>OZ024865.1:28948457-29033457 GCA_964017155.1 Oasisia sp. SBJ-2009
GCAGTACATTTGTGATGAACCACTACAGTGTGCTGTATGTTTCAGTGAGATAGTGCCGCAGTACGACAGCAGTGCATTTGTGATGAACCACTACAGTGTGCTGCGCCAGCGTGCGGACCCAGTCTACAGTCAGACTCTCCACGTGAGCGGGCTCGGCTGGAGACTCAAGGTCTACCCTGTGAGTCACACTACACACTGTAGCTACACACTACACATTTATAGTCACACACTAAATATCCAGACACTACACAGCCATTGTCAGGCACAACCCAGTCATTGTAACACACTACACAGCCACTGCCACATTACACACCTATTGCCACACACCACACATTTGTAGTTACATACAACACAGCCATTGTCAGACAGTATACATTTATAGTTTCACACTACACGTTTATTATCAGACAATACACACCTGAAGTCACACATTGCATATCAGTAATACTTACCACACGTCTATGGTCACACACTACACTTCAATTGTCACACACCACACATTTGTAGTTACATAAACTACAGATCTATAATCACACATACACACATAGTCACATGTCACCTGTTTTCATATGCTACACATCTAATGTCACACACTGCATATTTATAATCACACGCTAAACACAACACATCTATATTCAGACAGTACACATCCATTGTCACACACTACACATCTATCGTCAGACACTACACATCTGGTCACAAATACATATCTGTAGTTCTTCTGCTGTGATTCGTGCTATGACAGACAAACTGATGTAATGACTTGTGGTGTATTTCTAGGATGGCAACGGGGTTGTCCGGGGCAACTACCTGTCTGTCTTCCTAGAACTGTGTGCCGGCCTACCAGAGCCATCCAAGTGAGTCCTCACAGACGAAACCCATCAATTATTAACCTCTTACAGATTATGTAACATGTAAAATTGAAACAAATTTGAATCAGATCTCTGTAAATTGAAACTTCCACTAACTGGTGTCACAGTAAGAATTATGCATGTAAGACTTATGGTAAATTTTGTCTAGCTAACAGTGCTGACAAATGTGTATCAGATTACTGGGGTGAAATGGTATCTGTCTATCTGAATGTTGAGTTTGTTTAAACAAAATTGGGAGCTTTTTGGTTGTAACATATTATAAATGTTGGTGCCAGCTTCAAGAAAACATACCTGAACATCTGACAGCAACATATATATTGTACCACATTGAGATGACTGTTGTAGATATGAGTACCACATTGAGATGACTGTGTTGTAGATATGAGTACCGCGTTGAGATGACTGTGTTGTAGATATGAGTACCGCGTTGAGATGACTGTTGTAGATATGAGTACCACATTGAGATGACTGTGTTGTAGATATGAGTACCGCGTTGAGATGACTGTGTTGTAGATATGAGTACCACATTGAGATGACTTTGTTGTAGATATGAGTACCACATTGAGATGACTGTGTTGTAGATATGAGTACCGCGTTGAGATGACTGTGTTGTAGATATGAGTACCACATTGAGATGACTTTGTTGTAGATATGAGTACCGCGTTGAGATGACTGTGTTGTAGATATGAGTACCACATTGAGATGACTTTGTTGTAGATATGAGTACCACATTGAGATGACTGTGTTGTAGATATGAGTACCACATTGAGATGACTGTGTTGTAGATATGAGTACCACATTGAGATGACTGTGTTGTAGATATGAGTACCACATTGAGATGACTGTGTTGTAGATATGAGTACCACATTGAGATGACTTTGTTGTAGATATGAGTACCACATTGAGATGACTGTGTTGTAGATATGAGTACCACATTGAGATGACTTTGTTGTAGATATGAGTACCACATTGAGATGACTTTGTTGTAGATATGAGTACCGCGTTGAGATGACTTTGTTGTAGATATGAGTACCACATTGAGATGACTGTGTTGTAGATATGAGTACCACATTGAGATGACTGTGTTGTAGATATGAGTACCATATTGAGATGACTTTGTTGTAGATATGAGTACCGCGTTGAGATGACTTTGTTGTAGATATGAGTACCACATTGAGATGACTGTGTTGTAGATATGAGTACCACATTGAGATGACTTTGTTGTAGATATGAGTACCACATTGAGATGACTTTGTTGTAGATATGAGTACCACATTGAGATGACTGTGTTGTAGATATGAGTACCACATTGAGATGGCTTTGTTGTAGATATGAGTACCTCATTGAGATGACTGTGTTGTAGATATGAGTACCACATTGAGATGACTGTGTTGTAGATATGAGTACCTCATTGAGATGACTGTTGTAGATATGAGTACCACATTGAGATGACTTTGTTGTAGATATGTGTACCACAGTGAGATGACTTTGTTGTAGATATGAGTACCGCGTTGAGATGATGCATCAGGCATCGCGGGACTCGAGTAAGAACATCGTGCGTGAGTTTGCGTCAGACTTTGAAGTGGGGGAGTGTTGGGGTTACAACCGCTTCTTCCGACTGGACCTGCTGGCCAGTGAGGGCTACCTCTCCGTCGACTCGGACATGCTCGTCCTACGCTTCCAAGTGCGACCTCCGACCTTCTACCAGAAGTCACGTGACCTGCAGTGGTGAGTCGCTTTTGGTGATAGAATTGGTGATGTATAGAAGTAAGTCTGATATGTGCTTGTTAGTATTGCTTTGTTTTGTTAGTAAATTTGATTAGTACCTACTGAGTTATCTGGATTTGCCCTGAACTGAAAGTTTCAATGTTGTGACCCCCGTCAGGAATCCTACTGCTGGACAAAATTTGAAACATTTGCATGAAGCCCCATATATACAACACAAATGGCGATATGGGTCCATAGGCAGCCTAACCAATAGAGAACTGAAACACTACATATTGTGGGTTGTAGACTCTCAGCAGAGCAATCCCTCGTTCAAATTATCTTGCACATACTTTGACACATAAACTTATCAAGTCCAAGTCCACATATTTTGGGTGAAGAACAAACAAACAAATTTCCATCTTGATGGTCAACCATAAGACTATTTTCCTGCTCAATTATTAACTATTTTGAAGGGGAAAAAATGTAGTCTCATGTGTAGAGAAATATTACTTTGTGGTTCTAAATACTGAACTTATATGTCAGTGTTACAGTTGCTGGTTTTGGTAATTATAAGTGATGATGATCATTTGATATGAGTTTGGTGAACAATTATTGTAATGGCTTCTGTGAGAGCAACTGTTTGAATTGAATTGAATTGAATTGAACTTTATTTCGGTCACAACAACAACAACATACAAACATAAGCATAAACATGATTATAAAATGTAACCGTGGAGATCCTCTAGAAACCCCTAGGGGCTTATATCGAGGACCACCAAGAACATACAACTTTATGGACATTATTATAAAAGTAAACTAAACATATAAAAATAAATAAATATCATTATCATGAATGATAATATTAGAATACTACAACTACTAATATTACTATTACTAAGTACTTAAATAAGTCTAAAAATAAATACAAGTAATGATAAATAATAAAATAATACTATAACTACGTTACATAATCCTTATATATGCCTAAGATACATATCCCATCAGTAATAACTCCTTTAGCTTACCTTTAAATTGTTTTATTGTTCTAAGCTTTCTTATATGTTGAGGTAGTGTTTCCAGAAGACTGGACCAGAATAATTTATTGTAAACTTTCTGTTGTTTGTTCTTATGTTTTGAATGTAAAACCCATTAAAATTTCTAAGATTATGGTTATGAATGTTTTCTGTTAGTTTAAGCATAGAAGTCAAGTTGTCTGGGAGTTGATCATTTACGGATTTATACATAAAAATCCCTAATTGATGTTTATATATATCACTTAACTTTAACAGTTTTAATTTTGAAAATAATGGATCTGTATGTGATGTATATTGTGATTTCGTAATTATCCTTATTGCTCTCTTCTGTAATATCTTTATTTTTTTTAAATGAATTGTGTATGTATTTGACCATAACAGGACACAATATTGCAGATGAGGTAATATTAATGAATAGTATAAAGTCTTCATGGTGTACAATGGGAGAAAATATTTTAATTTATTTAGCATTCCTACATTTCGTGCAATTTTTTTGGCTAAATTATTAATATGGATTTTCCAGCTCAAATGTTCATCTATGTATATTCCTAGAAATTTTGTAAACTTGACTTGTTTTATTTTGTTACCATTTATTATTATTTCAGCATTGTCTGTGTTATAAATTTTCCCTTTTGGTGTGAATATTATGAAATTTGATTTTTTAACATTTAATGTTAGTTTATTAGTATTAAACCAAATTGCAATTTTTTGTAGTTCAATATTCACTTCTTCTATGAGAGTGTGGAAATGTGTGTGTGCATGGAACAAACTAGTATCATCTGCAAACAGTATAGGCTTAAGAATGTTTGATACATTTACAATATCATTTATATATATGATAAAAAGTAATGGGCCTAATATGGATCCCTGGGGAACACCACAAGTTATCTTCATGTATTCAGATTCTGTGTTATTATACAACACATATTGTGCTCTATCGCTAAGGTAACTTTTGAACCATTCGCAAGCTATGCCTCTTATCCCATAGCACTGAAGTTTTTTTAATAAGATGTTATGGTCTATTGTGTCAAAAGCCTTACTAAGATCAAGAAATATGCCTATATTATGATTTTTTTGATCAATGTTGCTTGATATTTTATCTACCAAGTCAATCATTGCCATATAAGTAGAGTAATTTCCCCTAAATCCATATTGTTTATTTGATAGTATGTTATATTCAGCTAGGAAATTATTAATCCTATTGTACATTAGGCGCTCTAGTATTTTTGATAGGCATGGAAGAATCGAAATAGGTCTGTAATTTGTAAACAGTTCAGGGTTTTCACTTTTGTATAACGGAATTACTTTAGCAATCTTCAACTTTCTTGGAACAATACCCATAGTGAATGAATTATTGAAGATGTGAGCTAGTTGATTTGCAATTTGTGGTATAACATGTTGAATAATGTTAGGGTCCACGTTGTCATAACCTCCAGACTTTTTGGAATTGTTACTATGCACTATGTTAATTATTTCAGTGGGACAAGTTGGTGTACAGAAAAAGTTTGCTGGATTATTATTTATATAATGTGTAGGGTCATGTACTGTTTGAGTTAGTTTTGCATTAAGATTTTGGCCTATATTTGTAAAGTATTTATTAAATTCATTCACTATTTCGTTTTTATCTATACAACAGTTTCCTTCTGTTGTTATAAATTTATTGTACACTGCAGATTTTTTTTTAGTGCTCTTTAGAACATCATTAATGGTATTCCATGTTTTTTTGCAGTCATTTTTATATAGGTCAAATTTATTTTTAAAGTATGACTTTTTGGAAGTTCTTATTACATGTGTCAGTTTATTTTTAAATCTTTTATAAATATGTTCATTTTCAATTGTCGGATTACATTTATATTTTTTGTATAGGCTGTTAAGTCTTGCCAGGAGTCACCATTTTATACAAACAGTTGTTTACATTTTTGCCAGTCACAAATATTTGTGTAGATTTGTGCATGTAAACTCACATAACACATTACACGCAAGCAAGTCATGGTGTGTATTATGACCTTAGATCAACTATAAAAACACACATGACTCCCATTTTCAAACCGTAACTGATAATATATGATTTCGGAAGACCTTTCCACCCGTCAAAAATGGGTTTTACCAAATGACGGGTGGATGGGTCTACGCAAAGCTGTGAGTACATATTATTTAGCATGTATATATATATATATATATATATATATATATATATATATATGTGAATATATTTGTATTTTATGTTGATTGTACTGGGGCCTAAATAAACATTCTTGTTCTTAAGTACAAGTTCTTGTTAATAAAAACAGTACAAAAAAAAAATGTATATACAAGATGTTTCCCCCAGTCCTGAAACGTGGTCTTGCTACAGGTATGTGAACCAGCTGGAGTCAGCCCAGGCTGGATACGCAGCGCAACTGGAGGACCTGAAAGGGGTGTGTAAACTCTACACCTTCATTCATGTAGTGTTCAACCGTAGCTAAATGACAGTTGTTGGGGTTAGCTTGGCTATATAACTGGAAACAATTACTGACCGCCATCAGATGCAAAGCAGAGAACTTGCATGCTCATACCCTGTTCTGCTCATACCTTGTTCTACTCATGCATTGTGTGTTTTTTCTAGACCACCTTGCCCAACTATGTCAAAGCTACCACGTCAGCTATTTCCTATTTCCGTCCTGACTATTTATAAGTAATGCTATAAACATGTTTACGTGCGAACTTGTTCCCCCCCCCCACTAAATGCCAGGGAATAGTTTACACTTCATAATGCACTATTTTGAAGCTAGTTTTTTTAAATAGTTCTGGGGATAGTGCTCCTCTCACCCCCCCCCCACCATCTCATCGCCCCTTCATTACTTGCATAACTCACCCTACCCCACTTTGCCTATCATTTTGCCCAGGGGAACACTGATGTCACATATTTCCAGTGGGTTTGATCAATTCACTTGCATCCCTGCTAATAAATTTATCTTTTGATACATTCCAGCAGTCTTTTGTGATGAAAATAACTTCTGAAACGTTATGAAACAAAATAGATACATTTGATAGTGAAAATGTAAAAAAAGAATAAAATTAATCACGTTTGTGCCAATTGCATGTGTTGTTTTATTCGCTGCAGAGACTCGCGATAGAGCTCTCCCGTCACCAGAGTCAGAAAGGAGCTACACCAGGTAACAATCACGTATTTAATTACTCCTGCTATAAAGACTTGACGTGAGAGATGTGTGCCCCAGTTCGACAGTGTGCAGATAATACAGTGTGCGTCGCTAGTACTGTTCCGATTAACTTATTGTTTTCAATGGTTGGATGGACCTTCCATGCGGATAATCATTCACATGACATAATGATGTAGTGATTATATTAAAAGTTAGTTTTGGGTGAAATATGGATTAGTACCAAAATATGTCTTGTGAAAAATATGCAATTTGTAGGACAACACCATATAATATGTATTAACATTGCGGGCCATTTGATAATTTCATATGGTGATTATTATTTTGAACAGATGCATTTTATTGTATGATTTGACGTACTTGGGAACAACATTTTTTCGATGAGTGCGATGTTTCGGCCTGTCAGCTACGGGCCTTGTTCACTCATCGACAAATTTTTGCTCCGAAGTAAGTCAAATCATACAATAAACCATTCTTGGAGCCATGAACAATATATTCAATAGTATACATTTTTGTTTTATTATACGAAATGTGTTGTATATTTAATTTGTTCACATCAACTGTAACGGTACTCTAACACTGCCACCTAGTGGTCAAACTTCCTAGAGTGCCCCCCCCCCCCCGTAAAACAGTTATATATTCACTTGTCATTGGTCTAACTGATGGTTGATTATGAAAGTCAAACTGATTCCCAACATTGCCCCAGCCTTTGTCGACCCGTTAGCTGTCACGGTTGAATGAACAGGGTGTGTTTTATACTCAGATTTTAATACCTATTTTTAAATGACTGAGATTAAAGTATTATTATTTATTGTATTAAAATAAAATAAATATATCGTTTCCCCTGGACAGTGGCAATCCCACTTTGTATATTCTGTGACCTCTGACCTTGTCCTAACAGACCCCGGACTGCCCCTGCTGGACGTTGTGGCGCGGGGGGCAGATGGCCGGCCAAAGTCTGCTCGGCCAAGGGAAGTGGTCAGTGGTGGTGTCGAGGTGGAGGTGGAACGCAGCACTGACCGTAATACTGACCACAGTGCTGACCACAGCACGGACCACAACACTGACCACAACGACAGCAGCTCGGACGACAGCAGCATCAGCGTGAGTGGTCAACACTACTGTCATTGTCACGGCTGTCATTGTCACGGCTGTCATTGTCACGGCTGTCATTGTCACGGCTGTCATTGTCAAGGCGTCATTGTCACGGCTATTATTGAAATGCCAGTCCCACTGATCACAGAATGACCTCTTACGTCGTGACTGGTGACACTGGTGACACTGTTGACACTGGTGAGTGAACACGTGTTTATTATCACTGCAGGAGCTGAGTGAGGGAGAGAACGATGACACGACGGAGGAACTTGACGCAACGACACACCACACCGACAACAGCAACGACGAGAATGACATCGACGAGGAGACCATGTGAGTCACTAGTGGTCAGTCTGACCACCAAATGTGTGTCAGCTTGTGTCACTAACTGTCAGGTGTATGTTGGCTTGTGTCACTAACTGTCAGGTGTATGTCAGCTTGTGTCACTAACTGTCAGGTTTATGTCGGCTGATGTCACTGACTATTAAATGTAAGTCAGCTTGTGTCACAAACTGTCAGGTGTATGTCAGCTTGTGTCACTAACTGTCAGATGTATGTCAGCTTGTGTCTCTGACTGTCAGGTGTATGTCAACTTGTGTCAGCAACTGTCAGGTGTATGTCAGCTTGTGTAACTAACTGTCAGGTGTATGTCAGCGTGTGTCACTAAGTTTCAGGTGTATGTCAGCTTGTGTCACTAACTGTCAGGTGTATGTCAGCTTGTGTCACTAACTGTCCGGCATATGTCAACTTGTGTCATTAACTGTCAGGTGTATGTCAGCATGTGTCACTAACTATCATGTGTATGTCAGCATGTGTCACTAACTATCAGGTGTATGTCAGCATGTGTCACTAACTATCAGGTGTATGTCAGCTTGATCACTATAATCAAGTATTGGTTTATTTCTCAAAACACTACATTTTTAAAGCTTGCTTCAATTTTGACAATACATAAAACGACTTAAAACTGCCACATGGAGGTGTCAGGTTAAAGCTCCTGGTCTGCGGAATCCAAACTCTTACAAAGCTAAATTTCACAGTTTTGTGACTTGCATAATCAAGGCCAGCTGCACAGCATTTAAAGCGACATTTTTAACAGGATGTGATAATATGAATTCATGTGTTAAGGGTTTATTCCCTTTAATTAAGATGCACGATTTAACACCAGTTGTTTGGTTCCACTGGTATATATTTAGATTGACCTTGACCTTGTTGCATGAAGGTCGGGGGAGAATGACGTGGAGGGGATCGTTCAGTGGGAGGAGCAGCACGAAGCCGTCATGGCTGCCGCAGCGACCACGAGCGCAGCCGCGGCGATTATCGGGGCTGCTAGTGCTGCCACCAACAAGTGAGTTGTGTCATTAACTTGTGGTCTGTCCCCAGTCTGTTGGGTAACTAGTGGACATTTGAGTTGTGTCATTAAATAGTGGTCTGTCCCCAGTCTGTTGAGTGACTAGTGGACATTTGAGTTATGTCAATAAAGTGGTCTGTCCCCAGTCTGTTTGGTAACTAGTGGACATTTGAGTTGAGTCATTAAATAGTGGTCTGTCCCCAGTCTGTTGGGTAACTAGTGGACATTTGAGTTGTGTCATTAAATAGTGGTCTGTCCCCAGTCTGTTGAGTGACTAGTGGACATTTGAGTTATGTCAATAAAGTGGTCTGTCCCCAGTCTGTTTGGTAACTAGTGGACATTTGAGTTGAGTCATTAAATAGTGGTCTGTCCCCAGTCTGTTGGGTAACTAGTGGACATTTGAATTGGTGCATGAGCGTGTTATGCGTATGGTAAACACCGGTTTTAGAATAAATTGTGCTGAAAGTGAAAGTGACGCATGAGAACTTGTGAAGTGGCTGTGTGAGTGATGCTTTATCCGGCAGCTGAGAATGCTCTGTACAGAACGTGTCACGTGGTCAGTGCAGATTGGATGTGGATTGATTCCTAATCTTTCTCTTCCTCACCCTCACTGTGTTTATTTTCCCCCTAATTTTCTGTTTCCTTACCTGCATATGTCTTCTACTCTTAGGTGCACTTTCACATTCCTTTCCATCCATCTCTCTCTCTCTCTCTCTCTCTCTCTCTCTCTCTCCTCACTCCCACGTAGTCCCTCCCTCCATCTCTACCTCCGCTATCTTCCCCATCAATACTGCCCCTCTACCTCCCCTACTTCCCTCCCTCACTCCATTCCCCCCCCCCCACTCCATCTCTCTCTCCCTACTTCTGTCTTCCTATCCCCCTAGTACTGCCCAAGCCTCAGCTGTGTGTTGTGTTGTGTCGTGTCGTGTCGTGTCGTGTCGTGTCGTGTCGTGTCGTGTCGTGTCGTGTCGTGTCGTGTATGTAGTGCTGTGTTCTGTGCTCTAGGACAGAGGAGGAGGAGCTCATGTTGATGCACCTGCTCAGTCTGCATGAGAGGACGGCTGACACGGGGGTGTGGCCCTTCACCCCCCGCCCCCCGCCTCTCATACACACGACAGGTGAGGATAGGATTCTGAGGCCTGGATGCAGTGAGGGCGGGTGCAGGGAGAGTGAGGTTGTGAGGGTGGGTGGAGGGAGAGTGAGGTTGTGAGGGTTCGGTGGAGGGAGAGTGAGGTTGTGAGGGTTCGGTGGAGGGAGAGTGAGGTTGTGAGGGTGGGTGGAGGGAGAGTGAGGTTGTGAGGGTGGGTGGAGGGAGAGTGAGGTTGTGAGGGTGGGTGGAGGGAGAGTGAGGTTGTGAGGGTGGGTGGAGGGAGAGTGAGGTTGTGAGGGTGGGTGGAGGGAGAGTGAGGTTGTGAGGGTGGGTGGAGGGAGAGTGAGGTTGTGAGGGTGGGTGGAGGGAGAGTGAGGTTGTGAGGGCGGGTGGAGGGAGAGTGAGGTTGTGAGGGCGGGTGCAGGGAGAGTGAGGTTGTGAGGGTTCGGTGGAGGGAGAGTGAGGTTGTGAGGGTTCGGTGGAGGGAGAGTGAGGTTGTGAGGGTTCGGTGGAGGGAGAGTGAGGTTGTGAGGGTGGGTGGAGGGAGAGTGAGGTTGTGAGGGTGGGTGGAGGGAGAGTGAGGTTGTGAGGGTGGGTGGAGGGAGAGTGAGGTTGTGAGGGTGGGTGGAGGGAGAGTGAGGTTGTGAGGGTGGGTGCAGGGAGAGTGAGGTTATGAGGGCGGGTGGAGGGAGAGTGAGGTTATGACGGTGGGTGGAGGGAGAGTGAGATTGTGAGGGTGGGTCAAAGGAGAGTGAGGTTGTGAGAGCGAGTGGAGGGAGAGTGAGGTTGTGAGGGTGGGTGGAGGGAGAGTGAGATTGTGAGGGTGGGTCAAAGGAGAGTGAGGTTGTGAGGGTGGGTGGAGGGAGAGTGAGGTTGTGAGGGTGGGTGGAGGGAGAGTGAGATTGTGAGGGTGGGTCAAAGGAGAGTGAGGTTGTGAGGGTGGGTGGAGGGAGAGTGAGGTTGTGAGGGTGGGTGGAGGGAGAGTGAGGTTGTGAAGGTGGGTGGAGGGAGAGTGAGGTTGTGAGGGTGGGTGCAGGGAGAGTGAGGTTGTGAGGGTGGGTGGAGGGAGAGTGAGGTTGTGAGGGTGGGTGCAGGGAGAGTGAGGTTGTGAGGGTGGGTGGAGGGAGAGTGAGGTTGTGAGGGTGGGTGGAGGGAGAGTGAGGTTGTGAGGGTGGTTGGAGGGAGAGTGAGGTTGTGAGGGTGGGTGCAGGGAGAGTGAGGTTGTGAGGGTGGGTGGAGGGAGAGTGAGGTTGTGAGGGTGGGTGGAGGGAGAGTGAGGTTGTGAGGGTGGGTGGAGGGAGAGTGAGGTTGTGAGGGTGGGTGGAGGGAGAGTGAGGTTGTGAGGGTGGGTGGAGGGAGAGTGAGGTTGTGAGGGTGGGTGGAGGGAGAGTGAGGTTGTGAGGGTGGGTGGAGGGAGAGTGAGGTTGTGAGGGTGGGTGGAGGGAGAGTGAGGTTGTGAGGGTGGGTGGAGGGAGAGTGAGGTTGTGAGGGTGGGTGCAGGGAGAGTGAGGTTGTGAGGGCGGGTGCAGGGAGAGTGAGGTTGTGAGGGCGGGTGCAGGGAGAGTGAGGTTGTGAGGGTGGGTGGAGGGAGAGTGAGGTTGTGAGGGCGGGTGCAGGGAGAGTGAGGTTGTGAGGGCGGGTGCAGGGAGAGTGAGGTTGTGAGGGTCACTGGTTTGTTGTTGGGTATGGGGTGGGTTCAAGTTAACAAGATTTGTAGTTCTTTCTCCTCTGTAAATATAAGATGGCTCATATATAGTTTAAATGCATTTCACTACATCACTGAGTATAAAGTGTAAAATTAAAAACAGCACAAATAACAAACGTGTGACTGGGAGTGTCGCCTTAATTAACATAACAAACTGTCACTGAAACTTACTACAATTATAACATTGGACCACGTCATTTGTAACAAACCACACACACATGATACGTTACGACAGGGAACTCCAGGAAGTCGAAGTCAGGTGGCGCCACGAGTAGCAGCAGTGCGGGCCGTTTGAAGGATCGTAAGCGTGTCTCCGTCTCATCTCTCACGACGGATGAGGTTCTCGAGAGGATTCAGCAGCAGATGGCGGAGGTGATGGCCACCGCCCACGAGGCAGCGAACAGCGCCGTCACAAACGAAAACGAGGCTCGAGCTGTCGCAGCCATCGAGCTCAAGGTGGCTGGTAGGTGGCAGCACCATGTTCAGAAATATTCAGATTCGCATAGTCGAAATCGAGGCAGTTAAAATGTAATAGTCCACATTTGTGTATGTGAACAGTACAAATTACAAAGCTAAAAAAATAAATTTTCAGGGTTACTTTACTGATATAATTTAAAATGTAATCATCCATTCGAGGTGTTCCTATTTTTTAAAGACAGAATTAAGAGTTTTTAAATAAAGCAGTTTACATCTATTCCATATATCAATATCACACATTAAGGGGAGGGTTGTTTGCCCTGCTATATTCAAGCAACACATTTTTTCCCTCACCTAACCACACTGAATATTTCTTTAAATATTTGAATCACGGTCTAGTCCTTTGGGCTGAAGGATACTTGCTCCCATATACAGCAGTACCTCCGTTCAACGGACCCTCTGATGAGTGGACACCTGCTATGTCGGGACACTAGCTCAATGTAAGGACTACTCTAACATATTAATGTCCATCTGATGAGTGGACACCTGCTGGACGCGGTCAGCGGACAAGATATTTTGGTTTTCATTCCCTGCTAAGGCGGACATCAAGCACTAATTAACAACAAATCGGTCGAAATATTTTATTTACAAAATGGCGGCGCACAGAGCATCAAATCTTCCCATTTTCAATGAACCAACAGCAAACAAATTCTATCTAATTTACCCAACTGGAGTTATTTAAATCACTTCTTACTTAGATGACTGAGCATTGAAAGCAGTCTAATAAATACCTACCCTAGGTGCAATGCATACCCCTTCCCTTGCCTGTCCTTGACATTGTTTATAAGCTTTATTGGAGCTCCCTCGAACAGCTTCGATACTCTATTATCGCCCATCGCATACGTTCCAATCTTGTAGAACGAAGTGCAATCCATTCACATCTATACAAATAATGTCCATCCACGCATCTACACTACATCCCTGTATGATTTTAAATGTATGTAGTTTTTGGCTAAGCATTATTATTTGAGTATATTACACATGTAAATGAAAAACATGTTCTTGTTATTATCAACAGATGAACGCATGCTGATTTAAATATCTCCCATCATGCCTCTGTCACCATGGCTTAGCTTGGCTCATAAAAAATAAATGCTGTGTTCAAATTTTACATGTAAAGATTATGTTAGTTGTGTAATAAAATATCATATAGATGCTGCTGCTTTTCATGCAAGATATTCTTTGCAACGTATGACTCAAAAATTCTGTCCCTCTGATGAGGGGACACCTGCAATGTAGGGACACTTTTGCATGGATACAGGAGTGTCCGCTGAAGAGAGGGACTGCTGTATGAGAAACCACGTAGACGTACCTAAGGGATGCTACAATTAATCTCTTATCAACCACCTCCTATTAAAAATTTCAACTGACAAATGTAATTTAAAGATGCATTCTGATGTCTTCATTGTTAAAACCCTGATAATTGTGCCAGCATTTAGGTGCTTCTTTTGATGCAGTTTGGATAACTAGTAAGACATGTTAGGCAGATGGTCAGTCGACTGGTCAAGGCCCAAGCATGAGGTGTTGTTTCAGACAAGAAGTGTCCAGAAATGTTAGGCAGGTGGTCAGTCGACTGGTCAAGTCCCAAGTTGAGGTGTTGTTTCAGAGAAGAAGCGTCCAGAAATGTTAGGCAGATGGTCAGTCGACTGGTCAAGTCCCAAGTTGAGGTGTTGTTTCAGACAAGAAGCGTCCAGAAATGTTAGGCAAGTGGTCAGTCGACTGGTCAAGTCCCAAGCATGAGGTGTTGTTTCAGACAAGAAGCGTCCAGGTGACACTGAGATGACCCGGTCAAATGGAGGTGCCTCGTGTCACGTCATCAGTGGTGGTCAGCGGCCGGACAAGACCAATGTCCAGCTGAGTTCCCTTCGGTCCTGTCTCGCGGACCTGACGTCAGCAGTGACCGCTGCACCGGGTAACTCTAGTTTAATATTTATTTAGATTAGTATTTGTTTATTTGTGACTCATCTTAACAAAAGCGGTCGGATGTCGGTAATTTTCAAAATTGAGTGATTAGTACCACTGGAAAGAGCATAATATCTGCTTTCATATGATATATCATGCTAGAAGATATCTCGATTCTAGCCGAAGCTATAGCTTGACAAACATGTGTGGGGTAGAAACCTTCAAATTAAGAAAATGGCCGTCAAAGTTGATGCAAAATATTTGTTACGTTTCATGGAATGTACCTTAGTTACCATGGACCGATCTTTTTGAAACTTGGCATGTTGGAAGATAATGTCATTCTTAAGATATCGTGTTAATATGAACACAAAATGTTTATTAGAAAAACAATTGCAGATTAATTAATATTTTATGCAATTACCTCCGTTGTTAAGAAAAGCGAACAAACTCTGCTGCTATTATGCCTTGGTTAGGATGGACATATCTGGCTGAAATTTGGACAACTCAAAGATAGTATCATTGTCATGATATTGCATTTGCTTTTCCCAATTCCTCATCCGGAGAATCTGACACCGTCTCTACGGATCGGTCAGCGCGACTTGCGTAGCCGTGCCGTGTCGTAATCATTCTCACGAAAGTCGAATTCAATATTCGTCTTCGTCAGTGATGTAGTTCGCAAAATTGTCATCCTCGTCATCGTCCGCCACGCTTTCATCAGTCACTTCCTCCAAAAAGTACTCCGGTCGCCTCAATCAAACTATCTATTTGTGCCCGATCACTTGCATCAGAGTTTAACAACTTCGCCACACTGAACGCCATTTTTCGCTTCGTCTTCGCTCGCTAACTAGGTCAGCAGTGACGCATGCGGATATGCAAATGTTCCACGCTGGACCAATGAGAACGGTTGCCGGAGCTGTTGCTACCATGTGACCCCGGTTTGTTTAGCCCGTTTTGCGGACAGGGGGTCTATTCCAAGCTTTCTGAAGGCCGGAGAATGCATACATTAGCATAGATATGACCATATATGGACAGATGACGCGTTAAGCTACGCGGTGATACCCGTTATGATAGGGATCGTCCCAAAATTAGCGGCAAAGAAAGCGCGCAATTACTGGCATTTTTGGCTTTGTTTTATGGAAACGGAGCGGAACACTTAGCACAGCTCTACGCAAATGTCTTTAAAATACACAAAACAGAGTTAGTTAGATAATAACAAGTGTGGCAATCGAAAAAACGAATACTAAAGAATCTTTTTCAGGGAAAATCTCAAAATTGACGAATGCCCGATTTTTTCACAAAATCGGCATTTACGGAAAATCTGATTTACCGACATCCGACCGCTTTTGTTAAGATGAGTCACATTTATTTGTTTTATGTATTTTATTATTAGTTGTGGTACACGGCTTGAAATCCCCACTTGTCCAGTTGTGTGAAACACATAGGCTGGTTGGTCAGTTCATACTGGTCATCCTGTGAATAACCAAGTTATTTGCAGCACAGACAGCAACAAATTATTGTAAACACGTGTGTTTCTTTTACGGCTTTTAGGTAAAATATCTCGTTGCTTTACACTTGTTTGTTGGAAAATACCTGAGATGAGCCAACATTATACCATGCTACATGTAAACTGACATTAAATAAAGGTTTTTGTATCTTGTCTAATCTGTTTTTTATTTTTTACATTCAAGAAGTATTAGAAAGATAAAGACCACCAGCAATCGAAATATTTAAATTAGTAAATATGTATTTGTATAATATGAAAAATCAGTTACATAGATACAGAGAGTTACAGATTGAAATACTGCAGTGGTAGTATAGGATGTCCGAGACTTGTCCCAGATGACAACTACTGATCAGAAGTACTGTAAACTGGTTGTTTCTAAAGTAGACCATGTTTTATTATGTAATATGTATGTAGTGCCACACACAATTTGGGATCTCGTGTTTATACCAAATAAGAAGTTGTGTGTGATTCATAAGTTTCCATGCGTTCCAGTGATTGATCCTTTCACTTCTCTCACAGTCTAATTTACCTCCTATTTCAGTTACATTTCCACGGCTTTCGGCTGTCTTTATCAGACTGGCTACCACTAGATGGAGCCACAGTAGTCCTCATGAATTAAATATTCAATTTACAGATCATTAAAAAGCAATTTAATATGTGTCTCTGGGAAGCAATGTGTCCACTACAGCAGTAACTATAACAGTCCTGCCCCCTCAGATAAATGTAACTGTCCGACCGTATTTCAGGACGAGACGCACAACTCGAGTGTCTCACAGACAGTGGCGCCACCAACCTGTTGACAGCGTCAAATGGTGAACTCGACTGTTCGCTGGAACAGTTTCCACTGGAATGCTCCCTCGAACAGTTTCCACTGGAATGCTCCCTCGAACAGTTCCCTCTCGACAGTTCGCTCGAACAGTTCCCACTCGACCTGTCCATGTCCGAGATCTCGTGTATCCCAGCATCCAACACTGCGCGGCTCGTCGCACGAATGAGGTGAGTCATTCAGAAACCACACATTTCTATAGTTCAGTTTCATTTTAGATGAAGTGTAAATGCCCCTAAATATAATTTTACTCCAAAAGTGACTTTCTAAATAACTGTTATTTAGTATTAAATGTATTTCCCTAGATGGTGGTGATAATTTATTTAGTACTGTACACAAAATAACAATTAAGATTTTATCAATGTGTTGCAAGTTGTTGCTTGGAATGTTTTTTTCCTACACACATGCGCACGCACGCACACACACGTGATGAGTCACAGCAAATTAGGTATAAATCGTATCGGTTTGTTCTGCACAAATTCAGAAATACTGTCCTGGTGCGTGTTCCCTCAATTTTATGATCTTGGCATAAATGCGTACCTGATAATCCTGTCTTTCAAGGTTCATTGTGTTTTCCCTATCAAGTTGTGAAACCATATCAAATACATGCATCTTCAAACCCATGTATTAAAAATGGACATCATAAGATACGTCATGATTTCTCTAACATCACCTAAGAATGCTTCAATTTCATCAATAAATCAAAAGCTACTGGAAATGTTCAACAAATGAAGTGTCATTTTAAAGCTCATGACTTGTGTAATCCAAAAAGTATGAAACTCCATTTCACAACTTTGTGACTCGATGTGCACTTTCTGTAGCAAGTCTCATACTCCAGCTCAGGTCTGGGGACCGTCTTCCTCCTTGTCCCATGTGACAGGTGGAACTATGTCACATGCCATGCTCTGAGTAAGCCAGTGACCTCGGTTGTCATGTTGCAGCCAACTCTCTGAGGACGTGAAGCAGCTCGCTGCGAGGAAGGATGCTGCCAGTAATGGCGACAATACAAGTGGTGCCCCCTATAGTGATGACGACAACACCAGTGCATTGCTAGGGAGTGCCGAGGAGGCTGACGCAGCGAATTCTGGTGAGTTTCTGAACATCGACGACCAGTGAAGTCACTATTTGGCTTGTACAGAAGTGACAGAAAATTTGAATAACATGGCACAGTATTGTTTTCAAACAACCTGAAATGCCAGCTGTGTTTATTTTTACCGAAATGTGATATATTCTTCTCGGTCAATAACCTCTGACCCTGCAGTAACATACAGTGTGTATTGGATGTTGTGTATGTCAGCAACAGAAACGTGGATATGTTGTGTACATCGCATTTTTTAACACAAAAGACAGTTTGATAAATAAATATATCTTACATTATGTTTTGTAGAACTTGTATGCCTTTGGCACTACATATGTAAAAAAAACATGGTGTACTTTAGAAACAAACAGTTTACAGTACTTCAGGTCAGTAGTTGTCCCACGGGACAAGTCTGAGGCATGTGATACAACCATTGCAGTATTTTAATCTGTAACTCTCTGTATCTATGTAACTGGTTGTTTAGCCTTTCCGTTCATTCTCTTTTGTTTCACATTCTCTTTGTATTCCAACATCGTGTACATGTTCCCATTTACAATCTTACAAGAAAACACAATAACAGGTTGTGTCCAAGAATCCTTATTATTACACAACTGATAAATTTCTACTCACATCGATGTTTCAACCACCATCGGTATGAGTCTAAATTTATTAGTTGTGTAATATGGAATCTTGTTCTAATACACTATTCGTCCATTGATGAAAATTTTCATGAATGAAATAGATCTCGCATTTTGCCCTGAGACACTTCTCATATTCAGCTACGTGTCTGCCACAGATTCAGCGCGACCTGCGGGGTCTCGCAAGCCGAGCTCAACAGATGGCAGCAATGCTGCGGAAGATGCGCTAGGTGGAGCCACTGCAGCAAGGGACACAGATGTCACAACATCATTGGAAAGATCAACGGATGTCACGATCAAGAAGACGTCGGACGAAGGAAAAAGGTACTTCGGGGAGCATTTTACTGAGACCACGGTTTAATAGGAAAATAATTTTACAGCAGGGAACCGTTTCACCAACATTTTATGAGCCCAGTTTTGGTCTCTGACATAGATTTTGCTCCTTAGCAGTGCACTTGTGTCAACTTCAGGATGAGTCGCTGGGATACTTCACTGATGTGTCACGGAAATACTGTCCTCTATGATACAGCTGCACTTTTTGCATTTTTTAAAAGATCGTTACAGTTAGCGGCGGATTATGTTTGACAGATTTTTCTATGAGCTCGCTGTCTTCGTGAAACGGTCCTCAGAATTTGTTTTCTCAATTTCAGTGCTGTTTCAACTTTCAAACTGATTTCAGTAATACATATACACTGATAAAATCAATCATACAGGTATTTTTCACTCATTTAACTTTTTTAATTCTTCACAGCACATTTCATCTTGTTAACAGAGTCAATCATCTCATTCTGGTTTACTTCCTGATTTGAAGAGTTGCCATGTCTCTACTACTGGACTGGTGTAGTGATATTGAGTGTAGTTTTCTCACTGACAGGAGGTTAGTGTTTAAATGACTACATTCATTTAAACACTAACCTCCCGGCATATCAACTGGAGTTTGTCAAACTGTTTTATGTTGATGTCCAGGGAGCCTCGTTTCTGAGGGTTTAAAAGAAATTAGTATTACAAATTCAGTGGAAGTGCTTATTGTCATCGGGTGTGCATTATACTAAAATTACTGTCTTCCTGTCATAAAATATTTCTTCATGTGTCCTATTTTCACTTGTTTACGAATTCAGTGGAAGTACCCGGTACTTAACTTCACATGTGCTTTATTCTAAACTACTGTCTCTGTGCCATCAAATGTTTAAAATGGCTGTCTTCCTGCCATCAAATATTTAAAATGACTTCCTCCCATCAAATACTTAAAATGACTTTTCCTCCCATCAAATATTTAAAATGACTTTTCCTCCTATCAAATACTTAAAATGACTTTTCCTCCCATCAAATATTTAAAATGACTTTTCCTCCTATAAAATATTTAAAATGACTTCCTACCATCAAATATTTAAAATGACTCTTCCTCCCATTAAATATATCTTCACATGTCATAATTTCACTTTTTTCCAATCAAATGCGATGTCATTAAATACCTGCCGTGTTGTCAGCAGACATCTGTCATCTGTCTCTTGTTTCAGATCCAATGACTTGGACTCGTAGACGCAGCACAACAGAGCAACATGTGACGTCTTCAGTGGCTAGATTATAACATCATTTTGTCATCGTGTTTTTATTCCAAAGCAGCACAAATGAAACAATCCAATGTTGTAAATATATGATTGCTGACAAAAACTAGACATTCCAGCGTAGTTGAGAAAACTACAGCAAAACAGATGTGTAAATAGGCATTTTCTACCAGAGATCATATCAAGTATCATTTGCTACAGCTCTCATTGCTATGACAAACTGGGCCTGTGAGACAAAAAATTCTGTTACTGCCACTTCTACAGATTCATTTGTGGTTCTTGGTATGTTTTATTCTAAGAGAGTTTATAATCTGTTACCGATTCGATGTTTAGAATTTATTCACGCTGCACTCGTTTTACGTTTCAAAGGTGACGATGTTTCATTCCAGGGTAAATAGTGACAGGAATTAGACATAAAGAAACTATGGGGGTGCGTTACGCTCCCCGATATGATGAATCATGTGAGAAGAAAACGAGAATTACAGTTAACATGTCAAAAGACAAAGGTTGTGACGTTTGTGTTATAACTTGAAGGGACAATGTTCATGGTGCTAGTGCATGTGTATTTATACATTCTCCAGATTTCTGTCATAACAATTGCCTTGTGATCATGACTTAACAATCTCCAATCACAAAAACCTGTTGACACTTACGTTTTATTGTCCAAAGAAATATATGACCATTGCAAACATGGTAAAATTGTACAACAAACACCCACACAAAACAGATTATGAGGGCACTACATGTGAAGATGCAGCGTCAGCATCGTACTGACACACGGATAAGAACAAAGATACCTGCAGATCACTTGCTTCAATTTTACCTGTTCTCAGAGTTGAAAGTAATCTTATTTATCTGTGCTCATTGCCACTGTGTCTGTGATGACAGTTGACACAACAGTGACATTGTGGTGGCTGCTGTATAGGTGACTTGTTCCATTAATGACCATCGGTCAAGCTGCTGACCGCTGTCAAAGAGGCATTCATGTCCGACACAATGGACGTCATTGTCGAGCATGTTTTGTTACACAGTTTTATTTATAAATGTTTTAGCAAATGTATAACGTGTGTTGTTTTCAATCAGGGGGATAAGCTGTTGACATGTTTGCATTTTAAATTCTCAGTATAGAAAACGTTTTACATTCTAATGAAAATTCCTATTTAACTACAAAGTATTGCGCCTGGCTGACTTAGAATTAATCAAGTTGTTTAGTTATAAAGGGACAGATGTTGAGAATACCATCCACACAATCTCCAGTCAAATTATGAAAATTGTGTAACATAATTAAAGTTATAAAACTTGTACAAATGTTTACTTTTGAAAGGATGATATAGGCTCACATGTTGTAGTTTTATCATTATGTCGTGTTGTAATGACACTTGTCAAATTAATACTTGTTTTGTTTTCTGAGGATCTTTTCTGGCTTAGTGATAAAGTATTTTGGGGTTTAAAATGTTTCTAAAACAACAGTTACGACGAGACATTTCCAAACAAGCATATTCGTTGCATTTATTGAAAATCAATACAGAAATACATTTGTAAGATTTTCCTTCTACGCATTAGTATCGTGAGAGGTGTGTGTGTGTGAGTCGCCAGCCACTGCCTACATATGTAAGTCCCTGTGCAGTGACGGCATACACTATCAGGACTGAACAAATATTGCTCAAGTCTTGTGTCATTTAGTTGCACAAATCTTCAACAAAAGAAATGGAACCAGTAATACACCAGAGTGGAGCCAAGATTGGTGCAGGAATACACCAGAGTGGAGCCAAGATTTGTGCAGGAGTACATCAGAGTGGAGCCAAGATTTGTGCAGGAGTACATCAGAGTGGAGCCAAGATTTGTGCAGGAGTACATCAGAGTGGAGCCAAGATTGGTGCAGGAGTACATCAGAGTGGAGCCAAGATTGGTGCAGGAGTACATCAGAGTGGAGCCAAGATTGGTGCAGGAGTACATCAGAGTGGAGCCAAGATTGGTGCAGGAGTACATCAGAGTGGAGCCAAGATTGGTGCAGGAGTACATCAGAGTGGAGCCAAGATTGGTGCAGGAGTACATCAGAGTGGAGCCAAGATTGATTTAGGAATACATCAGAGTAGAGCCAAGGAATACATGAACCAACCCAGTCATTAAAATAATTTAATCCTATTCAGGTCACTAATCACTTCAGCCTCTGTCAAACCTATTCACATAGTCTCGACTGCTCTGGAAAACATTCGTTATACACAAGTTATTAAACCAAACAATTAGGCACTTGGTCACAACTATTTTGACTAAAAACGGCACGTCTAAACCATGGCTGCAACGTCATCGTTCACATGTCACTGATATGTTCACACATGTTCACATATTGTGTAATGGACGCCTTCAAGAATACAAGTCGGACACAAGCCATGAACAAGTTCACAGAATAGATCATGCAAAGGAGAAACTCACAGACACAACCTCCTATGGCCTGTCGGTGTAATTATGTTTTTCATTAGTCAAATCTTGCTTTTGGTAACTTCGCTAATCCAGCCACTTTACAATTCAGGTCACCCTGTGACAGTGCAAAATTAGTTCTGCAATAGAATAGTATTAGAAATTAAACTTGCTAACATGGTCAACTCTGTATTAAGGTCACTTGCCCAGTGTCAATCTTAATAGCAAGGTAAGTCATTGTAAGTCATCAAGTGCTGGAGTAAACATATAATTTTCCTGCCACAAGTTTACAGAGGCAGCAACAGAAGACAGCTATCCCAGTTGTGGTAATTGTCGGCAGAGATCAGTCATACTTTCAGACCAAAATCTGGTATTTGTCCAGGTTGACACTGCAAAGCAGTGTTCTTTCTTGTGCCTGTGTGTATACAGGATAACTGCAACTAAGAACATGTCTGCCGAGTCTCGCATTTGGAGTATGCTGCATTTAATAGAAATGCAATTATTACCGCCAGATGGACAGTGCAAAACGCTGCAATACATTATCCCCTTTGCAAAGGATGTTCGTTGATGTACATTACTGTAGTGCATAAACAGGTAGGTTCTAGGCACAGCCTAAAAAGAATGATCCTAGTTGTTAAAAAGATAAGTGTCAATAATGTTACATTATACCTCGCTGACTGCATGTATCTGAGCACCAGGTTTTGGCCACAGTAAGTCTTCAAAATATTTTAATTGTTATTTAGTGTATCTTTTTGGATAACACTCATTTCCGTCGTCTGAATATATGCAGTACACAGTACTTGTCATGTGATCACACGGTCATGTGACAGTTCATAGCCACTGTGTTTTTAGGCACCAACAATTACTTCTATGCAGTCTATGTCTTTGGATATATGAGAATTTACTTATTTTAAGTCCAAATACATACAGCCAATATGGTAGCCACTCAATTATTGTCATTTCTCACCAAACTTCAACTGCATAATTTAGTAGTCGTCCGATGATGTCATCACAACTAAATAACAAGTCGTCACGGATGCGTTGTCGTAACATAGTGGTCACTGGACCTATGCTCCTGGTCTAATCGTCTCTGACCTACATCATGGGTCCACTCTGCAAAAGCTTCTAATCGTTAAACATGGCCGACGCACTCTCGATCTCCACGGCAACCGTCCAGTTGCCAAGGCTACGAGCCCGACACCGGGTGTAGCGCGTCAACACACTGCTAGCGTCCAGCAACAAGTTATCAGCCGTCCGACTCTGGTTCATCATTGTGTGGCTAGAGGGCGCTTTGCTTGAGGTGATGACGCCAGAGGGCGCTCCGTGTGGCACGGTGGCTTTCTCTGTCCGACCACTGCTGCTACTACTACTAGTGCTGCCACCTCGTGAGGACTTATCCCGCGCCGCTCGTCGGCCGTTTTTCCGACGCGAAGCACCTTTCTGACGTTTGACGCGTCGGTTCCTGAGGCATCGACTCGCACTCAGTGACATGACACGCACGTCGGTCGAGCTGACGTCACTCTGGAGGTCAGAGTTCAGCAGGGCGTTGACCTGTGACATGTTGTGTGGACGCCGCGGCGTGTCGGAGCTCGTCTCCTGCTCCGGCTGATCCGATTGGACGATGTCACCGCTGCATCCTGGGAGATTTTCACTCGACAATTTCCTGCTAGTCGCGTCCTGCACCTGAGGGTCTGAGACTGGAGCTGAGTGACCAGCGTCCAAGTGTTCTACGTCCAGTTGTGGCCGGTCAACATCCAATGTCCGACTATGACCACAGTCCATGGATGTTTTGTTCAATTCACCAATGTTTCCGGCGGCCGACTTCTCATTTTCCGTTGAGCCCGTGTCGCCTGATTTTTTCCCGTCGCCACCTGGCTGGTTCTCGTTATTACCACCAGGTTCATTTCCGCTTTCGTCATTGTTGTCGGGGGCCGGCTTATCGTCAGGAACATTCTTATCGTCTTCGCCATCTTTACCACCATCGTCATTGCTGGTGGGGGCCGCTTCGTTCCCCTCAGTGCTCTCTTTCTTCTTCGGCTTTGGCTTGGCGATTTCATCTCGGAAGAACACAACAACGATGGAGATGTTGTCGGAGGAGCCCTCGTCCTTCGCCGTCTCCATCAGGTGGGTGGCCACCGACTCCTTGCTGCCGTTCTTTGAGTTCAGGTGGTCGTACACGAGACGAACCAGATGGTCGAATGTGATGACGTCCCACAATCCATCACACGCCAGCACCATGTAGTCCTCATTCCCCTCCATCTCGCAGCGGCCAATGTCGGGCTCCGCGCTGACGTATGGTTTGAAGTCAGGGTCACCTGAAACAGAAACACACAACGTCACATGTGGACAGTTGACACCTTGACGTACAACTCGGCTGTGTCAAGTTATTCGTTTCAATTTTACAAAGAACTGTGTTGGTATCTTTGTAAAGATGTGAACAGAGTTCTATCACATATTCATTAACTGGAAGTTTCTTATCAACCATTTCAGTGCTACAGCCCTCAGATGCTGTGATCATTGAATACAGCATTATCGATTTGACATGGAAATCATTTAAACTCAACATTTTGGCTGCAATAAAATATTTTATCAGTAGGAGTATAATTTATATAATAATAATAATTGTAAAACTTCTGTAGCACCTATATCCTTAACAAGGTCAAGGTCAGAGGTGCAACAAACAAAATCATGTGGCTAGTCATACACGGGGACAGACACAAGTTGTCATTGGAGCATAGAACCACCGACAATTTATGGTGGATAAGCAATTTGTTAGTTGCAAATTTGCCTACATCATCGGTAATGTTACAATGCCTATTATCACCAGCATTATTTACTTACAATGATTGTTACCAGCTATATCCGACAAATGACATCACTAATATTATAAAAGCATAAATTTTTTTTTTTTGGTTAATCGCCACCAAACACATAAGTAGTGCTGTCTGCCATTACTCCAGTTGAAAATTTGTGCTATCAGTTGCTTAAATTTTTTAAATCTTCATAAATTTCAACAGGTTGATAATGTGTAATTAGCGCTATTGCAATGCTAAGGCCTAAAAGCCTATTTAGAAGATATGTCTCCACATAGCGGATAATTGTGCGTGAAAATTATTTGAATGGCAGACATCGTCAATGCTGCAATAGGGGCCTGTCGTATTCACGTGTCACACACTGCTGAATGTGCTCACTATACCGAGATAGTTGTTCAAGGACACTGCCAGTCTGTGGCAATAGACAGGTGTGAGACTTTATGTGAAATGTGAAATACAAGCAGTGGACGCAGCCACCTGACAGAGACATGACACGTGACAGGGACAGGTGTGCTGACGTACCTATTGCCCGAGACACGGACAGACTGCCGTTCACTCGCCAGGCTCCGTACCACACGACGCAGCCTCCCAGGGCTTCTATCCTCTTCTTCTCATCCTGCAACAAACATCAGTGTATGTGTAGGTACTTTGGAATATCACCCCTAATACACAATGGATACATTAACTAACAAATTCAGTGGTACAAGTGACACATGTGTCCAGTAGACAATCCCACCTCTGTTAACAGGGTTGGAAAAAATCATGATTTTTTTCGATTAAATCGGATTTTTTCAATTAAATCAGATTTTTTTGATTAAATCAATTTATTTGATTTTTTCAACATTCTCGACAATCATAAGAAATAATATGTAATTCGGAAAATAAATAAAAGTGGAATATCATAATATACCTAATAGGCTGGATATTTCATTATTAGCATTTCTAAAGAATTAAAGCAAAGTTGTTATGTACAAATTTAAACTTTATTTAAAAATACATACAGTTTAATCAACTGGTAGTAGCATGCAACATAAGTATAAATTTAAGATAATCTGAAAAAATCGAAAAAAATCAAGATATATATCTTGATTTTTTCATGTTGATTAAATCAATGATTTAATCAATGATTTAATCAATTTGATTAAGTCAACGCCAACCCTGCCTCTATACATTGTCAAAGCATTTAGAACTAACGTGTTTGCTGTCATTCTATCTGATCGTAGATTCTTTATAATATGCTCCAACATCATGTACACATTTCCATCTCAATTCTGAGGACAAAACGCAAAACAAAACTGTTCTGAAAACCACTAAAATGGTTAAATTGCATTTTCCTCAACATCTCAAGTTCACATACATGCACACGCACCCATGCACCCATGCACACACACACACATACGCACCTCTCTCTCTGGTTTGTGAGGTTGCATCAGTTCAATGGGCTCTCCGTCTCGCACCAGGACGAACTGAGAGTCGCCCAACCATGAATAGTAGAGCGTCTGGTCACGCAACAACGCACACACGCCGGTAGAGCCACTCTTGAATCTCTGCAATCAGCCAACAATAATCTCATAAATTCCTCACTTTGAAAAATCTTTGTTCATGTTTAGAATAGGATTTTCGTAGAATTGCTTTACAGGTGCATTGACCTGTTATGTATGTTTGTTTGTATGTATTTATTTAAACAAAATAGCAACGACAACTGAAAAAGTAGCCCCCTGTTCTGGTCATATATTGCTATAAATACGATCTGAGGGTGCAGAGTCCATATATCTTCATCATAATTCAAAAACACCCTGGCCATATCAGAGATGATAGCAATTCAATGATCAAGCATTTGAATATTATATTATACATACAGACACCCAAAAATAGACAGAATTTACTTTTTTATCAAATGGGGATGACAATCTCAGAGGACCATTTCAGCAACATTGTTATAATGTTCTTGCAATAAAAGTAAGTGGCCATAAGCGACATTTAAGTAGTAGTTGTAATAAAAGCTTTATTTCCTCATGGTACCCATGTTCTGTGGCATAGCGTAGTATTCAATGGGTCATCCATCACTTTTACATACATACATACAATAAATCTTTAGATACAATATCTAATTTACAACAATACAAATAAAATAATAATTGTATAAAGTATAATATAGTATAATAAATAAATACATACAAAAGAAATGTTTAATTAAACTATTAATATATACATAATAAAATACACACAATAAATTTAAACAATATACAAGGGTAGCTGCCTCACCTCATTCTTTGCCTTGCTCAGGAACTGTGTATCCGTCTTACAGAAGCTGTCGTGCATGGCCGAGTCTGTGGCAGCCAGGAACTGAGGGTCCCGCGCCATGTTCCAGTGCAGGTGTTGGGAGGCGTAGATGGCTGCCTCGAGACCGCCGTGGCCGTCAAACACCGCAAAGTACGCGTTGCTCGCACTGTCCTACAGGTGGCAGCAGCAGGGTCACATTAGGTCGCAGCGACAAACAGCGCAAGGCATTATGGAACGCGTTGTTTGTGGCTCCACGATCTGGATATATTGTACGCAGTTAACTTATTTTTGAGTATATTATTTGAAACATGCAACGTATCAGTTCACCACTTGTGGATCTTTGTGGCCGACTTCGATTGAGTTACGCCAGTAACTCCAGTAATCCGAGTACCAATCAAAAATCCAAGATACTTGCTCACTTGACCCTTCTTTACTTAGTTAAAACAAGGTTAATCTTCAAGGCCACTACCCGAGGTTATCACGGTTTGGAGGATTCACTTGAGTAACAACGTCATTAGCAGTGACAGCCAATAGGGAACATAGGCTCCTACTACACAAGAAAATAAACATTACATGAAACACTCATTTAAATATCCATTAATGTCACCACATTCCAATGTGAGACCAGGAAGATGACCATCACAATTTACACACTGAACAACTGATTACTATATTTAATTTATTTACATAAGGGGTTTATCTGCATGATCACGATCATCGCAATTCAATTGGATTACTCTTGTGGTACTGTGTGCACAATGTAAACCGGATACCACAGTAGGGTTACACAAGTAACCTGAGTAGGCCAATCAAAGTCCGCCTATCAAGCACTTGTATCATGTGACGTGGCTCATGTTCTAGTGGAATGATCTGGTTGTAAATGGCAGGTTGTGTGTGATAAAGATCCACAGACCATGAACCGAAATGTTGCATGTTTCAAATGATATTCTACAAAATTTGTTAATTTCTTACAAATACAAATATAATAATAATAGTAATAAATAAATAAATGCATAAGAAATTTGAAATTAAACTATTAATACACATATATATATATATATATATATATATATATATATATAATAAATATATATAATATATATATACGCATGTATATATATATATATATATATATGTATATATATGTATATATATATATGTATACACACATGTGTATATTATATATATATATATATATATATATATATATATAATATACACATGTGTGTATACATATATATATATACATATATATACATATATATACATGTGTATATATATATTATATATATATATATATTTATTATATATATATATATGTGTATTAATAGTTTAATTTCAAATTTCTTATGCATTTATTTATTACTATTATTATATATATATATATATATATATATATATATATATATATATATATATATATGTACATACATGTATATAGATATTTTTTAAATATAATAAAACATTATATTAAGCAATAATAGTATATGAATAAATTTAATTATTAATTATAAAAAGTGTTAATATAACACAAGACATTGTTAATACAATTTGTGTAGTGCCATATACCCAGGCCCAGTAAGCTCACAGATGCATATACACATTGTAAAAATACACAATATCTTAAGAAAATGTAAAAAGCAGCATGTGGCCAAAATAAAAATAAACAATAAAAAAACATGACCAGAGACTGAACAGTCTCCTGGTGGGTGACGTTAAAAAGAGTTTTTTTAAAGGGGTGTGTCAGAGGTCAGTGATAGCTAGTACTGACGTAATCAGCTGCAGCGACCCCCGGGACAAGAGGGCATGTTAACGTTTTGTCAGATTATAAGGAAATTGGACCTGAGAAAATTTCGTCAAAAAAGCATATCTCAGGCTCTCTTAAAATGCATGCATGTGTTCCGCTTTTCTGCATTCGCAGGGTCGTGTAAGAAAAAATGGCTAAAAATCACTATGCCAACTACACTCTGCCTAACATGCGTCATTGCACTGCAGATATATCATAGCACTGAACCTACTGGTATGCCTGTCCTACTGTAATCATTTCACATAAAAAGAATTTTTCAAAATCTCAAATGACACCATTATTAAGGTACTACATTCGTATGGGTTAGACCAGGAAGTCTAACTGTGCTTTGACCCCAAGAGGATGTGAGAATTCCTACAGTGACAGTTGCTTCCTGTTAGGCCACTTTTTACTGCTGCAAATATTACGTGCCACATCATGTACTGAACCTAGACTGAAACAATACTTTTTAGGCGCTGAGATCACTCGTGAAAAAGCACTGTCTTTGGTTGGATTTACGTGAAAAAGAAAAGAAAAATGACAACAGCACAATATCTCACCACGCAAATATGGAGAAAAAAGAAGGACCTTTTGATATGGAAAAACATTACTGGGAACACATGTCACATAACCACAGTAATATATTATTCAATAGATGTTAACATGATGAATAGCCATATTTGCATAACGTTATGGTCACTGTATTACAGGATTTGCAAATCTGATACATTCGCAAGACACACTGGGACATGCAAATGCAATACACACAGCAGACTGGATATTAAGTCACAAGTCTACTTTGCTAAAAATAGCTGTCTATGTCATGTCTCATAATATTTTTGATTCTGGGAGAAATGTATACCTTATGATTTCAAATGTTCATGTCCAGTTAAACTTCTTCCCTAAATAATCCGAAATCACTCAAACACATGCATTTACACCCCATAGATTGACAACAATGATAACACGCATAAATAAAATTATTTGGTTTCTCAAAAAGTTGCTTTTTAAAGTTTGCTTCAATCTTAGCTTCAAACCAGAACAATATTACAATAAATAGGATAGCATTTTAAAAACTATAATCTGAAGAAGATAACATCAATTAAGAACCAGTTTCACTCCACATTTCAAAGGAATACATGTCATTTGGACAGAACCGATTCACTGAAACTGGTTGGAAATTGTACCTTTCTGGAACACCCTGACACTAACTAACCTGACACTAACTAACCTGACACTAACTAACCTTGAGTGCAACAAGAGAATTGAGATGAGGCAACACAACGTGTCTGTCCTCCATTCGTCGCCTGATATTCTTGCAGGTTGCCACGGAGATATCAAACTTCCTGTTGGACTTTGGAATTGTGGGTAGACTTTCCCGCCATTGCTTGCAGATTGTGTGAACTTTGTCAATGACAACCTTTGATAGTTTCTCTGCATCGAGGTCTAAAAGAAAAAAACAACTACTAAATATATTTCAACACGTAATGTATAATTTTAAAGCTAATGATCTGGTGAATCAAAACGGCACAAAACGCCATTTCACAATTTTGTGACTTAATAAATGCCCACACATCACATGCTAATATGTTAATAGAATTCATGGATTTTTGCAACAACCCCAAAATGTCTGCAAGTGTGACCAAAACGTAAATATCTGGAGAACAGCGAGACGATGGATAACACACATATAACTGCAGTGTTGTAATTTACCCACAAATACTAGTCTGTACAACATGGATTCATCTATTAACCTCAACACACACAATGAACATACTGCCTTACTGCATATTATGGCAGGGCTCCTACCAAGGTGAGGAGATGCCCACCAGAGTGCGCTACCAAGGTGAGGAGATGCCCACCAGAGGGCATGGCAGGGCTCCAAGTGAAGGTTTCCCGCCATTGAAAAAAGGGGATAAATAGGAGCGCAGGGAGAGACACGAAGAGAAGGAGAGACAGAGATTGAGAGAGTGGGTTCGGAGAAACAGTTGGTACGGCATAGCGTTTGTACGCAGCCACGAGGCGCGTGATTTGTTCTTTTAATTGAATTATACTTTATTGTTATTTTATTACATTTATTATTTCGCTTATAAAATAAAGATTGCTTCAGACGAGTTTTATATAAGGTGTTGATTTATATTTATATTATGCCATTACAGCGTAAGTTATCCTTCTAGTTGATCCCCCATATTTACTCTGCCGTTGCCTAATTACAATTAATCTAGGCAGCGGTAGGACAATATGATAACACAACAAACCCATTTCTCACTTACGAAGGACACTACAATATTGTTAATGCAGTGTTTACATTTTATATAACACATATCATATTTAATTTCCATTAAACAGAAACATAATAAAAAATTATGACTGCAACTTTCTACAAGTCTTAGTTGGAGTCTCCACGACCCTTACTGCTGCACCTGTATAAATGTATTGTTATTTTATATTGGTACAGTTTGGAAACATAAATCCAAATCTTATCTAGATGTGCTTACACTTTATGGGCGGCTCTTGCTCCATCTTCTCATCTCCCTTCTCTCCATCCTGTTCCTCCTCCTCCGAGTCGTCCCTCTCGTTTGTCTTCCCTGGCTCCGTGTACTCCGTGAGGTCCACACCCTCCACATCCTTCCACACGGCTTGGGCCAGCTCCGCCGCCAGTAGGTGGGGACACTTCCTGTAGACAGTCACATGATGAGTCAAACACAGAGTCAGTTCGACCTTTACATCACATACTTGAGTCTGTGTATTATACCAGGATTCAAAATTCATCAAATTGTGTTACTTGTCCCATGGACAAGAAGATTTTCACCTGTCCGTACAATAATTCACTCATCTGTAAAACAATTCACTTCTCCGTACAACACTTTACTTCTCCGTACAACAATTCACTCGTCTGTACAACCATTCTCTTGTCTGTACAACAATTCACTCATCCATACAACAATTCACTTGTCCGTACAACAATTGACTCGTCCGTGCAACAATTCACTTGTCCGTATAACAATTCACTCGTCTGTACAACCATTCTCTTGTCTGTACAACAATTCACTCATCCATACAACAATTCACTTGTCCGTACAACAATTCACTCGTCCGTGCAACAATTCACTTGTCCGTACAACAATTCACTCGTCCGTATAACAATTCACTCGTCCGTGCAACAATTCACTTGTCCGTATAACAATTCACTCGTCCGTGCAACAATTCACTTGTCCGTACAACAATTCACTCGTCCAAGCAAAAATTCACTTGTCCGTACAACAATTCACTTTTCCGTACAATTCACTTGTCTGTACAACAATTCACTTGTCCCACAACTACCTGGCACATTTCAGAAGCTACTGATCCATAATCAATTAACAATATTTAAAGTTGAACAGTGTGTGTCGATAACCCTGTCAAAGGCAACTTATGCTACACTGTGTAGGTTAAGCTGAGCAGAACAGCGCTGCCCTACAAGGCCTACGCCCTAACTAAGTAGTTCCAAGGACAACAAGTAATAACAATTAGCCAAATACAATTGTTGTTGGCAAGCAGACGAGCCAAATTTCAAATGCTGTATTCATACTGTATACACACACATGGGTATATTATATAATATATATATATATATATATACACACACACACACACACACACAAATATGTCTTATATTTCTGTAACATCATGTTTAGTAAATCTATAAGTTACACGTGTAAGCCCCACTTCTGACCTGCAACCAACTACACCACTGCATTCAAAACATGAAATTCTGCAGTTTCCATTCAATCAATGATAAGAGATCTTGATGACCGAAATGATAGGGGCCACTATTTTCAAGAAGTCGACCATCTTAACCCCATTCAAAACAATGTGAATGCATGCACCCAATATATCAAATGCATCCGTTTCGTCTGACTGATTCAAAACATGATAAGACTGAATCGGGTAACGTAGGCCTAGCTATCTCGAGATTTAAAAAGCCATAGTTTGCAGTCTATATTCTATAAAGCAAAAATGTGTAGGCCAACATGACTCAATGTACACTGTAATACAGTTACAGTATCAAAACGTGATAATTTCAAGTAATAAATTCCCCTGCCACTAAGTTTTTTTATTATGTGTTTACGAAGCTGATAAATTAATCTGTTTACACAAATCATTTTGTGCTTGTTGTCACATGGATGATTAATTATGCAGCCCAAGTATAAGTGTACAGTCTATGCATGCTCACTGAAGCACACTTTTCAATCCATCCACCTGACATCAGCTGGTACTTTCACTTTCTGTTTGTTCCATAGATTGTCAATTTCCCTTTTTCTTCTTTTATTTCTAGATTCTAATATAAACAGCATTTTTATATTCTTCCTACACCATAAACTCACTGAGCACTGACAGATAGTACCAATAAGTATTCATGAGCATGTCTTATACAGGTAAATTGGACAGGGAATGCTATTTAGAGCAAACTGGAAACTGTGAGTATGCCACATTACTGTGTTGACACATTGTCACGTTCATTAGTGATAAATAAAACATAACAGTAATCAAATAAATGTATAGAATGATATGATTTGTCATTATGACTAATGAATAATTAAGTATGTTATAACGAGGTTAAACATGTTCAAAGAATTGCTTTATGTTGTGATGATTACTAACGTCACATGACCTATTCTGCACATGTGCAGAAGGAAAGAGACATGTCAGTGGTCGTGACACTCACAGTGACAGTCATCTGTTTAAACCCGGATCTGTTCAAACTTTGTATTGGCACTCTGCAAAGATTAGCGCCATATCTAAGCTACAACATGTGATAAATATGATATTGACTGGTACATATCTGACTGCTCTATTGAGACAGATCTTTGGTTTATGCTCTGTATATATACATATATGACCAACTCATTTTGAAACCTTGCCAATTGGAGACAGAAATCTTAAACACACAGTGATCTGACTTCTGTGAAACAAAACAGTTATATGACTTCATAGAAGCTCTAATCACCAGCAGTTTAAACTGACTCTTGGCACCCATGCAGTAGCAATAATGTCACCAAAATGAGCCCCTTTGAAATGCCATAATTAAGGTCAAGAACATAGCTTTATCTAGAGACCCGTCCACCCGTCATTTGGACGGGTAAAAATGAATATGGACGGGTAGAAATATGGAGGACGGGTACAAAAATGAAGGAACAAAAAAAAAGGTCTTCAAAAACCATAGATATTGTTAGTTATGCCTTGAAAGTGAGTGTAAATGGTGTCAAATGTGTGTTTGTAGCCCATTTCAGGTCATCAGGCACAATTTGAAAGTTTGTAAACTAGCTTAACAGTTAACATCAACGTGTCCACCAAAACATGTGACTGGAAATAATTTGATCCTGCATAAAGCCCTGGTCAAGAAGACAGTCAGTGCCTGGCAGAAACACCTGGCATTAGTCGCTGCAATATAAATTAAAGAATACAAAAGAAACGTTGACATATAGAACAGGTCTACTCTAATTTGGGTGGTCACTGACATTTAGGCGTCTGTTTATAGACTTATTTATGCTGGTATTATTTTAGGCAAGTTATTTTTAGAATAATTTATGGTCCAATTAGTACACAGAAGGTTTCAATCTGGGAAAGGGGTAGCAATACCCGCTAGGGTCAGTGTAGCAGTCTGTACACCCACCCCAGGGGAAAACATTTACCCCCAGTGTGGGTTCTTTTACTACCCCTAGGTGGGGAAAAACACAGACAGACAGAACCCTGGTTTTACGTATTTCAATCCTGAGTCAACACGTTTTTGAACATATCCTATATATAAGGTGCGTTTCAATCAAAACCTGAAATATTTATAGCACTTACAGAAATCATTGTTACTCATAGATATATTCTCTCAACAGTTATTGTTAAAAAAATTACATTAAATCCACTGCAAAAAACAGTTCAAACAGTAATTTTTGTGTTGGGTAGAATGAGATTTACCCTCAATTGAGTAGTAAGTTTCAGCCATGTCACAAGTAATGCCATGCAAAGACTGTTCATACACAACTGTCCACCACTGTCTATAGCCACTTATTAGCCAGGTATTCACTCACCCAGCTAAATGAACTGAAGCAACATAGGATGAACACATAAAGTTTAATAAGTTTAGAAAGTATGTATAAATTACTTTCAAGTATGACACATTGTTTTGTTTGTTATTGCTGACCTGTATTTAGTAATACTTCATGTCAGAAATCAAATACACATATATTAATATATATATATATATATATATATATATATATATATACATATATATACATATATATAATATATAAAATACAATATATATATATATATATATATATCATAATATATATATATATATATATATATATATATATATATATATATATATATATATAAAACCCAATATTATTAAAGGTAATTTTAAAGTAATGTTATTTATCTGTCAGATTCCAGTTTTAATATGCCATAAAATTGCCCATTATTATGACTACTAACATATCTATATTTTTGAAAATATTGCAACATCAGCAGTGACCCGTAAAACAATTGTTCAAAAAATGAATGGAAACTAAATATTATGCACAGTAACAGTTCCTTTAATTTGTAAATTTATGCACTAGTTAATCACCAAAAATATTCAATATTTAGTTGATTATCATCCGTGGTTATCATGAATTGCATAACACTAACAGACTTAGTTGTTGGCTCAGTGCCATGATTTTACATAGAAATCATTTGTTATCATTTATTCTGGTGAATGTATTGCATCAGTTTCTACACTGCAAGTATCAAGGTTTGTCACACAGTTGCCACTAGAGGAGCTAGTGCAGACCCAACGTCTTGAGGACACTACACTTCGTGTACACCACTCCTTGTATGGCTGACTAACTGTATTCATGTTATCAGTGAGATATCCCTTAGGCCAGTGGATCAGCTGACCTGATTAACTGTGCCCTTTAACAGGGGAGTGGAACTTATTTGTACTACAATTCACAAAAAGCACATATAAAACCACAAGCTGACATTTGCTACCACCACTACAGTTAGTAGTTCACTATAACTGAACTGCTAACAGAATATATGCAACTGGCAATATGCCACAGTTCAAAGTCAAATGCGTCTACATGTTTGTACATGTGTGGCCAATATAGAGTCCACAAACAACATACAATGCCTTGGGAAAGTATTCAGCCACACTGTAGTAAATGCACCAACTACTCACACACAAATACATGCCACTAAGTCTGTAGCCAGGTGCCTATTCATATATCTGAATAAACCCACAATCCAAACCCAGGTTACCTCAAATGAAAGTCCGGGGCTCTACCCACTGAGCTACTGCACAGTGACAGTGCACACCAGACAAGAAATGAGCTACTTTTGTACTAAGATATATCACTGAGGGTACGGGAACTGCTCCATTCTCACCTTCTTTCTATTCTATGTCATTCTTAGTCACTACGTCTGATTCACTCTTGCCAGGATTGAACAAAACCATTGTTCAGATGTTTAGCAGGTATCTACAGACTGTGTATTTATTGTTGTTCTGCCTAATTACTATCAAGTTATGTTAATGACTGAAGTGTGTGTGTGTGTGTGTGTGTGTGTGCGTGCGCGAGCGAGCGAGCGTGGGAGTAGTGTGGGTGTGACACTGTGTGTGGGTGTGACACTGTGTGTGGGTGTGACACTGTGTGAGTGTGTGACACTGTGTGCATGCGTGTGTCTGTGTGTGTATCCATGGGGTGTATATAAATATATACATGTGTTAATGTCTTATGCTGCCTCGACTCTCGACAACTGGTTCCCTAGACCTAGATCCCCGCCTTTTCCCGGATGCAAAAGACAAGCAGCAGTACCTAGTTACCTACTACCACAGATTATTGACTCAGATAAATTTACATTCCTAGTAAATGTGTTCATTGCTTCACACAGGCAACCGAACGGTAGAAAAATGTTCATTTGGCGAGTAGGTCAAATTTTATTTTATCTTTTACGTTACATAAGCACCTGCGACCTTTCATTTAATTACCTCAAGGTATTTCACTGATACAACAGAGTGTTGCCATGGTAACAAGTTGCGATTACAGTTTGTGGTCTGATGCTGGTCAATTCCAGGTGTAATGCGATCAAGAAATCGTTTTTCTAGAACTGTATAATGTGTAAGAACATAGACATAGACATAGTTTGAAGGGAGACAAGCCCCTGCTGGTTTGGTGGTTAAATGTATGTCATAAATTATTATCTATAAAGGCACAGCATGGCGCTATTGCTGTCCGATGTCATTAAACATGATTACAAAGTGAAGCGACACTGAAATAGCCACTTAACTACTGTATCAAACACACACCACTAGAAATAATATCATAATGACCGACCAATTTACTGATCTGATAAGCAGCAAAAATATGCCAGCCAAAATACATTATATGGCTGAGCAATGGGCAAACATGAATAAAACTACAACAAAAACCAATGAGGATCCTTTGTGATTATGTAGGCAAACATGCCAACTTGGCATAAAAAGGACATCCGGCTAGGGGGGGGGGGGTGATTCACTGGTAGACACTAGACACCCTGTGGTTATATCAGGGGCAAAATCTAGGTCAAGGACACAGTCATGAGATCGAATGTCATAACCTTAGGGTGGGATTGAAAGAAAGAGGTCAGATATATGGAGGGTGTTGGAATTGGGTTATATATAAACATCTCGCTTCTACAGGGTATTGCGTAGTTCACCCAGACTGCCGGGAAAAAATGGTAGATTTAAATGTGATAAGACATTTGGTGGGTCGGAAACTATTTTGGCAAAGCAGAAACAGTAGAGAGTTTATAGTTGACCCACCAAACATTAAAAATATTACCCATAATAGCAATGTTAATTTTCAAATAATCTAAACATACACTTACAAGGTAAATTATTGCAAAAGTTGGTTCAGTATTGAGGCTCTGTTGGTACTATGATAGATGCTTGCAAGGAACCATCTTATAATACATTACCCACATCAGTAAAAGGCTGCGTAAAATCACAAAATGTGTGTAGACAGTATGTATTATAATTTTTTTTTATTTACATAATACATGTACCTGCTCAAATGCATAACAATTACAATATTTTATAATAACAAATGCCCTTATACTAAGAAGTAATTCATATATTAAATTACTCAACTTCTAACAAAATTAAACTAGGATGTATTATCTAACATTAATAGACTTAGTCTAGACTTAGTTAGACTTAATATAGTCTTATTAATATTGCAATGTTCAATTCTTCGACAAAGTGAGTAACTCCATTAAAAGGAAACTGTTATTAATTCACATATGTAATTTACACCACATTGAGGGCCTGTATTTGTTAGAAAAATTATAACATCTGTGTGTGTGTGTGTGCGCGCGTGTGTGCGTTTGCATGTGCGTGTGTGTGCTTTTGTGTGTGTGTGCATGTGTGAAATCTGTGAATGCATGTGTGTGTGCATGCGTGCGTGTGCTTGTGCATATATGCTGTGTCTATGTCTGTGTGTGTGACTGTGTGTTTGTGTGTATGTGTATGTGTGTGTGTGTGTGTGTGTGTGTGTGTGTGTGTGTGTGTTTGTGTGTGTGACTGTGTGCACATGTGCATGTATGTGTGTGTATGCTTGTGCTTGTGCGTATGCTGTGTTTGTGTATGTCTGTGTGTGTGAATGTGTGTGTCTGTGTGTCTGTGTGTGTGCACGTGTGCGCGTACACACGTGCGCATGTCATGATGTGTGCGTGTCTGTGTGCATGTGTGTGTATGTGAGTACACTGAGGTGGGTCACAGTAGCTGCCTACTGGAGGCTGTATATAATAAACATCGCCCATGTGACCTACATTGGTCATGTGACTCCTGTCAGGCGGACGTCATACCAGTCCCAAATAGACATCACACATCTGGCGTACTAGACCCCAGCAGACCCCCGATAACCCGCAGCTCAAAATATATCACATCATGAATATATTTATGATGATATAAGGTTAGCAGGAGAGTGTAATCTTCATGCATACATGTGTGTGTTACACGGGCCTAGTCCAGGGTATCAGAGGGAGGGTTATTTGGGTTCTACACAGTGCAACTGTGCAAGGGCCCTATGTGGCACCTTGAGGTGGAAAAACAGCCCTAAGAATGGATACACAGTGATTATGAATGGGGTGAGTAGCAAGGTGGAGTAAGTGGGGCCCTGGAATGGGGCAAACATGAAATGACCGCCCACTGCCCTTATTTAGCACCCCACAGAAACCAATATACAGCATTGTGTAAAACACACTGATATGGTGGCACCTGATAGGCAACCCAACAACTCACACAGCTATATACCCATCCACCTATTCACCCATCCACCCATCCACTCACCTTCCTAGCTGGATAATGTGGGTAAATGTGAATAATTATTAATACATCATTTAAAATACAAAACAACTGTGATAAACAGTTAAATCATGTGCACTGATATCTTCCTTCATCCCCAGTCAATGACAATGTGTCTGCTTCTCTTTAATCTACCCGAGTGGATTATCACATCCTCCTAAGTCCTGGTCTTGTTTCCTGAATGCCTGTTCCCCAAGGTAAAACCTTCACAATGATGTACATGAGGCCTTACTGCCAGCTCAGTCCAGTTAGAGCTTTACCCAGGATACATTTTTGGCTCCTTCTTTTTTACCCGTCCACCTCCCCTGTAGTGATAATAATATCCGGTCAAATGATGGGTAGACGGGTCTCGGCATAAAGCTATGACTCCAGCCTCTGCAAGTATCTTCTTTTGCCACTTAGAACTACTGCTGGTCTGACTGGCAAATTACCTCCATCTCATTCACTGTGTTCTTTCTTCCCTGTCACAAAAAGCTTCATATATTTCAGTCACGTGTCTACCCAGACAGGTACTACAAAAGTCTACAAATGTCTGTCTCTCTTGGGGACTCCCAGACAGGTACTACAAAAGTCTACAATTGTCTCTGTCTCTCTTGGGGACTCCCAGACAGGTACTACAAAAGTCTACAATTGTCTCTGTCTCTCTTGGGGACTCCCAGACAGGTACTACAAAAGTCTACAAATGTCTGTCTCTCTTGGGGACTCCCAGACAGGTACCACAATAGTCTACAAATGTGTGTCTCTCTTGGGGACTCCCAGACAGGTACTACAAAAGTCTACAATTGTCTACAATTGTCTGTGTCTCTCTTGGGGACTCCCAGACAGGTACTACAAAAGTCTACAATTGTCTCTGTCTCTCTTGGGGACTCCCAGACAGGTACTACAAAAGTCTACAATTGTCTCTGTCTCTCTTGGGGACACCCAGACAGGTACTACAAAAGTCTACAATTGTCTCTGTCTCTCTTGGGGTCTCCCAGACAGGTACTACAAAAGTCTACAATTGTCTGTGTCTCTCTTGGGGTCTCCCAGACAGGTACTACAAAAGTCTACAATTGTCTGTGTCTCTCTTGGAAACTCCCAGACAGGTACTACAAAAGTCTACAGTTGTCTGTGTCTCTCTTGGAAACTCCCAGACAGGTACTACAAAAGTCTACAATTGTCTCTGTCTCTCTTGGGAACTCCCGGACAGGTACTACAAAAGTCTACAATTGTCTCTGTCTCTCTTGGGGACTCCCAGACAGGTACTACAAAAGTCTACAATTGTCTCTGTCTCTCTTGGGGACTCCCAGACAGGTACTACAAAAGTCTACAATTGTGTGTCTGTGTCTCTCTTGGAAACTCCCAGACAGGTACTACAAAAGTCTACAATTGTCTGTGTCTCTCTTGGGAACTCCCAGACAGGTACTACAAAAGTCTACAATTGTCTGTGTCTCTCTTGGGGACTCCCAGACAGGTACTACAAAAGTCTACAATTGTATCTGTCTCTCTTGGGGTCTCCCAGTCAGGTACTACAAAAGTCTACAATTGTCTCTGTCTCTCTTGGGGACTCCCAGACAGGTACTACAAAAGTCTACAATTGTGTGTCTGTGTCTCTCTTGGAAACTCCCAGACAGGTACTACAAAAGTCTACAATTGTCTGTGTCTCTCTTGGGAACTCCCAGACAGGTACTACAAAAGTCTACAATTGTCTGTGTCTCTCTTGGGGACTCCCAGACAGGTACTAGAAAAGTCTACAATTGTCTGTGTCTCTCTTGGGAACTCCCAGACAGGTACTACAAAAGTCTACAATTGTCTCTGTCTCTCTTGGAAACTCCCAGACAGGTACTACAAAAGTCTACAATTGTCTCTGTCTCTCTTGGGGACTCCCAGACAGGTACTATAAAAGTCTACAATTGTATCTGTCTCTCTTGGGGACTCCCAGACAGGTACTGCAAATGTCCAAATGTATACAATATTGTGTCTGTCTCTCTTGGGGACTCCCAGACAGGTATTACAAAAGTCTACAATTGTCTCTGTCTCTCTTGGGAACTCCCAGACAGGTACTACAAAAGGCTACAATTGTCTCTGTTTCTCTTGGGGACTCCCAGACAGGTACTACAAAAGTCTACAATTGTGTCTGAGTCTCTTGGGGTCTCCCAGACAGCTACTATGTAGTATGTACACAGTTGGTTGTCTGTCTCACCAGCCAGGGACTAATGAAGGACAACATATAGCCAGTCATCTTGTCACTCTACGTCATGTGCCTAAGTGCTGTGTTTACCAGTTGAAATGGTTTTATTTGCAGTTGCCACAAAAACCCTAACCATCAGGCAAGATAGAGAAGATACTGTAGTAAAAGCAAATTAAAGCATCTTAAAATGATACTAAATTTTTTACCCTTCCAAATGACAGGTAACCCAGTTCTTACCCACTCCCGGCCAACGGAAATGACAGGTCTTTGCACTGGTCTGTCTGTAACTCATGTACAATGGTCCATCAGGCCTGTGCAGCTGTGCTCAAACATATCCGATATCAAATACAATTCCAAGTACAACTCCAGGTAGAAGGTCATGTGGCACCAGCTCAGGAACGAGCAGAACAAACTCCAAGCCAACATCTTGATTCACTCGCTTCCTTTCACTTTGTTTTAACCCAAGGTCATTTGGTGGTTCAGCCTCCAGGTCATTCATAGCTTTATGTAGGCTCTTGTAGAGACCCATCCACCTGTCATTTTGATGGGGCAAAACCCATATAGAAATATATCAGTAGACACTGGACAGGTAGTGGACGTGTAAAAAATAAGGAGAAAAACAGGTCTTCCAAAATCATAGATATTGTCAGTTTTGCTTTGATAATGGGTGTCACGAGTATGCTTGTACTTGATTTTAGGTTATAATTACACAAATTGACTGTTTTGTGTGTTATGTAAGATAAAAAGAAAGTGTCTAGCAAAATTGTTGCGACTGGCAGCAGTTTTTAATCCTGCATAAAGCCCTGCTCGAGTTTATGTTTTCACACTGTGTGTTTTAAAGTGTACTGCATAATCAAAGATTGATTAAAACACTGTCAAATTTGACATCTACAATTGCAAGATATTAGAACGTCACAGCAAGGTGTACATAGCATATTTGTCTGAGTGACTTCAGATAATCGGATTAGCTGAGCATTACTTTATACATGCCAGGTTTACAGAATGTCACAGGACACAATTAATAAGACTTCTAGTGTGTACTTAGAACCCCCTCCATGCATCTCAGCAGCAGCATCTGTATCAATCTCTCAAATCTAGGCCTTAGTCCTGTGAACCAATGACAACTAAACGAAAGTAGAACCGACTCATGACATTGACTGTGCAGTTTTGCAGAATCAGCAACTTACTTTTTTCAAGTCATGCAATCCTATCGGTGAGTAGATTGTCAGTCACATTCCCCCACTGGGCATTTTTGTTTTTTTCTTTGGCTAGTAATGGCTACCAACTCTTCTAGTTGAGTCAATGACTCAATGTGAAAAGACTGCATTTTCTCTCTATAATGTATAGGTGCCTATATAGCATATATTTTTAACAAGCAACAATGGTTACTGCAACCTATTTGTATTAAATATCAATCTGTCTGATGATTCCTAATCAGTGCTACATTACCAATTTGTGATGTTACTACTCTGTATAACAATCTACACACTGGTTGGGTTCTTCATGGGGTTTGGACCCATAGACCACAAATACTCAAGGGTCTTTAGCATGTTTCATGTAAAACAAATTCTAGACAGTACACAGAGTTCATTCCAGTCAAGAAAATGTTTGGCCACTAGACATATATTTTGCAAAACAATTTCAATTAGCATCAAATGTCTTTAAATTGTACACATCAAGTATTATAAATATGCATTCATGCTTACAATTTAGGATTTCTATGTCTAAGTCTGTATACATTCACGACTCACATTACTCAGTCTACTGAGTCCAGACAGTCAATTCGGTCTCATCAGGAAAGGAAATATTTTGTTCAAGTCAGACATCCTATTGTGTACAGCATAATGATCACCAAACTGCCTGCTTGTGATGCAATAAACACACATCTAGCAGGTGATTCACCCAGCACCTCTGGCCTGACACATGACACTGACAGTAGACACAGTGCAGCATTCACCAACCCTGATAGACAAGGTCTGTACGTTCAAACCTTAACCTTTTGTAGTACATACAAGGTGTAGGAAGAACCCTCTGATTGACAGGTGTCCAATTATCTGCGTTGTCCCATTTTCTGGATATGGACTAATTGCATGTATACCAGAGGTCAGCACTGATGCTGGGCTCCACTGCAGGTTTCACAGCAAAAGCCTGGTTCCCACAAAATTATCACGCAGGCCGCAAATAAAGTGATTTAGTTGGAATGCACACTTCATTTATTTCTGGTGCTAATTAATGCAGTTACTTAGAACGGGGCACTATCGCAGTGATGAACAAATTAGTAATACACGTTTCCATGACAACAAGTCAGCCGACATGGTTGTGACATTCTCACTGATTTGATCGGTGGTCTACACATGTAGCTCTACCTTTAGATATCTCATTGACCCTATCTCCTGATATCTCATTGACCCTACTTCCTGGCAATGAAAATTACCTGAGTGATTCTACCTTTTGCTATTTTACTGACAACCTCCTAATTTCCCAAAGAATATATTTTGATGTCGCATTAATTGTTTTTTAATTTAATAATGCAATGATTCCACACCTGATATTAAATGATGTTAGCTCTTCATACCTCAGTGTGCCCATGGCTTTATGTAGGAAACTAGTTTTGTTAGTCATACTTTTTTTGCTGGACATTTGGATGTTAACTCATATACACAGACACAAGCCAGTTGAGATGTTTCATAACCTTAAATAAACTACGAACACCACAAGTTTGACACTAATAGACACCCATTTTCAAGGCATATAGAATAGATATGATTTTCGTTTGTTCCTTCATTTTTTAGCGATCCGCTACACATGACACATCCAGAGATATTTCTACCCATCTACATCAGGCGTTACTCATCCAAATGATGGGTAAGAGGCATAGAGGGGTCTCCACATAATGCTATGCTCATAAATAATAAGACATGACTCTAGATTGAATTACCCTAACCTTTACCATAGTCTTGCCAGCTACATGCACTGCAAAAAAACAACCATCTTGCAATTGAAGTATCTAATGCAATCATCCCCGCTTTAACCCAGGCTTTTACTTAAATGTCACAATCCAAAATGTGCACATCATTTCTGTCAAGCTTTATCTCTGCTTTCCCATCAATTTTGATAACTGTTATATAAGTTAGTTAGATTACTGTCTGACATCTTTTAAAAATCGAACATTCCCGCATGTGCACATATAGCTGCCATTTTAGAATTAGAAAGTTTGGTTTATGTTTTTATCAGTAGAAATATACAACAGAATGTTAAAAGTCATGTTTCATTGCTCATTTAAGATATACTGTAATGTGTTGTTCTTAATGCTATATTGCTAGAATTAATATGTCTAAGGCACACACGAAAGCACAAGTTGGTCAATGTACTGATTAAATACACCACACTTCCTACTAACTACCTCAGAGAACATGCAAAATATGTATTCCTGCTAAACTACTGGTTGAACTACACTGTAACTTCATTCAGGAAACATCAACAGTCAGCATAACACACCTTGATCTATGCAAACACATCCAGGTGTGTACCATGTAATAATTATGTGTCAGTCTTAAAACGCACTCAGACATGGTTTCCACTTGACAGCTGCCAAACCAAACCTTGGCTGACCTGCTCCAGTTGCTGTTGCTACAAAGCTGTTGTTGCTACAACTGGGTGTTGATGCAGGCCTCTACTCAGTCATAATTACAGTAGCTCACAGCATAATTACTTTGTCAACAGACAACTATGGATATGCCATGGCCACAAGCTACTAGTTGCTGTGCACATTGATAAACACAATGTACACAGTCATTACCTCGACCAACGCAAAGTTACTAGATAGTTCGACTTGCATTAACAGGCATGGGCATGTTTTAAAGTTTTATTCTGACATAATTATTAAATAACATTATTAAAATGTATTGCACAAAACAGTCTTCATTTGTCTGAACTCTTAAGTACCATATTCATTGTATTATTAAGCATGCATGCTCATATATGTACATCCTCTTTTTGTCACTGCAACAGCGATCTCAAAGTTGTTGTAAAACCTATCTATTTAATCTCGCCTCCTGCTAGCTTCTTAGCCCCCCCCCCCCCCCCCCATCTAGATATTTACTAAATACAACTTGTTTTATGGCTATAAGTATAACAGCAAAGTGCATCAACAGATTTTTCCAAAATATGCTGCTGTTGTTGTGATTCATAGACATAATATAGGTAGTGTAAGTGAACGTGTGAAAATGTATGTGATTTGTTATTTAAATCGGCCTTTTAAATAACTTTGTTTGTAGTTGTTGACAGTTGTGTGCATGAGACTGCGTTGCCAATTGTGATTGTGATGGAATTTTGCTTAACCTCCAAAGGCAAAGGGAATGCGTGCCATGTCATAAATGAGTGAAGACCGGATTGACCTTACGTGACTTATGACATGTCATAAATAAATATATTATATCAATAACAAGGATGTATCTGTCCGCACGTTAGACCCGTTGTTTACAGGATTACGCTAATTGCGGTGTTACAACCTTGCGACGCCCAGTCCTGCCCCTGACAGAAATTATTGACAAATAAAATCGCCTAGTGCGTCCTAGTCTGAACCTGGGCGCAGATTTCACAATCACAAATCCAGGCCGACAGTTTACCCTGGAGGCAATGTCGAAAGGGTGTCAGTGTGTCAAGCCCGACAGGACGCCGAATGAATCATTGTCACCGTGTGTGCGTGGGTGTTATGGCCGACCGAGGGCTACTCACTTGGCTGTCAGGTACGACACTACCCAGTCGAGTGTCTCCGCCTCGCGTTCTTCTTCTCTCAGCAGCGTCGACGGGACGCGAAATACAACGGTGTCGCCGGCACCGGAATTATCCGTGTATGTTTTGCAAAAGTCATCAAGATATCGCTTAAAGGCGGCCGGATCATCCTCTTTGTACAGTTCCATGTTCGCAGCCGACTGAAGTGTGCTGAGCGTCTGCCGTCCAGTAAACACCGTGGAGCACACGTTTCGTCGACGTCACCAGAACGTGTGCACAGGTGCACTCGCGGGAACTGCGAATTCAGCGGACGATGCAGTTACAAAACATACATTTAGCAGTTTGCGGACGACGAGTTAAAGCATAATGTTTGCAACAATGGTTAGACGATAGCTGTTGCTGTATCGTATGGCAGCTGTCATTTATGTGGGGTTTGTTATCATGAATCTGTAACCTGTTTTCGGTTATTGTTTAGCCTTTAGGCCTCCGTATTGTTTACGACCCCACTCACTCGGACACTGACTCACTCAGTTGACACACTGTCAGGTGACAGTGTCACTGTGCCTCTGGCGTGGGCAGTGTGCTCAACTTTCTGCCTAAGCTAAGCCTAAGGCCTGGGCTGGTGTGGATGCACTTTCAAAGAAGCCAAGCCAGACTTTATTATACAATTATATGTCCATCCAGTAGTACACAATAATTAATCCATTCATGCACAAGTATACTACATTTTCAAAGCAAAATTAACAACATAATATATAATTAATAAGCTTTTGTTTTTGGCACCTCAACTTTTGTTCCAGCCCGTCCCGTCCACTGTCGTTTTACCCGACCAAAACAAACTTCACCCGGACAAGTGATATGTGAGTGAGTGAGTTTATTTGGTAAAACATTATAATACATATAAATATAATATTTACCGAGGATAGACACATTAAAGCACACAACAGCACACTTGTTTCCAATGTGGTCCTCAAAAAAAAATACTAAGAATGAATTTAAGAAAATATAAAAATAAATACATAAATAAATAAACACAGTAATACAATAATTAAAATGTAAATATTGTCAAAGACAGGTAAACAAATGTCATCAATAAGACAATGTGCTAACATAAAAGGTGCTCTATTTAAAATATAATAACAAGATAGTACGTAGTAAGATTAAATTAACAAAAATGTAATTTAAAATGCCACTTTAATTAAGGTGATCATTCGTCAGCCATCAATCTGCTGTATAATAGGCCGGGTTGTTACCTTTTCTCTAAAACTGATTTTAACTTTACATTGCTTAATTTCAGTAGGCAGTTTGTTCCAGTGGCATATGCTGGAATAAAAAAAGGAAGTTTGCCCAGAACCCTTCACTTTTGGAATGACACATGCGGACAGGATTCAAGAAAAACCTATGGCTGTGCAGCATTTTTTGACGGGTTATATACCTATTTAATGACAATGTTGCAGGGGTAGATGACACCGCATGTGACGACACACACGGGCGATGCAGAGAGAACTTGGCAGTTTCCCTCTCACTCCTGGAGTACGGCTGAAACTACACACCGCTGGCTTTCTTGTGGTTGAAGACATCTTACAGGTGACCCCAGACAAACTAGGCAGAGGTACAATTTGCACTTTTATTACTCAGTTTCTGTTAATACTCTCAAGTAGATTCCTGTTAATTTCAGTATGCACCACACCATTTATGAAGGTAGTTATAATAATTGTGCTGATCACAACACTTAGTTATTAAGAGAAAACACAGTAGATCATTAAATTTGCCTAGTAAAATGTCATAGCATATTCCATTGTTGAAATCATACTTCTAACATGGCATAGCATAGTGATGTGACAGTAAACTGTACCAAACTGTTATATTATGTGGTATTCACTGTAGTAAACCATAGTAAATTGTGATATTCAATGTAGTCAACCATAGCAAACTATGGTATTCACTATAGTAAACCATAGTAAATTGTGACCTTCACTATAGTAAACCATAGTGAAATGTGATATTCACTGTAGTAATTAGTACTTTGTAATACATGTACCGGGTTATACTGTATTTACCATAGTAAACCATTATGTAGTATGGTATTCACTGTTCAAATTCAAATTAAAAATTTATATTTATGTAGTGTTAATTGATAGTAAAGTTTGATATTTCATTACTAGTTTGATATTTTAATTTCATAATTGTTATTGTAATTTTAACACAGAAATCGGCATCACCAGTGGGGAGGCACACGATATACTGACACTCATCAAAGGTGCAACAAAACCAACCGGTGCCAGTGGTGTAGTTCCAACAGATCCCACAATGCACCTGGAGAGAGTACCTGGTCACATGACCCTGTCAGAGATGCTGCAGGAGCCACAGCAGTTCATTGTGACGTTCTCGGAGCGGTTGGATGGGATGCTGGGAGGGGGAGTGTCGTTGACAAAGATCACAGAGTTCTGTGGAACACCGGGCATTGGTAAAACACAAATCTGGTTAGTAGTAACCAGCAAAGTCATGTTTTATGGCACATTAGGTATCAGTAAATATTATTAGTGAATTGTTTTTATTTGCATTGGGTATTGGTAAAATGCAAATCTGGTTACAGTTGTAATCGGTAAAGTCGTGTTTTGTGGCATACTGGGTACAGTGTTAGTAAAACAATGTGATTAGTGATACAAGAATTTGCATTAGGCATTGGCAAAATTTGTTTAGTAATAACCGGTAACGTCATGTTTTGTGGCACACTAGGTGTTAGTAAAAAAATGTGATTAGTGAACAAATTTGGCATTGGTAAAACACAAATCTGATTAGTAATAACCGGTAAAGTCATATTTTATGGCACACTAGACATTAGAAAAAATCAGATTACATTGTAGTGAAAATTTGTTTTTTGCACGGGGTATTAGTAAAACACCAATGTGTTTAGTAGTAACTGGTAAAGTCATGTTTTGTGGCAAAATATCTTATTAGTGATAAACGAATTTGCATCAGGCATTGACAAAATGCAAATCTGATTACCACCGGTAAAGTCTTTTTTGGTGACACACTAGGCATTAGAAAAAAAATCTGATTACATGGTAGTGAAAATTTGTTTTTGCGTGGGACATTAGTAAAACAGAAATCTGGTTAGTGGTAACTGGTAAAGTCATGTTTTGTGGCACACTAGATGCTATGTACATTTTCAGTTTTCATGTTGTCATTTTGTTTGTTATAAAGACATAACAAGGCTTAAACTTGCTACATATGCATTAATAACCATGCTATGTTGTGATTTCCTACACAATATCCTCTTATAATTTGATGGAAACTGTCATACTCTCACAAACAACAGATTTCATGGTATAGCTTGAAATATTATTGCATAAAAACCTGCTTTCTAAAGTAAGATTTTGTAGGCTGTTATTACATTTTTGTCTTACAATGTCCTGCAAAGTTTCAGCTTTGTTATTTGTGTTCTTCCCAGCATGCAGCTGGCGGTTGACGTGCAAATCCCAGAATGCTTTGGAGGTGTTTCTGGTGAGACGGTGTACGTTGACACAGAAGGCACCTTTATTGTTGACAGAGTCAGAGACATCGCTACGGCCGCAGTCGAACATTGCCACCAGATGGCAGCAGTGGAAGCTGGTCATGGTATGTAGTAGTACTACGTACAAAATCATACATCCTTTTTAAAACAGTTAAAAATTAAATAATAATAATTTTTATTTATAAAGCGCCGTATATTCAGAAAACCTTTCTGCTCAGAGGCGCATACATACAACATTTGTAACATATAAATGTATAAAATATGATTAATCAATTAAAAATTCCAAGTTGTTTAAATGATAATAAATAATTAATTAACCGATTAGCACTCAAGTCGGGCATTGACGGTCACCTCGATTCTCCTCAGGTCGGCCATAGCCGGCCAGCGAATACAGCAGAACGTTTGAATTCGGTTTACGTGGTTGCATCTAGTGATTAAGAAATGCAATAAATGCAACATCTATCTAGACATATAACGTTACTTTGTGACTATTTTGGATACTTCCGTTCTCAAAAATATTTACCGCGTTTTCGAAATTTAACAACAATAGTTTTTGTTTTTGGACATTTCAAAATGTCCTCCAGCCAGGAAATTGGCCACGTACACAGCTACAATGTGTAACATTTTATAACAAGTTATATACCAGTGTGTAGATAATTTAATGTTCTTTTAAATAAACCCAACTTGTAGCAGTAGAAATCCAAGCATAAAAAAGTTACACCGCTATAAAGTATTTTATTTACAAAAAGTTTAAGAATGTCAAAGTGTCAACCAAGAAATGGTCAACATATTTTAAAGTTGTAACAACAGTTTTGACACAACTGTGTAGGTACTTTTATTATCTACAACATGCATACGATATGCAATTGCGAGAATTGAATAATACAGGCGCTAGAGCAAAGACAATGGCGCAAGCAATAGTTTTTAACATCTAGGTCAAATAGTTGAGGAGCCACATGCTTCACGTTAAAATCGGCTGCGTGCTAATGGGTTAAATATAGTTTTTAAAACTCGGTGTATAAGGTAAACTTATCAGCAATAAATGAATATATAAAATAAATGATTAATAAAAAATACATATATATATTATATATATTAATAAGATATTAAAACAATACACTAAAATAGTTTGGGAAACTATAATTACGGTTGCTATAATACTTGCACATTATAAAATGTTCTATTGCACAATTTCACCAATATATATTGCCACTTGTATTAATTTAATCCGGGCTATTCATTAGCCTTGTCTTTATTTAGTAATAAGATATTTTAAATATTCACTATTTTGACTGTTGCTTGTTTGAATGATTCTTTGACAATTTAGCATACATGATTTAGTAACTGATATACAGCAGTATGAATTTTTTGGTAAATATATTTCGAAATGGAATGCTACACTTGAATTATTATTATTATTCAGGTATAACATTTACAGTGTGGTGAGTTTTTCTAAATTATTTTTCAGACTTGCAAGACGCAGCCCAGACCTTCACATTGGAGTCAATTCTCGGAGGAATTCATTATTTCCGGTGTCATGACTATGTAGAGTTGATCGCCGTTATTCATATGCTACCAAAGTTCCTGACAGAACACACGAGAGTGAGTTACCTCATTTTGTGTGATACTTGCAAAAAGTTGCCCATTATTAAATTATTTTCTGTTCATTCCTAACAGGTTTAGCTTCTGATTTTCTTCAAGTAATTAGTCATTAAAAACAATTTAATTTGTCATTTAATTTGTCAGAGGATGACGGTGGTTGATGTTGCAGGATTAACCTATAGTTGTGGCTGTTTTTGTGACCACAAGCATTATGAATATAATGAAAATACTTAGTAATCTCGCTCTAATCTCGCTCTAATCGCACTCTAATCTCAGTCTAATCAGCTCACCTCAGCACTATAGGGCGTGTAAGTCTCGCGCGCGAAAACGAGGCTGGGGGCAGTTGGGGGCAGGAGGTCCATATTCTCCATGTTAACGTATAGGACTTCGTTTTGTTTTTGGTTGTAATAATCGAACGGTTCCAGTCTAACTATTTCAGTTATACTGTCCGAAGGATTATTACAAGCAGAAGCAGTGGAACACTTTGCCGGTGACAATGATCACAGAAATCATGAATTTTAATCGATTATAATGGTGGTTGCCATGGCAATAGCGGCAAGTACTTGCGTTTGGTGATCTTGACTAATAATGAAAAGTGCCATTTTTCGTGCAGTACAACCTGTTTGGGGCAAACGTACACATGTGTTATGATTATGCGAATTTAGACAAATTGTCAGATATAAGTGCTTATCGAAACCACAGTGTACAGCAATGTAAAATGCAAATCCCATAAACTATTTTATTGTGTATTATTCTTGTGACCAGTCCCCAATTGTCTCGCTTAGACCCCAATGAGCTCCAATCGCGCGGAGTCATGCCATTTATCATGACACACTTACGGGCCCTATTCCCAATGAAGATTGTTTTGAAACTGGATTTTTATTTACTATTTTAACAGATAGAAATTTTAAAATTGTTACACACTCAAATAACCTATGATAACTACCGGTACACAGTTTTCCATCAGCATATTTATGACTGTTATAAGGTCATTATAATAATTACTCAATAAAACCTGTTTCCTCTTAATAATGGTTTTACACAGAGGTCATTCGTGTCACTATTGTCTAGGTGCGACTGGTCGTTGTTGACAGTGTCGCGTCACCATTCCGACACCATTTTGACGACTATTCTTTCCGGACACGTGTCATGGGTCACATGGCCCAGGACCTGAGCAGAATGGCCAACGAACATCATCTCGCGGTAAGACAGGGTCTACTTCCAACAGAGGTGGTAATTCATCAGTCCATGTAAAGGTCCATGTAAAGGTCCATGTAAAGGACCCTGGGCCCATTTCATTGAGATAACGAGTTCTCAAGAAAAATCTATCATTAAATAGAATTTGTTGTAAAATTAAAAATATAAACAATTGCTGAGGACACTATTTATGTGACACACCAGGAAGTGTCCTGGTGGCGCACCCTGGTGTGGGCAGTTTTCAGCACACTGATTACTAGTAAGGAATGAAATTTATTTTAAAGATCGGAATCAGGCTTATGAGCTCATATGACTTAGTGAAAGTTCTAAGCAGTATAAGAATGGTGACTAATGTATGATGACATTTTTGGAACATTTTACATCTTACATTTCAAGTCTTTGTCATACGCTTGCAATATTATTTTTAAATAATTTGATTAATGTTTAGTGCAACATTATTGATTTTTTTATTACGGCATAAATTTATTAGAGCATAAAAATTAGAACATGTAACTCTATGATTCTCAAAAAAATTAATATACTAAACAACATGTTCACAATTTGAAACACACCATATTATTTAACAAAATGTTTATCTCTTGCTTCTAGGTGGTTTTGACCAATCAGATGACGACAAAACTGGCTGGAGGTGAGGGTCAAAGGTCACATCTGGTGCCAGCGCTGGGGGAGAGTTGGGGTCATGCCGCCGGGGTCAGAGTGGTGCTGAACTGGGAGGGGCAGCAGCGGTGCGCACTACTCGTCAAGTCGCCCTCACGCCAGCAAGTGGTAGTGCCCTACCAGATCACGGTGGGTGGACCTAATGGAGTTGGTTTAATTCAACGTCTCACCTGTGTTAATCCAACCTAAGGTCATGTGATTTATGATCACAAAGAATGGCAGTTGTCTTGTCATGTGTAGGTAATAGGTCAATTGATGGATTCAGTCACAATCACATCCAGCAAACTGCCTCTAAAATGTTGATATCTGGTATACAAATGTACTCTTTCTACTCAACAATCGACATACTTACTTAATCTGCTACATTTCTTTGATATCTCTAGGACCCTTAGATCATCCGTTTCCAAACAAGTTTTTGTTCCTAAGACTAAGGTGAATATTGGCAAATGTGCTTTCTCTGTGGCTGAGCTAACAATTTGGAATCAACTACCTATTATTATTTAATCTTCTGAAACTGTAGACACCTTTCGCCAAAAAATTAAAATATATTTGTATGGAATTGTTTTTCACCATAAATGTTCTGCGGTTCCGTGCTCCAATGACAACTTTTGCCTGTCCCCGTATGTGATTAGCCAAATGATTTTGTTTGTTGCGCATCTGAGATTTAAGGTTTTAAGTATATAAGCGCTATGGAAGTTTTACAGTTGTTATTATTAATTATTATTACCTTCATTTGTACAACGCCTCATATGGGTTGAACACTGTGTTTGTCATTTTTGACTTTTAGCTCTCGCATTCGCTTTGTTCAGACTGAAAAAATGATCGCACCATTAATTTGTTTTACATGATGAAAGTTGTTTTGTTGCGTTTATGTGATAGTATCTGGTGGACAGCATTCAGAATTCTAGTAGGTGAAAATATCACATGATACATGCATAGAAAAATGGCGACACCGAAGAACATTGTTATTTAAAGTAAATGCATAAATTATAGATTGATGCGATGAAGATCAATGGCTAATGTTATATTACTGAAAATCTATTATTATGACGTTTACAAAAAGGGGGCCAAATAAAACAATTACATTTGATGTCAGACATCAATATTCTGTGATGATATTCTTGACTAGCAGGAATTTCATTAGTTACAAATCAAGGCTTTTAATAGGAATATCTGGACATTCCACACGGCACGGAAAAGCCAGGAATTAAAAATGTTCAAAAAATCAATGGAAATGCCAGAAAACTTTCAGTTGTTGGTAAGAGTAGTAATTTTTATTTGTAAAGCGCCGTATATCCGGAATTGTTTTCGCTCAGAGGTGCATAAAATACACTGTAACACATACATATTTAAAATATTCATAATCAGTTTAAAGTTGCACGTAAAGACGAAATGTTATATAATAAATATATAATTAAAAAAGCTTCTAAAAGTCCTAGTTCATAAGCTAAGCTTATCAGCAATAAATAGATAAAATATATTAATAACTGAATAATAAAGTAAGTAAAAAAATACTATAATTAAAGTTAAAATAAATTCATTATTAAATACCATACAAGTAGTTTATAAATGCGCCCTCCAAAAGATGTGTTTTTAAGTTGGACTTAAGAAGAATGAGTGGAAAACCTCTCTCCAGGGGGCACCACAGTGGTTTTTCAATGAAAACGTGGAAATATCATGGAATTGTTAGACATAAGTGTATAAACACTGATAATCCATATGTCCTATGTAGTGACATAAAGTGTACTTTCCTGAGCGTTATTATGCCCAATCTGTGACACTCGTCATGGTGAAATTGCTTTGTCTTCAAAATAATTTGGGAGTATATGAAACTAGTCGATGCATAATCTTACAAAATCATCTTCGTGCTTTATTATATTTCAGATTTATGTACATACTATATATAGTTTACCGTTTTAATAGACCATAATTGATAATTATTACATTTACTTGGACAGATATTGCTTGTGCTAGTGGAATATCCCTTCTGTTGATTAATGTTGTAATCTAAAGATTGTTCATAATTCATATCAAATCAAAGGATATAGCATGCCTTGCTATGAAGAAAAGATTGGTTTATTTCTCACAAGAAGGATTTTGTTCCTTCTGTGTGTTTCTGCCAGAAATCATGGCTACCTCATTTGAATTATGCAACGTTTGACAACAGAAGGATAATTTAAAGTTTAAAGGCATTGGGACAATAATTGTGTATAATTGTTCATATTTCATTTTATGTGGATTTGATTGTACAGTAAACTAATGTATCACTACTTATAATAAATAACACCACACGTGTTATGTTACAGTTAGACGTTGTCTTGTTGTGTGTCGTAGACTGGAGGCATCAGAGACGTGTGCAGTGTCAGTGCGACACAGCGACGTGTCACCTGTCCGACACCTGCAAGTGTCGGCAGCAAGGACACTTCACAAGGACCAACAAAACGTCGTCGTCTTGACACGTGACGTCTCAGCCAAGTTCTTGACACGTGACGTCTCAGCCAAGTACTTGACACATGACGTCTCAGCCAAGTACTTGACACGTGACGTCTCAGCCAAGTACTTGACACGTGACGTCTCAGCCAAGTACTTGCATGAAAATAATGCGTACAAATTATTGCTATAATGAAAACTGTGGCTGTGCAATTTTTGTGTCGTTAATATTTAAAACATATTATTTAAAGACACAGGTAAAGTAATTGTGGACTTGATTAAGTTGGACTTGATTAGGTTGTATGAGCTTGTCATTTTATTTACTTCGTCTTGTGATGTGACTGTCAGATCACATTCAGAGGGAGAGTTGTGTTAAAATAATAACACGTATCCTTGCCAATGTTGTGATATTTCTTGCTGTGAATTGCTGTTATTGAATTTGTTCTTGAATTTGTACATTGTTACATAAATAATCATATAAAAACATGCTATGATGTTGCCATACCTGCATGATAGACAAATAAATTTCCACACAGAATATATAATTGGTTACTTTTATTATAAGTAGTGATACATTAGTTTACTGTACAGTCAAACCCACATAAAATGAAATATGAACAATTATACACAATTATTGTCCCAATGCCTTTAAACTTTAAATTATCCTTCTGTTGTCAAACGTTGCATAATTCAAATGAGGTAGCCATGATTTCTGGCAGAAACACACAGAAGGAACAAAATCCTTCTTGTGAGAAATAAACCAATCTTTTCTTCATAGCAAGGCATGCTATATCATTTGATTTGATATGAATTATGAACAATCTTTAGATTACAACATTAATCAACAGAAGGGATATTCCACTAGCACAAGCAAGATCTGTCCAAGTAAATGTAATAATTATCAATTATGGTCTATTAAAACGGTAAACTATATATAGTATGTACATAAATCTGAAATATAATAAAGCACGAAGATGATTTTGTAAGATTATGCATCGACTAGTTTCATATACTCCCAAATTATTTTGAAGACAAAGCAATTTCACCATGACGAGTGTCACAGATTGGGCATAATAACGCTCAGGAAAGTACGCTTTATGTCACTACATAGGACATTTACTGTCTCACACACATTCACAGACTCATGTCACACACACTGTCTCTTTGAGAAACAATAATTTTAAATATGATTTAGATGTTGCTGTGTAATTTCACCATTTGAGGACAAGCCCTGAAACTTTTTGTGCAAGAATGAGCTCATAAGCTGGTTTTATTTACACAATTCATTAATGTTTTGTTAACAAAATATTGCTTTTTAGCTCATAAAAATCTTGGTGGAACCAGCCCTAGATCTTTTTGATCCTTGGACGGGACTACTTTTAATGCCGGAACTACTTTTTCCTCCCCTTCCCCTTGACGGAGCCAGTCCGCTCCACTGTCTGTAATTTGCGGTTGATCACTTCCTCCGTGTTCTTTAGTTGTTCTTCCATAGACGACTTCAGTTTTGCCAGTTCTTCACCAAGATGCTTCCGGATCAATTCTCGCAGTTCTTTGGCTGCGGCTGACTCTGCGGCAGAAGACATTGATTGATTGTTATTACTTAAATGTGAAGATTGATTTGTCAAATACCAGGTAATCACCTATACATGTCCATCTAAAGTGAACTGCAAAATACATAAGGACCCTGATCCAACTAGGAATTAAATAAAAAATAAAGATATTACTTCATCGAGCGGACCAACAAAATTTTGCATCCAAGATGGAAACTGTCTGAGTGAAAAATGTTAACACATACAGACACACACAGACACACACGCACGCATGCACGCACACACACCACACACAACACAGACACACACACACCACACACATACACACACCACACACAACACAGACACACACACACCACACACAGACACACGCACACTACATTTTTGATATTTATGACTTGGAGAAGAGTACAGTCACATAGGGTGGAGATATTGAGTTACCTTCTTGGTTAGCAGATTCTCCAGATGCTTCGATCGGCATGGAGACTTCGTCCTGCATAGTGTCGCCATCTGTTGACAGGATCAGACCTTCGCCTGTCGTCTCGTCATCTGTAACAATGTGACAACTAACACATGTACAACAAAAGTTAACATTGATACCACTTATATAATACTCATTTGTGCCGTATGGACTGTATAATTGGCAGTGAATGGACTTCCCTATTTACATATGAACATTACTGCCTTTGAACTGTGATCTTTTAGCTATTTATTCAATTGATCTATTTTATACTATTTTAGCGAGTAGTAATTTTTAGTCATGGTTGTATGTTCCATTTATAATAATCTATTTTGCAATTTTGTGTGCTTTAATTTACCTAAATGTACATATTCATATTAGAGAACATTTACAATTTTACTATCCGACATTGTTATTCCTTTAATTTTACTAGACATTCTAATTAGTAACATTTTCATATATTGTTATGCTTTCATAAATAGTTTTACTAATATACATTAATGAATTTGTGATCAACTATATGAATATGTTCTTATTGTACTATTCAGCCGCTTTGGCTGCCAGTGAAGTGAATAAACTTTAAATAATAAAATTATGTAAGATCACAGATATATTAATAAAATGCACTTGGAACATAGAATATATAAATATAACAATCTTTAAAGGGAATCTTTAAACGGAGGGTGTTGACTTCTCTGCCCAGAATTGACAGAGCAGTAATTTGAAATGGGAAGTCTGCTGTCTAAAGGAACGTGGGAAAGTTAAACATCAAAGGGTATTGTGTTTACACTGCATGTCCCAACATTACTGCCAATCAATTTTGTTTTGAAACTGGATGTTTTGTTTACTATTTGAATGTGTTGCAGGCGGAATCTTTCATATTGTGAATGTTGTCCCAGCTTAATAAGGTAACTTAGCAAAAATTGGCAGGTAGCAAACCTTCAACATGTATGTTGTAGTCATAAGAACGTAATACTCAATATATAAATACATTAAACCTAGGAGCTGACTTTTTATGTAATGTTTTATGCTGATATGTTTTAATGATGTAACTTTAAAATGTTTATGTAGTATATAGGGGGGACGTAATCCTGTAACAAAAACCATCTTACATTTGGTGTGTTAATAAAACGCCCCTTTTATGGATGCCAATAAATACGCAAAAGTCAGTTTCCCACAGTATTCATATTTGTTGTGACGTAGACTTGAACAGTTTGCAGTTAACAACTACACAAAGCATCCATAGCTGATCTTCAAATTACCCTAGGTAATCACAAAAAAGGATAACAAATTAACAATAAGTTTCACATCTTGCACGAATCTTAAGTCCATTAATATCCTTAACGAATGGAGAATTTTAATAAAACATAATGTCACTACATTTCTTCCAAATGGTACAAGATTACTCCCTGAAAGATAAGAGTCAAGATGGTCCCTGGGAGGAAAGCGTCAACATTCCCACAAACTAATATACTAGTTTGACTATAGTCAAACATCTACAAAGTAACGTACATTCTGATAGCGCTGGTGTTGGAGGAAGTCCTGTATATGCCATTGTCAGATCCAGCCTCACCTGTCAAGGAGGAAGTATTGTCATGTCACATGACTGAATAGAAAGCATTGCTAATGGAGAAAGTTGAAATTTACACTTAATGGAAGTGTAGAAATATGAAATTTAATATTTTCACAAGATATATTGTGTTATTGATGCCAATACATTAATCAAGATTTATTATGTCACAGAAAGAAATATAAAACCTAGCATTTTTATACATGCATTATATCGATACAGTAAATCATTCCCCACATAACATCCTAATTAGATTAGATGTGCAATTTTTGCCAGAACTATTTGGTTACATCATGTTCCGGAAACTAAGACTTCAGTTGTTTTAAAACTAAATCACAACCAACCACCTTTGGTGATACTGAATAGAATATTGTCCAAAACATTAAATTTTATCAAATCATTACGCATGTAACTTACACTTGAGTTCTGAATCTGCAGGAATAATTCAATAATAAAGGGTTGATAATGCAGCACAAATAATCAAATATGACTAGGTTATTATCTGATTATTGATGCTACTAATCCCTTGTTTTCACATATGTGTACCATAAGATATCAAAACTGCCTTTATAAAAAAAAAATACAGTATACAAATGACACTGATCACGTTATGGAGTTTTCTATCAACTTAGTTCTTTCTTAGCTGTCTGTATATGTGGATTGCTTATCCCATGGAAACCCATGTTAATCGATTGGAGACCCATGGAAACCCATTTTAATCCACATATGGAGATGAATACGAAATTTTAAACTGACAGGTCACATGACTAACCATTGGGGTGTAGGCGTATTTGTACAACTTGAAATGGCGGAAATATGTATCGACGACAAACTCAGTGATCACTTGAACGTCATCCGGGGTGAAGATGTCGAGACTAAATGGCGGCCGCTGAAGGAAGAAAACAGGGTCATAAATGTCTGATATGTCACAGACAGAGAGGGAAAATATAGCATTCTGAGAGACATGGTTGGCAGTTTTATGTGATCTGGAAGTGTAGGTTTAGATTGATCAAAAATGTGTCCAAAGACGTGATCTTGGAGGTCACAATTTTAAGATGGCAATTATTCGACTTGTTTTCGTCAGTTCTGCTCGTATGGACCTTAAATTTGGTGTGCAACCTAGTGGGTCCATTGGACTGGTTCATAGATTTAAGTTTTCTTTCATAATTTATCCATGGCAGTGGGAATCTAGGTCACATTTTTTAAGCAGCTGACACTTTCCTTCCCATGCTGGATAACTTGGCTAATTTTTGTTAATAATACGTCAGTGGAAACTAGCCAAGTTACTTGATGAAATTTTCAGTGATACACATTATGACAACTGGCATACGATAAAAATAACCAACTTTAAGTTAAAAAGTGGCTCATTTTAACCATCTAAGGATTGGTTGGGGACAGTTTATGCTGCACAGGCAAGAATGGTTCAAATCTGGGTAAATATTTTGTGTAAGATTCCAGTATTATTAATTATAAACTAGTCAGATAAGTAATCTCACACGAACAACCATAATATATCACTACTGAATATTATAACTACTAGAGCAACCTGCATTTTAAGATGAAATATATATTTAAGATGAAATTACCTGGGTAGCTGTGATAAAAGTATATTTTGTTTTTAGTGCATTATTCAGTGCAAATATTAATGTAAATTTGAAACGGAATGACAAATGTACAATGGTCAAGGCGTAAACACACTTGAAGTCTTGTGTAGGTTGCTACTCAGTTGGAATGTGTTGTTGTTCCATGGTAACACAAACATTGAGTTGCCATGGTTACAGGTCTTACCCTGACTGCATGACAGAGAAGTAGCTCACGAAAATGACGGTAGCAGAACTCAATGTTGCCAAACGGGGTTTCTGAAAAAGAGTTTATTAAGTTTTTATTTATAAGACACTTGACCCTATGAAATGTCATCTAACCTAAACTTATCTGCCATTGTGTGACATTCCCACCCATACTAGTCACAATACTGTGAAATTTATATAATATACTCAATTACCCCAGGTTTGCAAATTCGCCAAATAAATCAAGCATTACGCATGAAGGTTGATCATTGTCATGCATTGTGGGAAAATAAGTGCAATAATGGTGCACCTAGTGATTGAACCATAATAATGCAAACGGATTACCCCTTGTTATAAAAAGTAGTCCCTCAGCATGTATTAACTAGGGTTTTAAATAAATCCTAAATTTGTCTGCAAAGTTGTGAAACGTTTGTTAATACGTAATTACCTATGCACATTTCATGTATTCGTTTCACTATTGAGAAGAGCGTTGACGTCTTCTCTTTGGGGAAGTTGTTGTCACGAGCGAACTGGATGACATAGAAGTAGAGATCCATGAGAATCTCAGTCTTCAAGTTGGTCATGTAGTCCTCTAGTTCAAAGATCCGTGCTAGCTCCCTAAAACACAAATGGTGAAAACATGGATAGTTTACAATAGAAATAAGAATACGCTTCGCATCTGAACCCACTAAAAAATTCAATACTCGTGTTTTTAATAAACACTGTAAGCTAGAAGAGCTGATTAAAAAAGCATGATTATTTAGTGTTTTGACCAACTTTCCTGTTTGTCTGCCTGTTCATCCACCAGCAACTTTTTTTGCATAATTATGTTTTCTTTCAGACACTGAGAGAACAAGAAAATATCTCAGTGAAATCCACTCCATGAAATTCCACTACTCTAACTCTAACTCAGCTTAGCTTTGTATATAAAAAAACATCTCCATATCACTGTATGAAAACAGACCACCCTCTCTTGATGGCCCTCATCAGTAACACAACCCTAAAATAGTCACTTTGCTAAACCTCAACTCTTTGTTCTCTCAACTCTGACTTTCATACTGAGGCTCCACGGTATATTTTAACTTATATTGTATCATTGGATGCAGTAATTTTGTAGTATAAATAAAAATTGTGTTAAATAATTTATTGATTTTTGTCCCACCTTTTTACATCATCCGCAGATGTGGCCATGTTGAGGACATCCATGTCACTGACAGTCAGGTCCGACCTGTGAAGCAGGACGCAATTATGAAATGATCCATTCAGTTTAACGAAGGATCAAGACATTTACGAAGTGATTAATTAAATGGCGAAAGTGCTTTGGTAATAATCTCTCTCCAACACAGGATTAGGGAGTATGGTGTATGAGAAGGGTTTACTTACCAGATCAATAATTTTGCCTTATGCTCCTTTGGCTGAAATTAAAAACAGAACAGTAATGAGCATTTGACACACAGTAATTATATTTTTAATGAAAAACAATTAGTTGACACCTAACCATGTAATAAAAAACGTTACATTATATAGCAATATAATTCCAACAGCATTACCATTGAGAAAAATACAGTCACATAACTAACTGATCACAATTTACTTACATCACAATACAAATTATGTGTGTGATCTCTATCTTGCAAACAATGTAAATTACATTACTGTTGCAGATGACATCTTGACTTGAGGATCAAATATTTCTGAATACATTTGTCACTTAATTTAACAACTTTTTTTTCATAAATAAAATCTTCTGAAACCAGAATTAAAAAAGGGTGATTAAACATGTGTGCTTGACAGCCTTTTTTGTAAGACACTGGTCACATGATAGATAGGACAACTGTTTTGATTACTTATATAGATCTACAAAACACATATTATGGTAGCCCATTAGATGATGCTGATAGTAGCTGCCAACACTTCTTCTAATAACAGAGTAATTGAATACAATGTATTAATATTAATTACTGAATAGGATATGCTGGTCTTGTCAGTGATATGAACACATGGTTAACTATTAGGAACTAGTGGGCCATGCATATAACAGTATTAGAGCTAGGGAGCACATTCAACAGGATTAGGGAGCAAACACAACAAGATTACGGAACACATTCAGTATGACAGCTAGGGAACACAATTAACAGCTTGGGCTAGGGGTCACGGATGTCTAACACAGGCATTGCGCGACCATTGTCTACAGATCTGTGGGTCGTGCTCCTAGCCCCTCCCCCTGGATGGCCGGCTAGACGTTGCCACTTAGCTGGTATTCACGACATTGCTTATCTGTGTAGTCTGTAGATGATAGTGAACTAGTATTACGTACTATATTATATATTGTTTATAAAAAATATGCATCGGATCTATTAAATATATGACAGCGGTATGCCCATAGACATAGTAAGTGCGTGGGTTTTGGTCCCAATTTACACTAATTTACAACAACAAATCAATAAGTATATTGTCAACTGTGTCTGCGACATGCCTGTGTCAGTGACAGTGAATGACTGAGTTTGTATGCGAGAGGAGTGCATACTAACTCAGTCTCAACAATCTTATTTTCCGCTAATGGATTAACGCTATAATGCACACCAAAGAAACCTGAACAATTTTGGTGTCGCATGATGGTTCTGGTTCTGCTTCGGTGGAATCACCAGTTTCCTCTTCTAGTTTCATCTTTACACTCCTAGAAACAGTAAAGTGCAAGTTGACACAGCCGGAAGGCAGAGAGTAGTTTATAAATGGCGCCGTCGCTAAGAGACAACTCGACGAAAACGAGGCTGACAGCAACTTCCGGTTGTAGACGCTGGCGCGGCGTTTGAATCGTCCTACAAAAACGTCGTTTACAACACGTGCCTTTTTACAACACGATTGACATGTTTGTTTACTAACACAGTAACTCCCAACTCCCTTTATCCAGTACCAAAGTGTCAAATGATGAGCAAACTGCTTGCAAAGTTATGTTGCTTGGTGACATGCTCTATTTATCATCTAGCTAGGTCAAGCGTGACGGTCTCTGACTCGGCGTTTTGTCTATGCTACCAATGGCTTTTTACATGACAGTGATACTTGTGCTGTTGACAGCGCTTCGATAATCAAGTAAAATGTAGCTTGTTCGCCGAGTTAATAATCTTTTGGCATTTATATTAAATTACACCGGGATAAAAACATTCTTTACTGACTTTAGTTAGAAGTAGCTAGGGTATGGTCTTATGGACGAGAATCACTATAGTCGTGACAGACAGCCGACCGTGGGAATCGTGATTGTGTTCCCAGATTAATTCATTGTCATGGCCATGGGAACCAAGCGGGAAGTTATCAGGCCGTAAAGCCGGGATGTGGGTTCTTGTGATCAGCGCAGTGATCGCGTACGTCATCCACACTATTTTAGCAGTGCCGTCAGATTCTTGCGGCGGTAACTTGGAAGCTTTCATCAGCAACGAAACGACAGGTGTGTGTGATCAGGTAGCTCTCATGTTTGTGTTACTTCAAGACAAATATGGGAGTGGGGGTGCCCAGTTGTGACAGGACTTTGAAAAGGTTGCACAAAAGTCATAAATTGTTGTTGTATTAACTTTGTTTTAATTTATTAATTATGAGTCTCGTCTATATATGTGAGCATGACTTGACTAATTTATTATAATAAATATTTCATGAATGTAGAATTATTTAGCCTCTAAACACATTCAATGATTCAGTGTTATAAATAAAATTATAAATAAAAGTTATTAATACATTTTTTTTTATAATTAACATAATTGTTTAGACACTTGACTTGTTGGATTGTCTGGCACATATGTGGATGGGCAGATTGATGGGTTGGTGGGTGGGTGAATCTTACAGACTAGGAATACATTTTATGCCAGAATGTTGTATTTTTCTTCAAGTTCTCCAACTCTTTATACAGATGGAACTCGGTGGCAGGAAAAGAAAGAGAAGATCAAAGACAAATATGTGAAGACATAGGATGAGCCAGGGAAACAAATCCTCATCCTCTATGCCACAGAATATGGCTTCAGTGAGGAAGTTGCTCGCCAAGTCTTTGACAGGTACAATCAGTCTTTTCATCACAAACATAAAAATAACATACGTACGTGTACATGCAAGTCCTATTAGTGTTTAGTTTTGAATCACTTTTAGTTCCATCATTTATGATTTTTGTGGTGAAAAAAAATTATTTTCAAAAAAATCCATTTTCAAAATGCAGGGTAAATAGCTGTCTTATGATGAGGTAATTACCTATTCACACAATAGTATCTAAATAAAAATTAACTGGTAATATTTATTTAGTGTTTGTAGAACTCCGAAATTTGACTTTATGTGCTGTTTTGTTGTAGGATTGAATCTCATTTGGTGTTTTGTGGTGACAGTTCTCCATGGCAACCAAGAATTGTTGATGCCAAGAACTATGACAACGGAGTTGACTTTGCCCAGGAACAAGTCCTGTTGGTTGTCATCTCAACAACAGGCGATGGTCTGTGATATTTAATTTATTAGAGAACAAATTATATTTTTAATTGTTATTCAGTTTTGTCAATTGACCAATGTTTTCTTTTCTTACCTGAAATCTTGGGCACTCTGATATTTGATTTAAAAAAAAATATTGTTTACATTGTAGTTATAAGTTTACTCAAGTTTTATTCCACACAGTAACAAACCACACACAACAGCTATCTCCACTGCAGAATTTAGATTTTAAACTTGTTCCTGCAAAGAATTTCCCTTCTGCTGTTGCCGATCATGACAACAGTAATTGTGCTGCAGAGATATCCTAAACACAAAACAATCACTACAGCTGGTTTTTTAAATAAAATAAAGTGACACTTTGTAGGTGTTCCTCCGACTGACGCTCAGTCATTTGTGAATGACCTTGTGTCATCGTCACTTGACCTTCACCACCTCATGTACTCCGTGCTGGCGCTGGGTGACACAAACTATGTACATTTCTGCGAGGCCGGACGATCTGTGGACCAGAGGTGGGTCATCGCAGAAGATCTTCTCTTCTTAGTAGTGGGGAGCGGTAGTCAACTAGTCATGCAGCAGAGTGTCGGACTGTCAATTGAGGGGACGATCATTCAATCCTACCTGCTGTCGATTCAAAACCAAAAGCCAGTGGTCCCTTCTATTTGGTGTCTATGCCAGGGGAAGTAAAAGATCCCACACAGGAGGTAAATGTGTAACCTGTAGTGGACTCACTAATTCTAGAGAAGGACAACTCTGAAAACCAAGCTCAACAATACTCTAGCCACAAACATGGAGTGATGAGCTAACCATAAGAAGAAGAAGATTAATAGTAATATGAAACATATACAACACAACTTAAAATAGTTAGCAATACATACATTAATAATAAAAAAACAGGACATTAAGATGAAAGGAGATCAGATAAAAAGTATATTGAGTTAATTATTACTAAAATATTTATATTATATAAGTAACTTTTTCAGTTAAGAAAGATAGGACTAGAGGAGAGGCAGTGACAGTAGTGACGAGACATTGGACAGTGTAGGTTAGATATTATAAAGTATTCAATCTTGCAGAGCATTATAAATGTGTGGAACAGATTACCTGTTGATTGTGTGACTTGTTTTCATGAATTTTTTTAATTAAAGTTGACATATACCTTATACAGGCAGAATACATGTAGATTGAAAAAGGTTGGATTCTGAATACGCCATATGCTTCCTTTTCCACCTGCCATCTGGAGTTAACTATGTAGGTAATAATATTTATAAATCTTGTGAAATCTGAGTCAATATCTTCCTATATGTTTTTACATGTCCTCCCCATCTCATTCTGCTCCAGAAGCATGCTGGGTAATGTCACAGGAGCATGCTGGGTAATTTCATGTCTGTTGAACATGGTGGCCATTGGCTTTGGAATGGTTGGAACCAATGAAAAATATAATCTGTTTTATTTATTTGCAAAACTTATGGGAGCATTCCTTGTTGATGATCTGTGAAATATTAAGACAGCGTTTGGTTACAGACTTGCTCAGTGTGGAGCAAGAGCGTTTGTGCCCAGACATGACATAGACTCGGAAGACTGGAATGTCATCACTGAATGGATAGACTTGTTGCTGCAATCTCTGCCCACACTTTCTGTGCAGACACGTCTCGACTATCTGCAGATTAACACCAAGACATCAGACACTGGCTACAACAGAACATGCCCATTTATGGCTACACTCAAGGTCAGCATTGTAATCATGAGTTCAGCAGTCTAGCCTTCTGCAACTTACAATAGCATTGAAACAGAACCATTTTTATCTGCATCAGGGTCCCATGTTCTAATATTTGAAACAGTGATCCAAACAAATACAACTAAATTGGGGTTTTGTCCGAGGGGGTTTTGTCCAAGGGGGTTTTGTCCGGAGGGGGTTTTGTCCGCGCACCAACTAAATTACATACATGCATAAATACACTACGTGTACAATTCTATGCCAGAACAACATGGAGCTAGGAATCTACTCCCTCCCACATCTGGTGTGTCAGCCTTCACTACATCAATGCAAACAAGCAATGAGACGCACCCACCTTACCACTCCACCTCAACTGATAAGCTATAAATACGTGGACCCTGTTTTAAACTGCAAACATTTTAAATATCACTATTATGATCGCAGCGAAGAGTCGAACAATTACTTATGTGTATGGCCAGCCATACATCGCAATTTTATAAATAGGCATATTCACACGTTAACATTGATAAAATCTGTAAATAATTCATTTCAGTTCGTTTTATACATTTCAGTCCAGGCGACATTTAACTGTTGAAGAGATCGAGACTGATAAAACAACGATTCACTGCGAGTTTGATCTGACTGGTAGTGGCCTCTGCTGGACTGCAGGTACATTAATTATTTGATTATAATTACTTCTATATAACTGTATGGTAGTTATAGGAATCATTTGAACATTCTATTCTGTCACGTCAATGTATCTGGTTTTGCTTTGCGTATTTGTTATTGAGAAACCTGAATTGTTATTTGGCTCATCAATCACAATTGATAATCTTTAAAATTATGTAGTGTAATTATGAGTGAGTTTGATGTAATGGGCTACCAACACGATAAATTATACTTCTCTGACCACCATTTCAACAGTGTTATATTAATCTTGAATTATGCTGTAACTCACATAGATAAGGAAATAAATATACTTAGTTTAATTACTTCCCTACTAATGTACTTACTAATATATGTGGTGATTACTTAATGTGAATAACGAATCTGATATATGTCATAGTCTCCTTAGCCATTTCAAGAGTATATTTATTATGCGTCATACTTTGTGTACATATATAATTTATGTGTATTAATTATGGCATTGCTGAAGGCTTCCAAGAGGATTCAAGATGGTGTTTGATTTAACAGTCTACAGGGAAAACAAACAACATTTTTAGGAGTCCTGAGGATTGGGTACAGCGCTATAAAAGAATTGGTGTTTTTCTGTTGAGGTGATGCACTGGGCATTTATCCACGGAACAACCCAGAAGAGGTACGGAGGCTGCTTGGGACTTTGGGATGCACTGGGAAGGAACGTGTGGATGTGCCTGACTGGGCGTATCACCCACAGCCAGGTAGGTAGGGCAAACACAGCACCTGAAGATTGTGGCATGGTTTTATTTCTGCAAAATAAAAATTGGGAACTCAGTATAGGAAAAAGTAAAAAACACGTTCAGGGATTATTTTCATATTATGTACACAACGATTTAGGAGAAAATATATATCTGTCTATCTATTTATCTTCCCTGGTATATATATATACATATATATAATTATATATGCTCTGGATATCACATTTGACTCTGCAGTATATGGCTTGTACACTATATGCAGGTTGCTGCACACCATAGCTTGTGTGTTGTACGCAAAACAGAACACTTCTACCTGCAGCATATTCACTACAAACTCTACATTAGATGGTCGGTAAAATGCCCCTAGAGTAGTGTGTGGTTAATTTATATATCTTCAGCATCCACCGTGTTAACCCATTATTAATTATCTGATTTGATAATCAATTGTTCGGGTGTCTTGTTTCATAAGAAGGGTCACTGATGACAATACCAACAAACCTTTATATTTTCAGAAGTAGCTATCTCGCTGGAGTTGGCGTTGACTCTTTATTATGATCTTAAGAACGTGAAACCCTCCTTGCTGGAGGCGTTGAGGCTGAATGATACAGACGCAGCCAGGCAGAGGGAGCTAGAGAGACTTCTAGAGGGCGGGGTGAGTAACATCTTAACTGGAACAGGGCAACTAGAGATACCACCCATGGAGGGTGGACACTGGCAGATTTTGCATAGAACAGATGCTACAGCAGTCCAAATGCCCCATCATGTGTTTTGGGCTACGATTCCACACAAATGGAAGCATCATGCGGGCGCAGCATGTGGGAACAAATGGCTACAGTGGATATGTGCAGATGCGGTTGTGGTGCAGATGCGAATGCGGCAAAACTGAATCGGTGCATGTAGCGATTCAAAACATGAATCAGGCAGGAAATTGCCACAAATTTATATAATTATATGATGTAGGCCAACAGCTCAACAATACATGTAACATAAAACAAATACTTGCATTTGGACATAACCATCAAACATTCTCATTCAAATGCAACCATGAAACATTTGAATGCAACCACCAAACATTCACATATGAGCATCCGTTAACAAGTCGGATTGAAACAGGCCGTCAGAAACTACCAACAGTTCTCGTAGAAGTTCACGTAGAAGATGTGCATCATCGTCCCGTTTTGTATGACACAAGTGTGCTGGAGCAGATACACACAAAAGATTTATACTGTACCACTTGGAGTGACCGCCACTGTGTCATGACGGAGGAGTTTGGCTGGCACCAAACAGGCCAACAATGGCAGGTACTAGTGTAGTGTCTACATACTATGGTAACAGTAGTCTAGGCCCTGCTTATTTTTACTAATGTAGCAAATTTTCACTGAACTAACATACACGAAAACATGAAACTCATGCATGCATTGTGCTAGGCCCGTGTACACATCTGTGTACAGTATGTTGATCATACCTCGGTACTAGGTCGTGGCCCAAAATGTGTGCATCGTACAATTCTGTGGCAGTGTGATGTGATTGTGGCAAAGTACTCTGCATATTGCATGAGAAGTTTAAAATGAAAATGGATATTATATGTTAAGGCATTTAAACATGTAAATACTGCAGTACACCTACATGCGTGTGTGTGTGTATGCATGCGTGCATATGTCTGTGTCTGCACATGCTAATATAGAATATTTTCTCTGTGTCTATTTAATAATGATGTGCTGAAACTTTCAGGTTTATACTGGAAGAAGAAATGGAGGAATTTGTGTGATATGCATGTAAAATAATACAAGAAATGATATCTACAAAGAGAGGCAGGCAACAAAAGTGCCAAGAAGTGACAGTTCCTAGAAATCATGAACTTTCTTGACAGATATGTTGAAGAAAACAGGCAAAAATACTTGAACACAACACACACAGGCCTTTTCTGCAAGTGGGCCAAAAATAGCTGTCCATGTCATGTGACTCATGTCATATCAATGTTCTAATTAGGGCAGAAATGCACATATTTCAATCTCGCCTTTCGTTGTTCAGCTTAGTTTTATGGACAAATAATTCAAATGTATACACTGGTACACGTTTTTATGAATATATATTAAGAAACAATAGACAATGAGGCAAATATTAGTTAAAGCTTATTTCAATTTTTGCAATAAATAAAAAAATTCTGAAGTATGTGTCAATAAAACAAAACAAAATTCATTTCACAGTTTTGGCAAAGTTACGGCAACTTCACGGCTTCACCATGGCACATTACTTAGATTTATACACCGTTTATGAAGATTTTAATAATATCACACAATGAAATAACGAAACAGTAGGTTGTGGATTACCATAACATTTATATTTATTGAATAGGAACCAGTCATTCCTCTCAGAATAATGTTTCAACTGAAACTGTACTGCTAGATAACGAAGAGATTGTCTTTCTGTTTTCCAGCCCGGACAACCATTTCCCATCAGCATCGGTCACACACAACAGTCCCAACTGTTGTAGAGCCCACACGATAGCTGAATCCAATGAAGCAGAATGATTCTCCAGTCACAAGAAATCTGAAAAATAAACAACCAGTACAGGTGTATATGCAACATGTTTATCAACTTATTCAATTATAGCTATATTAGTTGTTGATTGTGTGTATTTGTGTGCCTGACCATGTTCTTATACACACACCACTACCACCTCACCAGTCACCACTACCACATGTTATATACATTTCAACAGATACAGTTCAAGTATTCCTTCGCCCCGGCCAAATGAACACAGCTTCGAATGCTCACGTGTACACCAACACCAGTGAAACTTCTCAATGGACCAAGAAGAAAAGGTAGCATGACACAGCGAATATGGAATCAGCTTTAACCAAATTAATTCAGGAAGCAGCAAAATCTAAGCAGAAAATATTGACAGACAAATGATGGACTGTCTTCAAAAAAGATGCCAATGAGATAGATGTGTGTTATGAGAGTCTGCAGTGCAAATAACTGCCAGCAACAACCAGGTCACTTCTGGGTCTCCATGTATTGCATGCAGTTGTTCATTTAGTTTTAAATATATATATCCTATCTTTAAATATTAGCAATTGTCTTACATTTGATCTACTTTTGCAATGGTGGTCACGGAGTGTATGCATACATGTGAACAATTACTAAATTGGCCTAAATTAGCATTGTATATTTTAAGCAATCTTTAGTAATGCATGTTTGTTTTTATAATTGCACGATGTAAATGTATATCTTGTCACACACACACACACACACACACACACACACACACACACACACACACACACAAACTTCTTCTTCCGGTAATCCACTACCGTCAATTATGACGACTTCGTGGATAGTGTGCGCATGTTCAAGTGCTGCTTTAAAAAAAACTGTATTAATATTTTTTTTTTTTTATTAGTAATAATATATATTAAAAAAGTGCATGTTAAAAACAGTAGTTCCGATGAGTTATGCCTTAAGGTATGTAGTAGAGCGCAGCCGCAGAGCTGTCACGCTCAAGACACTGTTTGAAAGCCTCTATGGAGGGAGCATTTATTGTTTGTACTGTGAGTTTGTTCCAGGGTTCTATAGTGCTTATGAAGAATGAGTGCTTGTATGCTTGTATTCGGGAGCGTTGAATCCTGAGTTGTTGGGGGTGCCCTCTACGCCCAGCGGCTAGATGTTCTGTGGCACAGTGGGTACGCGCTGGCTGTGTGTATTTGTTGAGAGGGATGTCTACTAAGTTGTGTTGGATCTTGTACATCATAGTGAGTCTAGCTGTGTGTCTGCGGTGTTGTAAGGTCTGCCATTTCAATTGGTTTATCATTTCTGTTGGGCTACTGAGGCGCCGCCAGTCACTGTGTACGTATCTGGCTGCACGCCTCTGCACCATTTCTATTTTATTTATATTGTGTTTGGTAGTTGGATCCCAGACAGTGGAGGCATATTCTAGGGTGGGTCTGACATAGGTTTCATAGCAGTATGATTTGACTGGTCGTGGGCAGTTGCTGGTATTGCGTCTAAGAAATGCGAGGGTGCTGTTTGCTTTTTTTGTGATTGCATCTACATGATGGTTCCAGGAGAGTTTGCTATTGATGTTTACTCCTAGGTGTTTTGCAGTGTTGTGTATGCGTTCTCCCTGATTGGTTGCCCTTTGTCTGGCTTTCTCTTGCTTCGATTTGGGGATATGGTCTATGGCTAGAGATAGTTTATGGTTGTGGATATAGTAGTCATAATTGATAGGTTTAACTTTATTCGTGATCCTTGGTGTTTCACATTTAGCTGGATGGAAGTGCATCAACCAGGTCTCTTCCCATTCCGTGAGCCTGTTGAGGTCCTCCTGCAGGCGCACTGCGTCTTCCTCGCCACTGATTCTGGCATACAACAAACTGTCATCTGCAAATAGTTTGATTTGTGATGTTACGCAGTTTGGCATATCATTGGTGTATGCCAGAAACAGCAGCGGCCCCAACACAGTGCCCTGCGGGACTCTTGATAGGACTGGGGTCTCTGTGGATGTTTTGCCATTTACAAGGACTGTTTGGGTTCGGTTTTGGAGGAATGATGCTATCCAGTTTAGGGTGTTTCCACCGACTCCGTAATATTTTAATTTGTGTAGTAGTCTTCTGTGGGGTACTTTATCAAAAGCTTTACTGAAGTCTAGGAGGATGCAGTCCATTTGGCCTTCCTCATCAAGTGTCTGTGCGAGGTCATGAATTGTTCCTATTAGTTGTGTTTCTGTTGATCTGTGTTTTCTGAAACCATGTTGGGTGTCTGAAAGAATATTGTGGGTATCAAAATGCGTCATGATGTGGGAGCGGATTATATGTTCTAGGAGTTTGCACAAAACCGAGGTTAGGGAGATGGGTCGGTAGTTTTCTGCTTTACTTCTGTCACCTTTCTTGAATGCCGGCACTATGTTTGCTTTAAGCCAGTCAGATGGGGTGTTTTGCTGTAGGGAGGCCTGGAATAGTAGCGTTACAGCAGGGGACAGCTCAGCTGCTGCTTCTTTCAGTAGTCTGGTGGGGATTTCATCAGGTCCTGTTGCTTTATGTGGGTTTAGTCCTGCTAGGAGTTTGTAGACTCCGTTGACAGTGATAGTGATGTCTGGTATTGTTGGATATGGGCTGGGTCCTAATCTGGGTAGAGGGTTATCAGGTTCTGTTGTGAATACTGATGAGAATTGGTCATTCAAAATATCGGCTTGGGTTTTACTGTCACTGTATATCTGGCCATCTTTCTTCAGGGGGGATACTCCAACCATGTCCTTGCGTTTAGATTTGACATATGTCCAAAGTTTTTTCTTAGCACTGCATGGATCCTGCATCGGTGATTAAGTTATTTACATATTGGTCGTGAGCTTGTCTGCAAGACCGCTGGAGTTCGCTTTTCAGGCTGCGGTACCTATCCCATTTCTGTGTTTGTTTTGCTTTCTTATATGCCCGTTGTTTTTGTTTTGCAAGTCGTTTGATGTTTGTGTTTACCCAGGGTTGGTTGTGTCTCGTTGAGGTCATCTTGCTTGGGACATTTTTGTTCACTATGGACACACACACACACACACACACACACACACACACACACACACACACACACACACACACATAGTCACAGACTGTTTTTGAACCATTCCTAATATAGTTTAGAACAGTAATTGATTGATGGAAAGACAAATTTAAGGTTTGAATTTGTATGTCATGTGATTGTGATTTGTAACATATTCATATATATACCATGTGATTTGAAACAAAGTGAGTACCGTTTGTTTGTATTAATGGTCAGTCAGTCGCAGTCATAATATCTTTGTTTTATCACATACCTCAGACATATAACATTGCAAGTCTTTCTCTTGTGACTTAGCCTTGGCCTGGCCCTGGCTCTGGGCACGTGTCGCGACATGCACTGATGCACTTCAAGATCCTGCTGTAGTTCACGAACTAGACGATTGTACGCACCATATTGATTCCGTTTTTTAATGTTGTCGTGAACACACCAACGCTTTCTGTTTTGCAATACTTCAAACGCTTTCCAAATGTTAGCTGTCATTTGTTATTGCTCTAACCTCTAAGTACGACCGCTGCAATTCACGCCTCGCTAGTCGTGAACGTCGTCTAGGCATGGTGCTCCCATCTCGCGGCGCTGACAACATTAGACTGGCCTCGATTACCTAGACTCCGTCAGGTGGCAGCACGTTTGAGCTACGCCCTGGGAAACTTATTGCATTTGTGATCGCCAGGGCAGCTTTATCCCAGATGTTTCCACAACTGCACTGTCCAGGATCACTTTTAAAAGCCATGAGTTAAAAAATAGCAGCAACAGTTATCACGCGGCACGCTTGTCTTGTCAATTGTCGCAGTTTTGTCCACCGGTCGGCTGCACAACATCGTCAACATCAACAATATATGTTTAGGTACTGACGGTGCTGCCTCTCGCGGGTCGGCCAAATTTTGCCGTTTCGCGTGGAAGGTTCAATTCAATACAGTGCCCCTTTAATAGCAATATCCAGACTTTGCTGCATTATTCCAGTTTTTATATATAACTAATTCTTTTTTTTGCACGCATTACTGTTTACATGCACTAATAACTGTTCTGACATATTGCATTGCACCCTGAAAGAACAAAAATATTTTTCAGATTTTTCCTGTTCGCCCGCCTTTATCCTCAACATGTTGAGGCTAGACGGTACCTGGAAGAAGAAGATATGGCTGAGTGATCTAACAATCAGTGATATGTTGACACAGACATCCAGGAAGAACTCGTGTCTACAAGAGTACCTGCAGGAGAGGGAAGTGGCGGATGTACTTGAAGACTTCCACGATATCTGTGGCACAGATGGCGTCACGTACACAGACATTGTGTCGAATATGAGAGCTCTCCAGCCACGATACTACTCCATTTCCTCCTCTCCTCTTGTAGTGAGTAGTTGTTCCTTTGTCTTCACTTGTAATGAGTATACACAGTCACTTTCTCAGGGTGTGCGCAATAGGTTACAACATCTGTTATTGGATTTTGTTGAAAACATTAACATTTTCACAATTAAAGTATATAAAAATACATTCAACCAAAACCCTGGGCTTTGATAGTGTAAAGATGTAGTGCAAATGTCCTAGTGAAATGCTTCTTTATTCAAAAACTTGCATTTTGGTAACTTCATATGGGTTCTATACAGGGTTTAAATGGACAATTGTTTTTATTGAGTTTGTCATGTTATATTTTCAAATCAGTTGTCGTAACATCATAAATGCTATCATGTACTGCTGAGCATTGAATCCCTGCAACACAGTTAATTAAGATTATCATCACCTTCAAAGCTTCCAACATACTAACTGACATCCCTTGATATCAGAGACTTCTGTGAGTTGTTCTACTGCAAACGAAACAATCGTTGACAGAATAAAATAAAACTGCAATCAATATCATCAAATACACGTTTCTGTTTTGTTAGGATGCAAACACTGTGTGCATCACGGTGTCCGTAGTGAGGTATTGCATGCTGGGAAGGGCAAGAACTGGAGTGGCAACGACGTACCTCAGTGACAGGTTGAATCTTGGTCAATCCTGTCCTGTGTTTATGAGCCGGAACCCTCAGTTTCGCCTGCCACGTGACGGCCGTGTACCAATCATAATGGTGGGGCCAGGAACCGGGCTGGCTCCATTCATTGCCTTCATGCAAGAGAGAGGTAAATACAATTATTTGTATAGCACCAAATTAACCTATGCCATCATGATGTACGTTATACACTTCCATTGTATTTTTTTCAGCCCCAACCAAATTGCTGACAAAATTAATGTACACCATTGAAGCGTCTACCCATCCAGACATGTTATAATAATGTTTATTTATTTTAGGAAGAACAATTGAATTATTAGCAGTTTTAATATGCTAATAAGTAATAACACTTGCCTGGCTACCATAAGCATAATAATATTCAAAGTAATTGCAGTATGCAACATGCATCATGGCTATAATTATAATACATTTCATATTAAATGGAGGATATGTGTACACTGCCATCTATTTATGTCCACAGTAATTCACTTAATTGTCCATTTTTACTGGTAATATTCCTATTATTTTCATTATTATAATTGAAAATGTTTTCCACAGTCACTTTTCTTGTATTTTATTGATCTGTGTGGTTTGAGCCGCTTGTTTTTTATATTATTTGTTAACATAATAGAATAGTATTTCATGTCGTCATAGAAAAATACACTGACATTACAAACCTACCACTACCCCTACCAGTCAGCGTTACGATGTGGATTGCTGTATAATTATGTTTCCGATTAAGTCATAACATCCGTTTGGTGGCAGCACTGTATTTCAATATTGACAACTAGAATGCTGTTCAGTGCTACGTGATGTAACGATTGTTACAGTTCACGGCGAGGCAAGCGGCCGTAACTTGCTGTACTTCGGGTGTCGACATCGGGAACGTGACTTTCTGTACGGAACACAGCTGGGTATGTGTTGTGTAGCACAGAGGGGAACAGACGTGGTATTTAATAGAACAAAATGTATTGTAATTGTAATTGTTTAAATGCAACGACGATGTGTTGAGACAGTCTGCCTTTCCTAATTGCGATCGTAGATTTCGAGAAAGGAAATGTAAATGTCTACCGTTCAAATTGCTGATGAATGCTCTACCTGAGTCTCACCCAAGATCACAGTGCACTGCTGAGATCACAGTGCACTGCTGAGATCACAGTGCACTGCTGAGATCACAGTGCACTGCTGAGATCACAGTGCACTGCTGAGATCACAGTGCACTGCTGAGATCACAGTGCACTGCTGAGATCACAGTGCACTGCTGAGATCACAGTGCACTGCTGAGATCACAGTGCACTGCTGAGATCACAGTGCACTGCTGAGATCACGTTCAGGATCAGCGTGTATGCACGTAGACAATGTACTCATGACCAAACAGCCCTGCACTCACGGTCTAGACAGATGTAACAAATACACATTGTTCGTGATTTCGTCAATAACAAGTGCATAATTACCCAAACTGCAATGCGTAGTTACCAGAACATCGTGAAAGCAGCTCCAATATAATTCAGTGTGAGGATCAGCGAAATGTTGACGGCATTGGTTAATTATAACGATCTCTACCAAAACAGACTTAATTACCATAATTTCCCTCACGTAGAAAATACTAAACAGTCTCATGTTGGATGCGTGCGATTGCACGCAGATGGTGGAGCCTGTGAGTTGTATGGATACATCTCTCGGCTACATTTCCCGCATTATTGCTCTTTGATTAATGCCCGCACCTTGTTCACAGAGGCGTGGGAAGGTGGCGGCCATCTTGAGTTGCGTTTGGCGTTCTCGCGGGACCAACCACAGAAAGTCTACGTGCAGCATCTCATAGAGCGTGACGGGGCAGACCTGTGGCGACTCCTTGTCGGTGGACAACGCTCACCTGTACGTGTGCGGCGACGCACGGCACATGGCGCGCGATGTCCACCAGGCGGTGCTGACGCTCGTGCGTCGTCACGGCAACGTGTGCGATAGCGAGGCTGTGGCGTTTGTTGCCGAGCTCGAGCGTCTGGGTCGATACCAGAGGGACGTGTGGATCACATAGTGACGTCACTAAAGCCATATGATTAGGCAGAACTCAAATCGACAACATCACATGGACATTGGACTGATTCTGCGGTGAAAAACACGTTGTAGTACGTGCGATTGTCTACCTCATCGCACTTTGTACGGTAATAATCATCGACAATTCGGTAGGCATATATAAGGCTACATATACGGGTCAACAATAATTTAGAGCCTACATCTTTTGACATTGTACCTACTGTGATATATTTATTACCATAATAATCTACTCCCAAGTATCTGCCGGGGTTAGCGGCTTTTGTTGTCGTTTGTCAGTCAGTGATCACACGTGAACTTTCAGAAGGCAGTGTATAAGCTACACTACTTTGTCGGTGTTGTTTTAACTGACGTTCATAAATTCACCATGTCTTGTGTACATTTCTCGTATAGGTAATTACTAATATTATCCTTAATTTATAATGTACGTTTTGTTGCAGTGTAGTACATTTAACTGTTAACAGTTTACACTTATGCCCGCATCAAATAATCAAGGAAATCAAACTGAGATATGATAAATGCTAAATAACCAGCTGTGACTCTGTCTCCGTCGCTTACCACTTCAGCGAAGACAGGCACAGACACTCGTAAGCCGGAATTGTGAGCTAGTGTACCTCTGTCCCTACACAATGGCGTGCTACCGACAGACACAGTCAGAACATTATGTCTACCGAGTAAACGTGATACACAATCTCCTAAGTTTGGTAGCCGGTCGTCGTGACAAAGACGGTGTATGTGTAGCGTGGAGCGTGCCGACTGAACAAAGGTAATACAATGGTCATTAACAATCGCATACAATTCTAAATCAGCTGGCTCGCTACAGTGGAGCTGTAAACAGTCTGTAGGTCGGCGTTAATTACGACCGTCGTTGCTTTACAAAACGGTACGTTCCGAAAATGAGCAAGTACCACCCTTCACGAATGCTACCCGCACATGGAATATAGAATGAAATGTGCGACCGTGAAATAATAATAATAAAAGCATTTATATAGCGCCATAAATCCAAGTTACCTTGTTCGAAGGCGCTGTTACAACATATCATAGAAAGAAACTAAAAGTAAAAAAATCATAAAATATGGCATCAAATATCGAAATAAGTTATTATAAAAATACACATACTAATAATACAAAAAAAATAATACTTACAATAATACTAATAGTACATATTATGATTGTAAAAATACTAAAAACAGCTCTGAATAATAAATAAATCCTAAAAACTTAAAACGTCCGTCAGTGTTCAGTGTTCATGAGTAAAAAGCTCTTTTCAATAAATACGTTTTAAGGAGTCTTTTGAACTGGTATAACGAATCACATGTTCGCATATTGCATGGTAGATCGTTCCATAAGTGAGGAGCAGCGATGCAGAACGCTCGATCACCGAACTGGCGGAGATGTGCCCTGTTTACAACCAGTAGGGACTCTGATGACGACCGCAATGTTCTGATTGGCTGGTAGAACTCGAGCAGATCGGAGAGGTAGCTAGGCGCAAGTAGATGACTGGCTTTGTACGTTGTTAGTATGATTTTGTACTAAATGCGATATCGCATGGGGAGCCAATGGAGAATCTCTAAAATAGGTGTTACGTAGTCGTAACGACTAGCTTTCACCACAACTCGAGCTGCTGCATTTTGTGCTCTCTGCAGCTTGTCTAATAGCAGTTCCGGTAGGCCGTAGAGGAGTCTGTTTCCGTAATCGAGTCGCGATATAACGAGGGCGTGGACTAAGAGTTCAGTAGCGTGCTGTGTCAGGCAATCTCTTATTGCACGAACAGAATGCCGTTGTAGGAATGTGCAAACGGTTGACACGTACAAACCAAACTGGAAATGTTACTCGTATAACCATAACCACGTTTGGCAGAAGTTTCGAGACGAGAATCTTACCTCACGTCGAAACTGACGTGTCGTCTGCTCCACGGCTGCGGCGGCGGCTACGGGGGGATTTTCACGCATGACGTCAGCCCAGTCAATTGATTGACCTAAATACAAATTGACAAGTGCATAAAGCGCCATGATTCATCGTTTCGGTGATTGGGTGACGGGTGTCCAATCATGGTGTCAGACATTTTATGAAGGCAGTACACATTTGATGTGACTTATAAACTGTCCATGCAGTGATGTTACTCATGTTTGCACACAGAGGATTGATTGAAGTAAAGGACTGAACATCATTGCAGGAGGGTGAATTCTAAAACCTTCACGTAAAATGCCAATAGGACTATGTTATCAATACAATGTATTGTATAACCATAGACTCCTCGTGGTTATCCACTACGTGGCTGAGATCAGTTTGAGATATCGTTGAAATTGACATTAATCTGTAGTAAATACATAGTCGAGTTATGTGTTGATGCTGGATGATAGTACATAAGTAGGCTGATGTGTGCCGTAAGATGACAGTAGAACAATCGGTTAGTTCTCGCTCGTAAGTTGAGTACAGTAGCCGGAGTTTGGTGTGTAGTTGTACAAGTGACATGACAGTACAAATGCCAGCTATTTATCAGAGTTTGTGAGAACATCGTAGCCGGCTAGTTGACGGAGGCGTAATGTTCTAAGAAGTCTAGACATTGTGCTCAAATGTACGCTGCTTGGATATTTTACGGGAACGTAGGCACACATTGAATGTAACGTATAACGGAGTATCGTTCTAAGTAAAATGTAGGGACTTGGTCAATGAAAATGGTCCATGCATACGATGTTCGCTATATATCGGTGTGTGTGTGTGTGTGTGTGTGTGTGTGTGTGTGTGTGTGTGTGTGTGTATGCGCGCGTCCGTGCGTGCGTGCGTGTGTGTGTGTGTGTAAAACAGCGGAGGTAATAATGGTGATTTCCAATGTGTATAATTAGTATGACGCTCCTAGTGTTAGGAGTATCCACATTCCTAGTGCTATGAGTGTGGACGCTCCTAGTGCTATGAGTGTGAACGCTCCTAGTGCTAGGAGTGTGAACGCTCCTAGTGCTAGCAGTGTGGACGTTCCTAGTGCTATGAGTGTGAACGCTCCTAGTGCTAGGAGTGTGAACGCTCCTAGTGCTAGGAGTGTGAACGCTCCTAGTGCTAGCAGTGTGGACGTTCCTAGTGCTAGGAGTGTGAACGTTCCTAGTGCTAGGAGTGTGAACGCTCCTAGTGCTAGGAGTGTGAACGCTCCTAGTGCTTGGAGTGTGAACGCTCCTAGTGCTAGGAGTGTGAACGTTCCTAGTGCTAGGAGTGTGGACGTTCCTAGTGCTAGGAGTGTGAACGCTCCTAGTGCTAGGAGTGTGAACGCTCCTAGTGCTAGGAGTGTGGACCCTTCTAGTGCTAGGAGTGTGGACCCTTCTAGTGCTAGGAGTGTGGACCCTTCTAGTGCTAGGAGTGTGGACGTTCCTTGTGCTAGGAGTGTGGACGTTCCTAGTGCTAGGAGTGTGGACGTTCCTAGTGCTAGGAGTGTGGACGTTCCTAGTGCTAGGAGTGTGAACGCCCCTAATGCTAGCAGTGAGGTAAATCACTAAGTACGTGCTACTACAGACGTCTACATGACCATGTCGCAAATGTACAATAACCCGTTTAAACCGAAAACATAGTCTGGACACATTTTATTACAATAATAGAAGCGAACGTACAGAGGATAAATCTGTTCAAAACAACTGTTAGTAGCAAAACCCAGTCAGTTTTTATTTGTCCATTTACTCAGTAGTATTTAATATATTGTTCTCAAGACATTGGTAAAACGTCACCCTCGAGCGTATTTTGTTAGTAACAACGGTTAACGTGTTTAAATGGTAACGAAACATTCAGTACCACGTTGCCGGCAGTATTGCCGTAGCTGGCTGAGTTAACGGCAGTGCCATACGATGTCCCACTATTCAACATTCAACGCAACAGACGTCTATTGCAAACTATTACGCTAGCTACAGGAACAAATCGGTTCCAGAAACAAATGTTCACTGTACGTTGACATCTCCTATTCCGTTGTCACGTGGTGTTCTACGCCGTAAACAAACTCGCAGCGCCCTTTCGTGGTGATACGCACGGTGTGACCTTTGACCTTCACGAAATCGGGAACAGGAAACAGCTTGTTCTTTCTGAAGTCCTCGACGATTTCGTGGATATATTTCGGCTCCGAGCATTGCTCGAATGTGCCATTTTCGTCTTCGACAATCGTGTGCACCTTGCCGGAAATGACGGTGTCAACGCTGAAAGTAACAAATATGCTGGTTAATCGTATGTCACCAGTAAATGTCTGCTCTATAAAAATGGGATCAGGATAATATATATAAATATATATATATATATATGTATATATATATATATATATATATATATATATATATATATATATATATATATGTATATATATATAAGTGCAGACTTTAAGTAAGTTATGGTTCACAAAATGTATTCCGATATACGCAGATATGGAACCGATTTTTGTTGGTCCAGTCGCTCGCAATAAATACTATCGAATTGAAGCAACGACCTAAAGTAGGGACAGGATAATGGGCATATGTAGTTAGTTTTCAGAATATCCTTCACACAATTTAGTCATCAAGTTCTGAAAGGAGTTATTCCGTTAACAGTTAAACTAAAGCGTAGTATTTATGGCGCGGCTGAATACACCCAAATTTCAGACGGTGTTTGATGAAACTGTGTAAAATGTAATGTGTCACGAACGTAATAAGAATATACCCCTAACGTCGGCAAACAATGTACATCGAATAACCAAACGCTACTCACTCGAACTCCGACGCTAACTGCGTCTCCTTGATCTGGAGCGTCGCCGTTCTCTCGCTGTGTGGCGGCACCGGTACCTTCGTGTTGACGGTCCACGTCTGCTGTGTCTCGAACGACTGCGAGTCGACGTTACTGACACTCAACGTGTGCCCAAACACCAACCCGGCCGCAGAGATTTTCTCCGGCAGCCTCATGTCCAGCTTGGTCTCTTCGCCGATGGAGAATGTCTGTGTTAGACTAACTTGTGTCGACGCCTTCGTCGTCTTCTGTTCGCTGAACGTGTTCTCCTGTGGCTCGGCGCTGTTGTTCTTGTACGTCGCTTTGTGGATGACCATCCATTTCGGGTCCGGTGTCCCTCCAAGCTTTGGGAAGTTGGGAGCCTCTGTCTCGAACTTCACCCTGTTCCATTTGATAGTAATGTTGCCCCGGGAAGAGTTACCCTTCTTCCCGCTTGTCGCCTTAAGTAACGTTTCCGCATACTTCATAACCATCTCATTCAGGTCGAATACTTCCAGGCCGGCCATCTTGTCTGAATGTGAACGCAACCCGGCTACAAACTCGCCCCTTCTGTGCAGGTATCACATCAGGTGGATTTATATAGCATGTGGGACGTGATGTCGTAATTTCCGTGGCAAAATCCCATTGGCTGAATGTGGTCAGCTGAAGACGCCACATGACTTGACCAATATCTCAATATCGACAGAAATAATCGTGACGAAAGAAACCCGTGGGTATTGCCAAGCATCATATAACCACGCCACGCCTACAATGACAGGCGCATCTAGACGGTAGCATAGTGACTTTGCAGCAAAACTGTTAGATCGATTGTATAATATAACACTCATGTGAACACACATGCACGCATACCCTCGCGCACACACACACACACGCACACATATATACACACACTCACACAGACACACATTTGAAAGGAGCAGTAATTAATGTTGATTTTTGAATAATACAGATATAATAATAATACATAATATAATTTGTGCAATATATCACCACTTTGTACGAATGTAGCATTAGTTATTGGAGGCCCCATTGTACGTATATATGTGTGGATGGGTGAGTGTGCGTGTTGAGTGTGAGTGTGAGTGTGTTTAAAATGTTTAAAATACCCACATCAACCACGCTGTATATCAGCCTTTTTCGGGGAGTGTCTATAACATATATTTCATATACTGGGCTTTATGTTGCATATATACAATGCTTACATGTTTCCAAGATATCGGAGCAAATCCGTTCCTTTCTGAGGAAATGTTAATGTAAAATGGCAACTTTCTTAATTGGAAATAAACCCTTTCTTAAAGAATGGATGCATGTCATATTGATCATATTGATCATATGAACCAAACGTGTTCAGAGAATTTGTTCTTTAGAGGATTAAGATGTTGGTCGATTTATCAACCCCAACCTCTAGTCTCCATAATATATAATACTCACATATCAACCACATGCACGCACGCACGCACGCACCCACAACGCACGCACACACGCGCACGCACACACACACACACACACACACACACACACACACACACACACACACACACACACACACACACATACACAATGCCAGCACAAAAAGGGCGGATTGGTGATAATGTTCTGAAAAAGACTAACTATTAAATTTTGAATGAGACTTCATAAGTTCATAACATTGTAACCACAGTATATACCTATAGACTAGTGACTTAACAGACCGTTGCCGAGTGCAATGCGTTTAACTGTCAGTAGACCTGTTGACCTCCAATATATATGTACATTGAACT
>OZ024865.1:29035957-29065957 GCA_964017155.1 Oasisia sp. SBJ-2009
TAGCTCACTACAATCACAAATCGACAGTGTTCTTTGTATAACCGCGGTGACAACAGCATTCCTAAAAATAAAACTGATTCCACGCCAACGATGACCGCGTCATTTTACATGTGACATTTGACATGATAGATCATGTTTTTCTATGACATCGCGCACGTGACTGTCTGTTCGGCAGGTAAAGGCTGCCTATGCATTAAGGCAATGCAGATCTACTGATTTTGAGCCGGTAATGATACAAGTAAAATCTAACTAGCAGTGTGTGTGGGGGGGGGGAGGGGGAGGGGGAGGGGGAGGGGGGGAGGTGAGACGGAGGGACGGAGGGACGGAGGGACGGAGGGACGGAGGGACGGAGGGACGGAGGGACGGAGGGTCGGACGGACGGAGGGTCGGAGGGTCGGAGGGTCGGAGGGACGGAGGGACGGAGGGACGGAGGGACGGAGGGACGGACGGAGGGACGGACGGAGGGACGGACGGAGGGACGGAGGGACGGAGGGAGGGAGGGAGGGAGGGAGGGGAGGGAGGGAGGGAGGGAGGGAGGGAGGGACGGACGGACGGACGGACGGACGGACGGACGGACGGACGGACGGACGGACGGACGGACGGACGGACGGACGGACGGACGGACGGACGGACGGACGGACGGACGGACGGACGGACGGACGGACGGACGGACGGACGGACGGACGGACGGACGGACGGACGGACGGACGGACGGACGGACGGACGGACGGACGGACGGACGGACGGACGGACGGGACGGTGAGCGAGAGCGAGAGCGAGAGCGAGAGCGAGAGCGAGAGCGAGAGCGAGAGCGAGAATGAGGAAGGAGAGCGAGAGCGAGAGAGCAATCAACTAAGGCAGACTATTAACAATGATAGCCTAACCGTTTCGGGGTGACAAGGCGTCGCTATTGGAAACATGTTGTAGACGTTATACATTACATTGTATAGTACTGTGTCACCATGGCTGTCGTCCCTACTAACTCTTCAAGTAACGTAACGTAAACATGATAGTCATTGTTTGTTGCATATGTTTTATTTGGTATCAAACATATTGAAATACAGAGCAGCGATGATGATACTTTGTTAGTCGTAAAGGTTATATATAATGTAACAAATGATTTGGTTTACAAAACTGAATCAAGTGAAACACAATGTGCTTCAAAGCATTAACTCAGAGACAGAGTAGCGTTGCGGCTGGCAGTGGAACGATCACGTGGACTTCCGCGGTGTGTCCATTGATCAACGCCGGCCGCTGGACACAGTGACGTATTGCTCAACGCCGTAGGTCAGCTCGCACGTTCCAGTGTTGGTGACACGGATGGTGTCATTGTCGACGGTCACAAAGGCTGGCAACCTTTCGAAGGCCATGAGAATGTCAGCGATCTTCTTGGGTTCAAAGAACACCTCGGACCCATTCGCAGAACGCTTTGTCACGTGCACTTTCCCCGAAATCACCGTGACGACGCTGGAAGAAGAGTACAGTAAAATTACTGACAATACTTGTATGAAGAGTGTATCTTACACACGAGAACACACATTCACTATCACACATACAAACACACTTACAGTCACACGTACACTTACACACACGCACGCACACACATTAATGTTTATGTACTGATGTACAAACATACATAAACATACACACATTCACGCGCGCAAACATGCACTCATTGACAAATACGCAAACGCACATCTACACACTCACGCACGCACGCACGCACGCACGCACGCACGCACGCACACACACACACACACACACACACACACACACACACACACACACACACACACACACACACACACACACACACACACACACACACACACACACACACACACACACACACACACACACACACACACACACACACACACACACACACACACACACACACACACACACACACACACACACACACACACACACACACACACACACACACACACACACACACACACACACACACACACACACACACAAAACGAAAGAAGCAACTAACCTGAAGGGTGCTGAATACGTGACCTCTTGGACAGTTTGCTGGGCAGTGATTGTTTCTCTCGCTGGCACGACAATCTTCGTGTTGACATTCCACGACTGTTCCTTCTCGGACGCCTGTGTCCCGGAGCTAGTGACGCTGAGTTTCTGGCCGAAGGCAGACGTGGCATCGAGAACTTGCCCGGGCAGAGACAGGTCGACCTTCGTCCGTCCGTCGAACGTGAAGCTCTGGTGGAGACTGACAGAGCTCGACGACGTGTACTTGCTCTGAGCACTGAACGTGTGCTCCTGTTCGCCAGAACTGTTGTTTTCGAACCTCGACTTGAAGAGGGTGACGGAATGCGGGGCTGAGGTCCTGCCGCGTACGTCGTAGACCGGTTTTTCCGTAGTGACATTCACCCGGCTCCAGTCTACGTGGTACGTGATATTCTGCGTCGACTTGCTTCCATTTGCCCCGCTCATACGATCGGCCCACGTCTGCACGTGTTCATCCAGATCTAGCTCCCAACTCGTCATCTTTCTACCTTCTGCAAGCATAGACAGACTGTCAGACTCACAGATTTATCTTTGATCACAAATGTACATATTTATAGTTCACATAAATGCAATTGGCAATCCATCCCATTTACACAACTTGTCGCTAACAGCAATGCCCTCATTTCAATAATAATAATAACAAATCGAATAATGGAAACGAAATAATCAACGCAATTCAATGGTAATCAAGAAGTACGTATAAGTGTGAAACCTTGTAACGACGAAGCCACAAAACGACCGGTGTTGACACTACCACAGTTAAGTAAGTCCGACAGTGCTGTTGTAGGCCGACCTATTCACGCACTACACTGTTTGAATAAAGAGCAAACTTACGAAAATGTAAAAATACTGAACAAACGTGACATACCTTGTGTAGAATATCGAATATTTTTTCTTCTCAACTTGGTTCTGTCTCAATAAACGATCTTGACTCCAGCGTTTATATACACTCATATCACGTGATTGGCATTATCATTGACTTCAAGTCGAAACCGCTGTGCAGTAAAACCGTGGTTTCGTCACATTAAAATTTCCCGGCTATAACCGCTGTCTATACCCACGGCCCACGGCCACGTCAGTGCGGGGATATTTCTGACTCCAGGTATAACCACCGATAACGTGGCAATTCAGACGCTTATCCAGATGTCATGAACCATTGAAATTGCATAAATTATGTTATGCTAATGGGATCTAAAATTACTCCAACTAGAAATACCGAACTGTTCGCGAACCCGTGTAGAATCGACCACGTTGAACATTTGGAAAATGTAATTTGAATATGTAGTGTGCACAACGTTAGGGGTTTGTCCTGTCGAAATATCGCATTTTATCAGGGAGCTGACATGTCAAGTATCCGTGTTTGATTATGTTCAAAATAACCTAATACGTTAATTGGAATTTTGCCAATTTTAGCCTTGATATATTTAGCGATGTGATGTGGTGGACTTTAGTACATGTTCATTTGTTTCATGTATTAATGCATAATCGTCACTAAAGTTTTATATATGTATATATATATGTTTATTTCAGTGTGTGATTCGTCACGTCATCTTGGTTATAACCGGAAACAATGGGCGTTCACATGAAGACAATAGTCGTGTTCTGAGTAACTGTAAGTCCCTTACGCTGCTGGTAGTTTTCACTATAATCACAAATCGACAGTGTCCTTTGTATAGCCGCGGTGACAAGAGCATTCCTAAAAATAAAGTTGATTCCACGCCAACGATGACCGCGTCATTTGACATGTGACAAGATATATCATATCGCGTGTTTGTTATTAACATTGACCTCAAGTCGAAACGGCTCTGTAGTAAAAACCGTGGTTTCATCACATAAAAATGTCCCGGCTATAACCGCTGTCTATAACCACGTGTTTGGACTCCGATCACCGGATGACCGAATGTACGAGTCATGTCATTTTGTGTACGTGTCATTTTGTGATACGTTAATCACACGGCCAGGGTTCTGACTCATGCTCTGGCCCACAGCGTAAATTCTCCTTAATGGCATCAGCCATAGAAAAGATGACACGAAAGATTCGATGTGACGTAAGACTCGTATCGAAACTCCGAGCAACCATGTTTATGGTTATACAAGTAAAACTGCAGATGATACCGGGAAACTACAGTAAATTATTGTATACGTCTGTCAAAACTGTAGATGTGTCAAATGCACATTGAATGTTAACGTACAATATATTAGGAGGTAGGAGGGAGGGAGGGGGAGGGGGAGGGAGGGAGGGAGGGAGGGAGGGAGGGAGGGGGAGGGGGAGGGAGGGAGGGAGGGAGGGAGGGGGAGGGGGAGGGAGGGAGGGGGAGGGAGGGAGGGAGGGGGAGGGAGGGAGGGAGGGAGGGAGGGGGAGGGAGGGAGGGGGAGGGGGAGGGAGGGAGGGGGAGGGGGAGGGAGGGAGGGGGAGGGAGGGAGGGAGGGAGGGGGAGGGAGGGAGGGAGGGAGGGAGGGAGGGGGAGGGGGAGGGAGGGAGGGGGAGGGGGAGGGAGGGAGGGGGAGGGGGAGGGAGGGAGGGGGAGGGAGGGAGGGAGGGAGGGGGAGGGAGGGAGGGAGGGAGGGGGAGGGGGAGGGAGGGAGGGGGAGGGGGAGGGAGGGAGGGGGAGGGGGAGGGAGGGAGGGGGAGGGAGGGAGGGAGGGAGGGGGAGGGAGGGAGGGAGGGAGGGAGGGGGAGGGGGAGGGAGGGAGGGGGAGGGGGAGGGAGGGAGGGAGGGGGAGGGGGAGGGGGAGGGAGGGAGGGGGAGGGGGAGGGAGGGAGGGGGAGGGAGGGAGGGAGGGAGGGAGGGAGGGGAGGGAGGGAGGGAGGGAGGGAGGGGGAGGGGGAGGGGGAGGGAGGGGGAGGGAGGGAGGGAGGGAGGGAGGGGGGGGGAGGGAGGGAGGGAGGGAGGGAGGAAGGAAGGAAGGGTGGGAGGGAGGGAGGGAGGGAGGGAGGGAGGGTGGGGGAGGGGAGGGGAGGGAGGGAGGGTGGGAGGAGGGGAGGGAGGGAGGGAGGAGGGGAGGGAGGGAGGGGGGAAGGGAAGGAATGGGAGGTACACAGAAAGGGAGAGAGGAGGATAAGCAGAAAGCGAGATATACACAGACACAGACACAGACACAGACACAGACACAGACACAGACACAGACACAGACACAGACACAGACACAGACACAGACACAGACACAGACACAGACACAGACACAGACACAGACACAGACACAGACACAGACACAGACACAGACACAGACACAGACACAGACACAGACACAGACACAGGCACAGGCACAGGCACAGGCACAGGCACAGGCACAGGCACAGGCACAGGCACAGGCACAGGCACAGGCACAGGCACAGGCACAGGCACAGGCACAGGCACAGGCACAGGCACAGGCACAGGCACAGGCACAGGCACAGGCACAGGCACAGGCACAGGCACAGGCACAGGCACAGGCACAGGCACAGGCACAGGCACAGGCACAGGCACAGGCACAGGCACAGGCACAGGCACAGGCACAGGCACAGGCACAGGCACAGGCACAGACACATGCACATGCACAGGCACAGGCACAGGCACAGGCACAGGCACAGGCACAGGCACAGGCACAGGCACAGGCACAGGCACAGGCACAGGCACAGGCACAGGCACAGGCACAGGCACAGGCACAGGCACAGGCACAGGCACAGGCACAGGCACAGGCACAGGCACAGGCACAGGCACAGGCACAGGCACAGGCACAGGCACAGGCACAGGCACAGGCACAGGCACAGGCACAGGCACAGGCACAGGCACAGGCACAGGCACAGGCACAGGCACAGGCACAGGCACAGGCACAGGCACAGGCACAGGCACAGGCACAGGCACAGGCACAGGCACAGGCACAGGCACAGGCACAGGCACAGGCACAGGCACAGGCACAGGCACAGGCACAGGCACAGGCACAGGCACAGGCACAGGCACAGGCACAGGCACAGGCACAGACACAGACACAGACACAGACACAGACACAGACACAGACATCATAACCATCGTTGTAAACCACTGCATGCAGACCACATTTGTAACGTATATATCTCTGAAATGCCAATAGACACAACTTAGCCAAGATGTCAACACCTCTTTGTTCACAAGTGAACGGGCACCCGAGTGTCAGAATTAGACCTAATACTATATCAGCAGTGAGTGTATTTACTCAACGCTCCGGCCACGAGTCAATTAGACCATTGTATATGTCGTTAGTAACGATAGTGCTTCAACACACGATGCGCTGTGCTTAGCGCCGCGCGTTAACGACAGGCTCTGAAGGCATAGAAACTACGCGGACATAATAATTGTCTAGATTGTATTCCACTCACTAACATAAGCACATATCGAGATTCCTATGTTTATATGCCTAATAGTAGTTAGTCACATTTGAAACAGACCAACAATTAATAACGTTGACTATATCTGATCGACAATTGAAATGACACATGGCTGAAATTCGCAATAGGTTATCAATACTATCAATACGTTTCCTCGAGATAATATCCGAAATAGGTGAGCTGGTCTATGTACGGGTTCCTTAATTTAATAATAATAACTGAACAAGGGACGCACGGTCATAGACGCTACACCTTTAAAGATCAATCTACCGTTGAAAACATTAAATATCGATTCATTTCCTTTCTGCAGTCTTAAGAAAAGACATTCTTGCCTTGAATAACTAAATTGGTTTTGACTATAAGCATAAATCGACAGTGTTCGTTGTAGTAGCCAAGTCAGCGGTGATTATATCGAGAAGCAGAGAAAGTCCCCATCGCTGGCGTCACCGTGGGCCGGCGTTACAGACCGTGATCATAGCTGGGAAAGTTCCAATTTCAGCATTACACGAGCGCAATATGCACATTACGTGTTATATATTGGTCGTGTTAAAATAAATTCGGCGGGCGGTGTACCTACAAAACATAATTTATTATATTCTAGTATGTAAAACAGTTTTTTATAAAACGACGAATAAACCGCAGCTCTTTTACTGATGCGTGACGTTTTATTTCCAAGAAGACTTCACGATGGCGAACGTGACAGATCTGGACGAGATGCTGCATCACAGAAGATTTCATGAGTTGAAATCACAAATCATTTATTTTGTTACGTTACATAGCATGGCGGACTTCCAAGTGTCCGAATGTCAAATAACCAATGTTTTAACTATTACCATGATCGCTAGGGGGCAGCACGAACATAAACATAGAAACATTACATTCCTCCCCTTCCTGGTGAAGTATTTCTAACTGTAACAACATACAAGAATTATTCTAGAAAATAGTACATAAGACATTCAGGTGTAAGACAAATATGTCTTTCAGAAACACGTATTGTTAAAATTAGTACACCAAGGGAGAGGTTACTAGCACGTTACTAGCACCTAGTAAAGTAAAATGGTCTTATATCTGATGGGGCCAGATCACAGTTAGACAACGTCGTGTGAATAACAGTATGAATAATAAGAATTGTGTGTAATAGGGCGTGTAAGTCTCGCGCGCGAAAACGAGGCTGGGGCAGAAAGTCCATATTCTCCATGTTAACGTATATGACTTCGTTTTGTTTTTGGTTGTAATAATCGAACTGTTCCAGTCTAATTATTTCAGTTATACTGTCCGAAGGATTATTACAAGCAGAAACAGTGGAACACTTTGCCAGTGACAATGATCACGGAAATCATGAATTTTAATCGATTATTATGGTGGTTGCCATGGCATCGCCGGCTAGTACTTGTGTTTGGCGATTTTTAATAATAATGAAAAGTGCCATTTTTCGCGCAGTACAACCTGTTTGGGGCAAACGTATACATGTGTTATGATTATGTGCATTTAGACAACTTGTCAGATATAAGTGCTTATCGAAACCACAACGTACAGCTATGTAAAATACAAATCCCGTAAAAGACACGTAAGTCCTAAATTTGTGGGGAGTGTCTATTATCTGCACTACATAAATCGCTATGTCTATGATAGTGTGGTAAACTCAATATTAAATCTGACAATTATATTAAATCTGACAATTAAGATAAGAAAGGTATAATACAAGATATTTATGTCCTGATTTTCCTAGTATTCATCAGTCGGAAGTTACAACTGTCATCCATCGAATATTATTCTTGTGACCAGTCCCCAAATCAGCTCCAGTCGCGCGGAGTCTCGCCATGTATCGTGACCGACTTACATGCCCTATAACGCTTGTAGCGCAGTGGTTTTCGCCATTTTTTCGTGATGCAGAAAAATGTGCTTAATTTCGTAAATATTGACAGGAAGCGCACATTCTTGCATTTTGACCAACATAATTGTGACATGATTGCAGTGACTGGAGACATTTCAGATTGTTTTCAGTGTGTCGCGACGCGCGGCACATAGCGCGCGACGTCCACCAGGCGGCGCTGACGCTCGTGCGTCGTCACGGCAACGTGTGCGAAAGCGAGGCTGTGGCGTTTGTTGCCGAACTCGAGCATCTGGGTCGATACTAGAGGGACGTGTGGATCACATAGTGACGTCACCAAAGCCATATGGTTAGGTGAAACGCAACGCGAGAAGTTTACACGCAAAGTGGGCTGATTCCGCGCCGACAAACTCGTTGTAGTACATTGTCTACCTCATCGCATTTTATACGGGAATAATCGACGATTAGGTAAGCATAATAGAATAGAATTTAGAGCCTATAATTGTATGACTCAGTACTTACTGTAATAGTTATTACCAAAATAATGTGCGCACACATATCTGCCAGGGTGAACGACATTTGTCGATAGTCACGTGTGAACGTTCGGAAGGCAATGTTACACCACTTTGTCAGCACTGCTCTAACTGATGTTCACGACATTACCATGTTCTTGTTGCTACTTTTCGCATAGGTAATAGCATCTATAATTTATTCTGTATATTCCGTTGCTCTGTAGCAAAATAAACTATACCATAAGTTATCATACTTACACTTATGCCCGCATCAAATGACCAAGGAAATCAAAATTAGATCAGATAAATGCTAAATATTTAACAAATAGAAGCATGCTGTGTGTGTGATAGAACGTGTTGTTTATTGTGGACGTTACGAAATAACACGCATGCAGGCAGCACACACGCACGCACGCACGCACGCACGCACGCACGCACGCAGACTTTACCTCAACACAACAGGAGACAATGTGAGGCCGTTTTTAATGTTTCCATTTATTCCTGCATAATATCGTAAAATGAGCAAATACCAGTGACGTTGGCCACTGGACGAGGTGACATGTCAGATACATCCCTATGACGCAGTAGCATTACTCAAAAGCGCAACGGTAATTCCACACACGGGAGAGAGGCGTACGTGACACTGACCACGTTCGAGAACGTCGACAATGTCACCACCCAAGGTTATCTTCGGCGGGTTATCTTCGTCGCACAGACGAACCCTGACGTGACGCCTGCACCAGACCAACTACCCCAAGACGGACCCACGGATCACAGCAAACGACGGCTTTTTCTCTCCAAAAGTGCACAACGTGGGAGCTTACCTAGTATCGTAACAAGAAACTTCAATTAAACACACTTGAAAACACGGGTAGTAACCAACTGTCTCCGTCGCTTACTACTTCAGCGTAGACAGACACAAACACTCATAAGCCGGAATTGAGCTAGTATACCTCTGTCCCTACACAATGGCGTGCTACCGACAGACACAGTCAGAACATTGTCTACAGAGTAAACGTGATACACGTATTGCACGACACTGCGTTCACCACGCATCACCACACATCCTATGCAATAATTGATAACAAGACGTCTATATAACAACAAAAGTAATTATAAAAAATCTCCTAAGATTGGTAGCCGGTCGTCGTGATAAAGACGGTGTGGTTGTAGCGTGAAGCGTGCCGACTGAACAAAGTTAAAACAATGTGCGTTAACAATCGCGTAAAATACTAAATCAGTTGGCTCGCTACAGTGGAGCTGTAAACGGTTCGTAGGTCGGCGATAATTACGACCGTCGTTGCTTTACAAAACGGTACGTTCCGAAAATGAGCAAGTACCACCCTTCACGAATGCTAACGGCGCACGGAATGTAGGATCAAATGTGCGACAATCGTAACAGAATGCCATTGTAGGAATGTGCAAAAGGTTTTAAAGACGTACAAACCATCGCCGTGGCATTGCCAGCGATTCGGGAATATGCAATAATTGGTTTCTCATCAAATTGTTCGGCGCAGGAGTTAAAATAAATGTAGCAATACACGGAGGTAGACTGGAGAAGCGTATGGCTGGTACCACTCACGTGACACGGCTGGATGACGTCGAAGTGTAGCAATTATCGTACAAGTTTACCTCAAATTACACGCGGAATACTGACCCCGGTAACCGAACGGTAACGTCCGAACGTTTACCCTGCAAACATGATTACCCTATTTATAGTTTCGTCATATCGCAACGGTACTTTACTGTAAAACGATGGTAAAACAGGCGCGGTGGAGGTAGCTTTGTCTTGGTCGGGCTTTCACGCGTCTTCCGGTATATTGCCGTTTCCCGGCGAAGTCAACGTCGCAACAATGTCACGCGTCGACGTTGCTGGGACGTCAACGACGACGACGACGAGTAACGCGCATGCGCACGCTTCTGTCTCGAGGTGGAAATCACGTTCTTCGGGAACACGTTTTGACGAAGAATTCACGAACAAGATCGACGCAGCCGCTCGATCGACCGCGGCCGCTGAATAACTGCGCCGTGCTTCCGACGTCGCGAGACAGGCGGAAGTGCAACCGGTCCGGCGAGTGCGACAGTGGCGACGTGCGGCGGGTGGACTAGTGGTACGCGTGCAGCATGGTGTCGTTGCCGATGTGGCGTTGCGCCTTGTAGATGTAGAACATGCGGAAGAAGTCGGCGAGCGACGGCGCGTCGCTGCGACACACGTGCTGCGGGAAGGTGGACCGGAAGTGACGCGTCGCCTCCTCCAGGTGGTAGTGCGGGATCTTGCTGAACAGGTGGTGGATCTGGTGCGTGCCGATGTTGTGCGTCAGCTCGTGCGCCCAGCCGTAGTGGCGGTCGACGGACGACAGCTGGCCGCGGACGTTCGTCCAGGCGCCGTCGCCGTACCACAGCACGCCGGTGTCCATGTGGTGCAGGAAGGTGACGACGACGAGCCACGAGGCGAACACCATGAGCGGCGCGACGTAGTGGCTCGCCAGGGCCGCGATGCCGTAGATGCGGGCGTAGGCGGCGAGCACGCCGAGCCAGGCGCCGATGGCGCCGATCGACATCGTGCAGCCGAACACGTGGCCGGCGAACATCGACTCGAACGGGTTGAAGTGGCACATGCCGCGCGGCATGAAGCCGGACAGCAGGTAGAGGAACCAGCTGAGGCCGAAGCCGAAGCCCGGGTAGATGTGGTGGAAGTCTCGCGACTCGTCGCGCTCGCGGATCGGGTAGAAGATCTCGTCCTTGTCGATGTTCGACGTGTTGCGGTGGTGGTGTCGGTGCGACAGCTTCCACGGGTAGAAGGGCACGAGCAGCACGGCGTGCAGGAGCGTGCCGAGCACGTCGTTGACGCGGTGGTACTGCGAGAAGGAGCCGTGGCCGCAGTCGTGACCGAGCACGAACACCGCCCACAGCATGGTGCCCTGCAGGAACCAGTAGACGGGCGTGGCGGCGACGTACAACATGCGGATCGGCTGGCGCTCGAGCAGTAGCATGGCGCCGTACAGCGCGCCGATGAGCAGCGCGTCCTTGCCGACGAAGTAGAGCGAGCGCGCGAGGTCGCCGCGGAAACAGTGCGACGGCAAGACCTTCTTGATGTCGATGATCGACGGCACGTCGGGCGACTGCAGCGGCTCGTCGGCACCGTGCGAGCCGGGCTTGTCCCCCTCGGCGGCGACGGGCGATGGCGAGGCCGAGCCGCCCACCCCCGTGCCCGCCGACTGGTCGCCGTCGACCGGCTGCAGCGCCTTGATGACGCACACGGCCCAGAACTGGAAGCGGAACCACTCGACTCGCACCCACGCCGTCACGGCATGGCACACGTCGCTCAACATCGTCGCTGTCTCTGTCTCTGCCGCAAGACGATGGGCCTTATCTGAACAGACAAACAACAGCACACGGGTTAATGAGGTACCACAGTAACTAATCCGAGAGAGGAACATGTCCGGAACATTTTGCGGAACGCATGTTTAAATCGTATGTATCACATGAGACTTCACATATAGTTAAATATCGATATTGTATATTCAGTCAACACGAAAGCATAATGTCTACACTAATGCACATTGACACTCGATGGAACGTCGCGGGACGTTTGATCGAATCCCGTGCCAAGATGGCGTTGTTTTGGCTGTTCTGTCTATTGACCACACAGAAAGCATGCCCACACATACAAACTATGCCTTCACATTGACGGACATGTAAGACTATATCCATATTTAGTTATGTATGAAGTTTCGTAGTCATGCGATTTCAACAGCTAATTTAGGATGATTTAAATAAGCGTTCCGCAAAACTTGCAAACAAATCCACGTTAGTCGCTAGAGGCGCTGATACGCAACTAGGGTCTAGTTGCGTACCAGCGCCTCTAGCGACTAACGTGGATTTGTGGAACCCCATTTGTTCAAACTTCATATACGTTAATTTTAGGCTAACTTTGTTGGAGAATTATAATTATGCATAACTCCTTCCACGCATTGACGTCGGCTCGCCTTTAAAATATTCATCCATTCCCCTGGACAAATGTATAAAAAAAATCTACAAATTGACGATATATTTTACGAAACACCACATAAATTCAGTAACTGCGAGTAAATTACAACATTTCCAAGTCACACATAGTTATTTAATGTTATTTACTTTTGTAAAATGTAAATCATTGTTAATCCCCAGGTGGCGCCACGGTTGGCGTACCAATGATGGGTGAGGCTATGCTAGTGAAATGACTTTGCGACACCTTCAAGGTTGCGACTGACAGGACAATGGAACCTATCGTCTTTTTTGGTACATTTTCAAGGTGGCGACTGACAGAACCTCTTGTCTTTTCGAGAACAAGTGGCGTGGATCGATACGTGTTGGGCGCGTGCTTGTGCGTGCACTAGTACTTGCCCCGAGAGACGCCTCGGAAACTACACTTCGATTAGACGCGACAGGCAGAAAGGAAGTGCTGTCCGTCGTTACGTATACTATCACCTCGTGAGAGGTCGAACACCACAGCGGGAGTCGACTGTCGAATACACGACAAACTTACGTAACGTGTAGTATTAGCATAGGCGGCGGAACGGGAGGGGGTATTTGGGGTGGGCTGGAGTTGGATTACCTTCCATATTTTCTGGTAGAATTTATGGCATTTGGAGGGCACAAATGTGGGTTTAAATTTAACCCTGTTTTCCGTTGCCGTGATCCGAGTGAACGCAACAGCGGAATGGTGCTAAAACATATGTCCGGCTCCTCCAATGTCACCTTCTGTCTGGCTTCAGCGATAAGGTTTGGCCTCTTTCAAATGTTCTACGGCCAGTATCGAGGTCAAGAATCCAATGCGACTGTTTTAAAACGAAACTGGAAATATCCCCGGACAATTTCCCTGTCCAGTTGCTACGAACTGTTTGGTTGGTTACTCTTGCTGCGTGATTCGAACACTCGTCGGAGGTCTCTTGTGATGGACCATGCACCACTCCATGCAGCCGTCCATGAGTCTGATAAACACCCTGACTTCGTTTATTTATACACAATTCCATGTTTATGCTAACGCTAACCCGGTCGCGAGCTCCGTGATTGCGTTAGTACCGAGCAAGTGTAACCGGAGACACGGATCACGCCGCGTTATCCACGCGGTGTGTGGCGCCCGGAACTGAAGACAGTCGACCACTGGGGCACACCGCGCCGAGCAAATTGGACAGCGAACCCGCCCAAGTATTAAGAACGACGCCGGCGCATTATACACATTATACAATATCCTCAGGCGGTTATTAACATAAAATCAATTATATTGATTTCGGGAGTGTGTGTGCTGCAAAAGGATGAACTGTCGCTTGTGAGATGTCGCGCCGGGGGATATGATAGGAGGGTGTGTGTGTGTGTGTGTGTGTGTGTGTGTGTGTGTGTGTGTGTGTGTGTGTGTGTGTGTGTGTGTGTGTGTGTGTGTGTGTGTGTGTGTGTGTGTGTGTGTGTGTGTGTGTGTGTGTGTGTGTGTGTGTGTGTGTGTGTGTGTGTGTGTGTGTGTGTGTGTGTGTGTGTGTGTGTGTGTGTGTGTGTGTGTGTGTGTGTGTGTGTGTGTGTGTGTGAATGTGCGCGCGTGCGTACACATATATATTATGTATGAAATACAGTATGTATGCATGACCGCACGTACGTACAACTATGTATACACGTACGTACGGACGTATGTACATGTATGCAGGGTGTGTCTGCCTCTACTTGCATGATCAGTTTTATGTGTATGTCTGCATGCGTTTGTGTTTGCACGTGTGCGTTTGTCTGCGTTCACGGTGCGTGCAAGCATGTGCCGAGACACTAATCCCAAATCGCTGAACAAACACACACGGAGAGTGTCACCCAGGACACGCCGACACTCCCGAGCCTAGAGACAGACACCGCGAGACGAGTTGAGACGAGGCAGCACGCGGCGTCAAGATATCGAACATCGCAAGGACGAGTGATATTTGACAAACCACCCCGACCCCTGAGGACGCGGACTTAATCCGTGAATTCCAATAAACCACGCGACAGGAGGACATCTTCGACAAGTACAGTTAACGGAGTCGGTCGCTCGGCAAGGAAACGAGCTATTTGGAGACATCAATAACCCAGCTCCTTCGCCGCACAAATTCGCCGTGTCATTTATAAGACACCTACGGGCCATCTCCGTATGTCGTCACGAGGCTATGACAGCGCTCGGTGTCATTCCGTCTGTCAGACAGACTGCGTTAGTATGTCTAGTCTGTAAACCGGAATCATCCGTGCGTGGTAATTATTAGCAGCCAGTTCAATCGATCAGCCGAGAGTGGGCGACTCCCGCTCTCAGTGAGTTTATAAGGCAAACAATTCGTGGGTGGCTATTCAAACACATTGTATCAGTTTCTGCACTGGGTATTCACTGTACACATGTCTTTTTAGAATTGCCTACACCAGTTATATTTTGGACTTCATAATCATGTTGATAAGTCACACCGTTGTAGCTAAGTAAAATTAATTTGTAAATTTCTTTGCAACTTCACGTACGTAAATGTAATGTTCATGTCAACTAATGTATATAATTTGAATGTGTTGATTGTCAACTCACGTCACCAACGCCGCACAAACATGATCATTTGCGTGTCATAAAATAACCACTTTGTCAGACTTCATGACGTCACAGAAGGAAGCGTTACGCCTATTCTTTTAGCATAGGTATATATATATATATTTTTTTTGTTTTACATATATATAGATATATGTATATAGATATATGTATATATATATATATATATATACACATATATATATATATATATATATATATATATATATATATATATATATATATATATATAACTTAATAATGGTGTTTAATATTGTTTTGTAACACCATAAAGAGATGAATCATATCTATAACTCTATAGCTAGATGTAGCGTTGTTGGAACTGAACTTTCATGTTTATGTTTCGATGTTTCGATGTAGTTAACCTACTGCACTTGACCAAAATGTTCTTGACCCCAGCCTTGATTCGAGTGCACTAGAACTTTCTCACGAACAAACCAAGCTACAAATAGTTTGTATATATTTACGTTTCCCGTTTTTTTCCGTTGCACGCCGTGCCGAGGTCAGGTGTTGGTAGATAAGGGCAGTTTTTTTAGTATTCGGTGAGTAGGTGCGTGCGAATTCTGCGTGCTTTCCTCTCAGTGATATACACTTGTACGCCCAGCCCTCAACATCTAAACACACATTTGTAGCACAATTAAGTGTTGATATGTTACACATTACTACAATAACGCTGACAAAATCTGTATCGTCTAATGGTCCTGTGTGGCTTTACTAGCGAGCATTAAATTATTATAATCGAGCTTGCATATTTTGGCACTTTGCTAGTGAATTAAATGAAGCAAATTAATATTTATGCCCGCAAAATTTTAGCAGCGTCACTGGACAAACGAATATCTTTTCTCCTAAGCAACATTTAAAAAAATAACACTATCAGTGCACAGTTTTCACGTTGTTCTGACAAGTTTGTTTCCTTCTGTCTATACTTTCGCCTCCTCCTTCATATCCTCGCCGGGCAGACAAAGCAAACGTCTTCAGTAACGAACAATGACAACTCGACATCAACATCAGATTCAACAAAAGAACAACCAGGCGCCCAACAGGTGGTTTGCTATAGGGTCCGTAAGTGTGTCACGTTACACGGCGAGACTCCGCGCGATTGGAGCTGATTTGGGGACTGGTCATTAGAATAATATTCGATGGATGACAGTTGTAACTTCCAACTGATGAATATTAGGAAAATCAGGACATAAATATCTTGTGTTATACCTTTCTTATCTTAAATGTCCGAATTAATATTGAGTTTACCACAGTATCATAGACATAGCGATTTATGTAGTGCAGATAATAGACACTCCCCACAAATGTTAGCCGTATGTGTTTTTTTTACGGATTTTGCAATTTACATAGCTGTACGTTGTGGTTTCGATAAGCACTTATATCTGACAAATTGTCTAAATGCACATAATCATAACACATGTATACGTTTGGTCCAAACAGGTTGTACTGTACGAAAAATGGCACTTTTCAATATTAGTCAAGATCGCCAAACGCCAGTACTTGCCGATGTTGCCATGGCAACCACCATTATAATCGATTAAAATTCATGATTTCCGCGATCATTGTCACCGGCAAAGTGTTCCACTGCTTTTGCTTGTAATAATCTTTCGGACTGTATAACTGAAATTGTTAGACTGGAACAATTAAATTATTACAACCAAAAACAAAACGAAGTCCTATACTTTAACATGGAGAATATGGACCTTCTGCCCCCAACTGCCCCCAGCCTCGTTTTCGCGCGCGAGACTTACACGCCCTATTAACGCTTACAGCTTGAAACCTGTATCCTCTTAATGATTTAGTAACAGCAAGATATTGTTCACTTGTTTTTCTTTCATTCCGTTAAAAATTGCTCACGAATTCCACAAGCTAGGTGATTTGAGATTAGTCGACTGTCTTTAAAGGGTGTCTTATGCAAGGTGTCCTTGGTTAAAGGTGTCCTTGATAAGGTGTCTGGCCAATGTGAACTTCGAACTGACGAATCGCTGACGCCACTAAGAAAATTAATGAACTCTGAAACTCACGGCGCTGAATGGAAACCATCATCGAGGCATATACTGATATACTACACTTGGAGCCGACAAACACTTGATAACTCTACTCACAAATCACTACCAGACAACTGCACTTAAAAAAGTTTTAATCATACGTGATCGTATGCAATTTACGTAATCAATTTGTGAATTACGTTCATTTTCTAAGTAATAGTGCTCGTAAATTTTAGAAGTAATCGCACTTGATAAACTACGCTACTTAATCAAATCCTATCTGGTGGTTGCACCCACAAACACAAATGTGCTTGTCGACTGTGGAAAAGTACCACATATGCGTGGCCCAAATAATAACCGAATTATGTTATTTTAAATAGATTGTGTCTTTTGGCTAATGTAAACAGTAAACACATGTTTAAAACAAATGGTAGCCGACGGCTGTTTCCTCAATGCCGAATTTTCTCTGCCTCATTTCTACAAATTCAAATAAATGAATAATAATTGTAGCACGTCTATAGCGCCTATATCCTTGAAAATGTCCATCTCTGAGAGCCAACAAACAAAATCAGTTGGTGTAATTATAAACGGGAATAGACAAAAGTGAAAAATGTTTAGTGGAGAAACAATTTCAAACAAAATATGTTTTCAGTTTTTTAAGAAAGATGGCTACAGTTTTAGAAGATTTAACTGTAATGGGGAGTTGATTCCAGATTGTTGGTGCAGCTACATAGAAAGAACGTTTACTAATATTGAACTTAATTGTAGAAACAAAATGCTGTTTGGAAACGGATGATCGAAGCCGAAGGGGCCTAGGGATATCAGAGAAATGTAGCAGATTAACTATTAATAGTATGTCTAAAGAATGTCAGTTGCTCGGTAGAAAGAGAACGATGTCGATGTGTGTTATGTAACCGCAGCCAATTTAAATTTAATTCGATATCCCTTTGCAAGCCAATGCAACTGCAAAGTTAAGTAGCAATTTCATCCAAAGGTTATGCTATGTTTGACGAAAAGAACCCGGCCGTTAACAAAGTTACACCTGCCAGCGTATGCCCACGGCTATGGCATATGCTATTAAATATCGATTATCTTACAGAGAAGTCTGTACTAAATCTAAGACTAAGACTAAGACTACACTCTACAGTCTGATTATATAATCTAGAGTGCCTAGACTCTAGTTACATTTTGCCGACAAAGATAATGTGTATCCAATTGATGGCGTATAGGCCTAATACTTCACTATTCCTGTCGTGCGGTTACCATCCATGCGTGCATACCAACAGTTTGATCAAATTCAGTTTTTGACATATACCGTGCTCGACGTGAACTGAATGAACTTGAAGGTCGCGCTGTCTGTCCTGAAATAGAGTGCAAACGCGAACGTCGTTCGATTCGTTATTTCAAACGACAAACTACTCAATCGGTGCTTTTGACATTATCACGAATTTAGAATTCGTTCCGAAGGTATCGGTGGTAGGTAATACGTCTTTGGTAACTTAGATAATGAACAAGGGCAGCGAACAAACGTACCTTCCTAAAAGTTCCATTTTGTTTATGTCGTTTACGTAAAACGCAGTTTGCTTACGTCACAATCAAAATTCTGCGCGTGATCGCCAACTGGGCAAAAGGAGGTTGGGGGCAGGACGTCCATATTTTCCATTATTACCATATTGGATTTTGTTTTGTTTTTTGTTGTAATAGTTGGACTGTCCCCAGATAGTGTTTTATAGTTATATTGTCAAAAGTATAATTATAAGCAGAAGCAGTGGAACACTTTGCAGGTAACAATGATAACGGAAATCATGCATTTTAATCGATTATTATGGTGGTTGCCATGGCATCGGCGGCTAGTTTGATTAGTGCTTGACAAGTAATGAAGAAGGCCATCTTTCTCGCAACTGGTACAACATATAATGCGTACATGTGTTATGATTATACATAGTATGTTATGTATTATGATTATGTACATTTAGACAACTTGTCAGATATAAGTGTTTATCGAACCTTTGTGAAACCACAACGTACAGCAATGCAAAATAAAAATCTCGTAAAAGACACATACGCCCTAAAATCGTTACTACTATTTTGCGCTACTTAAATCGCTATATGTCTATGACAGTGTGGTAAATTCAATATTAAATTAGATAGTTAAAATAAGAAACTACAACATAAGATATTTATGACCTGATTTTCCTAGTATGGTGTAACAGAAACCGAGGTGATGACTATAGTTTATAATCCATTTTTATCAGCCTTTGCCTAGACTTTACGTAAATCTGCCATCCGAGCGGTATTACTGGTATCCAGCCATATAACAGTACTGCTAAAACGATTACCATAATATATAATTACTAACAAAACTTCCCCAGTTGACTTAGTTTATGTTCATCAGTCGGAAACTACAACTGTCGTCCGTCGTTAGAATATCAATCTCGTGTCCTGTCCCCAATCAATTCTTTATAAAAAAAATTACAGCTAATAATAATGAATGAATACGGTTGTGTGTTCAGTAACAATTTAATCCAACACATGTATCCATGCATGGTCTTTTTATTAAAAAAAGTCCTATTAAAAAAATGTCCTGTTACCAAAATGTCTGTAAACCAAAATGTCTGTTACCAAAAGACATGGAATCATGTTGAATAGCTAAGTCCATGCTCAACTAGACACAAACTAGCTATAATAATAATAATTGCAAAACTTTTATAGCGCCTATATCCTTAACAAAAATCAAGCTTAGAGGCGCAACAAACAAAATCATTTGGCTATGCATATACAGGGACGGGCAAAAGTTGTCATTGGAGCATGGAACCGCCGAAAATATATGGTGGAAAGCAATTTCAAACATATGTTTTCAGGTTTTGTTTGCCAAAAAAGTATCTATAATTTCAAAAAGATTTAATCGTAATAGGGAGTTGATTTCAATTTGTTGGCGCAGCCACAGAGAAAGCACGTTTGCCAATATTCAGCTTAGTTTTAGGAACAAAACGTTGCTTGGAATCGGATGAACTAAGGGTCCAAGAGATATCTCTCTTCAATCGATGCTATCAGAGATAATTAATCCGAGGTGGTGGCAACTGAACGCACAGCGCCCTCGCACGTGTGATATAAACACTTAAAACAGATACCATCCTGAACGACGAGACGTCCGAGATTGAGCGAGATCTGTGCGCGTTTGGTTCCAAAGCAGAGTGCCCCAGCTCCTATCTAATGGCTCTGATGCTATCCTTGAAAGGTTTCTTTTTTCCTGTTCCTTTCAGGTCGACTGAATAGTGTACTTCCGTCAGGCTAAGAGACTGTTTTTATATACCTTTTCTCCGCACAATTACCCCGTTCATACGGCTCGTTTATCTGTATACGTTTTCAGTAGCAACGTTCTATGACGTCGTTGTCACGCTCGCTGCACTGACGCGTGCTGTGCGTCTGTAGACGTCACGCATGATATCACACGGCCCGTTGCATTTTACCGCTGCCTTTCTCATATACTGTAAAGAATCCAGGTCCCGCTTCACACCAGCGGTCACCACAGTTTCTAGAGCGTCTTTCGTGATCAAAGTTATTTATTTTCATATGCTCTCACCAGAAAATAATGTAACTCGAACAAGTTATGTCGACAGTTGTTGTTAGTTTACCAAACGCACAATTTGAACCTACTGCACTTGAAACAAACAGCCTTTGTGTGCAATATATAGTCAAACGCTTCACATTTCACACATGCTAATTAGTGTTGTAATTAGTGTATAGCTAATTAGCTATACCTGTATAAATAATAGAGAATGTTTATCGCAGTCGTGCGCCAAGCACGAATTACACAACATAGGTAAGACAATACATTCGCTCGTGCTAACTATTACACTGGGGAAGGTTTTGTGCGAAGCTGGTATAGCACTTACTTAATATAACAGCCATGGAGTCACGTTATATGTGTCACGTTGAAACGACACCCGAACCAACATTTTGAGCCAATCGTCGATGCCGTCACGGTCTTCTACACACTGACCACAGGGCAGTCCGCCGCCGACACAGGCGGCTTATTGTAATGTCCTCGGTATAACGTTCAAGTGTGGATGAAAGTTTATTTAACATCAAGTGCGGACACGTAACTCTTGTGACCACATTGCACTCGTGTTGGTCAACCAGCTAATGGGTCACTTGATATGTAGTGTCCAGTGTCCACGGTGTTAGTGTCTCGTCGCTTTATCAACAGATGATAAGTAAGACCACAATAAGGTGCTCGACTAAAGAGTTCCCTATAGAAACAGCATTATGCAGGTTGTCTGAACTTCTGTGAACACATATGTAGTGTGGAGTGAGTAGAAACGATGTTTTTGTGCGGCGTGGCATCAGGGCTGTCAAATTATGACAGCTGTCAGTCGGTGCATTTCTGCGTATTAATACAGTTGTCATTTTGCTTGGTGATGTAATCAGTGACAATCCGTGGGTGTTTCAAGCAGAAATAGAGAGGTGTATAGGTTGGACAGAAGTTTGTGGGCGCCTGAGGAGTGAGAAATTTACGATTTTTTTCACAGAACTTGTGTCTATGGAGTGTACTGTAAATACGCTGTGAAATTGTCAATAACAGATCTCTTCAAGTTTAATAGGAAATGAAGGAAACGTTATAATGGTCGCCTAGGGAAAATGTAAATGTGGTCTGACTCCAGATCTTGTACACTAATACATTGTTAACTAGTTGACCATTCCCATGTGTTTTAATTGATAAACACGTTTTTTTCTTCGTAATCATACGATCATTATTTGCCTGTTTAATTTAGTAATATATGTTTTTGTGTGATATTCACACCCACCATCAAGCGATTATGTCCCATCTTAATCGTAGTTGTATCTACCATCATAATTATTATTTATTCCCGAAGACATGTCTTATAGACAACGAACATTGCTAAATCATACATATTCCTTGTCCTTACAATATGTTAATCTAAAGACTGCGTATAGAATGACATTTTATAATTTTATTGTTGGATAATAATAATTCATAATAAGTGCAAACGTTCAGCATAAAACAAGCCATTAATTACTGTCTGACAGTCTGAAGCAAGCAATCATTGGTCGAGGTCAGGAATATAATTATAGTACGCTACAGTTACTCCAACTGACTCAGCGGCCTTTGTATGTACCAAAGCCTTACATGCATCCATTGCTGTACACATTATAATATTGAGAAAATAGTTATGTTAAAATAAGGTGTGATATATGGCAGACTTTTGTATATGGTATGCCCATATTTAAAGTACCCCCAATGTCTCAGCCAAAGTTGGTCGGTGTTTTGAATGCCCCTTGTCGTGCACAGTAATTGCTATTTGAGAGGGCGAACAGTTCAGTGGGTTAATTACAGGACCCCCGTGGTTCTTACGGTATCACAAATACGAGTCCAGTGTCGCCACTTCGATCCGTGGTCTGAGCTTGACAGAAGGTTATTAATAAAATAAGGTTTTCATATAAATAACTCAACGTAAACTGACTGACGTAGACCCCCAAACATTGCACTCAGACTTCCGCATGTTTCACCAAGACGTTGAGCTATAGTTTGAACGTGCCACTGAACTGAGTGGTCACAGTGGTGTCATTCATTGCGACCAGCAGTTCAAACTCCTTGACATTCGAAGACCTCTGTGACACAATACGGGTGCCGTCACACGATCTGGTGACGCAAGCAAACAAAGCGACCCGCCATCGCGATAGACGACAGAGGACACGATCGAACGGAAGCGGGGTTGAACGTGGCAGAAGGCCCACGGTGGGCTGTGGAGTTGGGGGGGGGGGGGGGGCTCGCCTTTGTGCGCGTAACTCATTTGCATATTGAGGTAAACCGCTTGCTCATCCATCGCGGCGCTGTGATTGCTCTCTGAGAGACTAAATATGACGGATATCCACAATGACTATGTATACACCGACTTCGTAAAAATCTAGTCGATTTTACGGTTATCACCATGAAATGTCCCCATTGATGTATAGTTAGACTCGACCACCTGGCAGAGCGTGCAGACAGCGCCCCTGGCGGCGACAGGTCGACCACTCGCCCGGCCGTGTTACGTACACGAGCACTAGCCAATCGCACCAGCTCAGCGGTCCCTCGCGTGGACTCGCAAGGTTAAATATAGCAACCACGTGTGCTCGTGTACCAACTAGCCGTATGGTCATCGCTCCCTTCCCTACTCGCCCCCTGTCTCCTCCCCGGGGCGCGCAAAAACACCCCAGTGCAAACCACTGTCGCCCGGGATCCAACGGACTTACCCGGTGAGTCCGTGCGCGAGGTCCGTGTCGCTGTCGTCGACTGGAGTAATCCGCGGGTCGCCTGGAGCCGGTCCGTGAAGTGGTGGTGCGCGCGGCCGGGCAGGAGTGAGGCGAGTGCGCGTCGAGAATGCCACAAAGAGAGTGCAGTGCGTGCAGCCTTCACCTTGCCGGGAACAGCTGATCATGCGACCCGGGCCTGGCCGAGCCTGCACGTGTCGTAACAACTCCGCGCTACTCGCTCGCTCAGTGCTCGCGCCTCGTCGTTAGCGGCTCAATAGCGGGCGGCGGGCGGCGGGCGGCGGGCGGTGGGGTCGTACGTACGGCGTCCTCGGGCCGACAGCGGGTGACAGACGCGACACGTTTCACTGTCACGACGTCGTCATGTAACAGCTGCACACGGACACGAAGGAGTTAATTGTTACTTTGAATTTAAATGAATTTAAATTTATTTGGCATATAAAATACAACAGGCCCAGAACATGTGTTATTGTGTAAATAATGAATGCCAGTAAGAACTAAACTAGTTGAAGCAACTGGACGCCATTTTAAATTACGTAATGATTTCTACCTCTAGTTGTATATGATGTACATAATCATAATAATGATTTGATTAATAACAAGATAATAATAATGCTTATACTGAGAAAAGAATAATACTAGTCATAATACTTATACTATGAAAACAGTTAATTACTATGAATAATATAGTTTAATAAAATTTGGTGTGAAAATTGATACAATTATGAATTAGTATTGTTCATCAAGCAAGAATAGCAATTTCTTAATAGGCAAATCTCCGAGTATGAATTTATAATACTAATAATTTACTCGTGTATGTTTCGCGAAACGGGATCACTGCGAGAGTCGCACGCACGCACGCACGCACGCACGCACGCACGCACGCACGCACGCCGCTACAGAACGACTCTCGCACAAACGTACGCAAATACTCTCACGATGGACTCATTCACACTTTAATATGCATTTATTATTTCACGAACAGAGGGCTTGTTCGTTCGTTCGTTCGTTCGTTCGTTCGTTCGTTCGTTCGTTCGTTCGTTCGTTCGTTCGTTCGTTCGTTCGTTCGTTCGTTCGTTCGTTCGTTCGTTCGTTCGTTCGTTCGTTCGTTCGTTCGTTCGTTCGTTCGTTCGTTCGTTCGTTCGTTCGTTCGTTCGTTCGTTCGTTCGTTCGTTCGTTCGTTCTCACTCACTCACTCACTCACTCACTCACTCACTCACTCACCCACTCACTCACTCACTCACTCACTCACTCACTTACTCTCTCGCGCCTCCCCCTCCCTTCCATCCTGTCTATCTTTCATTCGTTCGTTTGTTCATTCATTTCCTCCTCCATTCCTTTCTTTGTTCCTTAATTCTTTTGAACATTTACCAATCATTCACTGAGTAATTTTCCTTCGTTTGTTTGTTTATTCGTTCGTACATCATTTATTAATTTCTTCAACGTTTCATACGTCCGTCCGTCCGTCCGTCCGTCCGTCCGTCCGTCCGTCCGTCCGTCCGTCCGTCCGTCCGTCCGTCCGTCCGTCCGTCCGTCCGTCCGTCCGTCCGTCCGTCCGTCCGTCCGTCCGTCCGTCCGTCCGTCCGTCCGTCCGTCCGTCCGTCCGTCCGTCCGTCCGTCCGTCCGTCCGTCCGTCCGTCCGTCCGTCCGTCCGTCCGTCCGTCCGTCCGTCCGTCCGTCCGTCCGTCCGTCCGTCCGTCCGTCCGTCCGTCCGTCCGTCCGTCCGTCCGTCCGTCCGTCCGTCCGTCCGTCCGTCCGTCCGTCCGTCCGTCCGTTCGTTCAGAAGCCTCCTTTCTCATGCGCTCCTAGGTGCCCATTTATCTCTACAGAGATCTCAGAAGGTGATCGGGTACGTATTCGTTATAACTGCTCCGTGCCTTCAACCTGTGAGAACTGCGAAAAAAATACGTTTGTGAAATGTCAAGTTGAAAGGCTGTCTGCTGGACGGAATAGGGTTTCCTCTGAACTCAAAGTTCTGCTGTAAAAGGTGTACGTTACTGTCTGCTGTAGAACGCCCCGCCGTAACTGGTGGGTAGGGACACACAAAGAGCCGACGCGTAGTCCTCCTTCCCAATTCCAAACCTGGGAGACAAAGTCACCTCAGCTCTACTGCAGTGTACCGAATAACAAGTTGAAAACAATTGAGCGACGCACTAGCTTCTATGTGAATGTTAGTCACACGCACGCCACCGTGGTCCACATGCTACGTGATCTATGCACAGCTGAATGGGCGCATTGTTTAGAGAGCGCCAATGTGTGCTTTTTTGTAAGCTTCAAAGGTGTGTAAATTGAGTTTTTGGTGAGCTACAAAATGTCGAATGTCGCCGCGAAAATATTCAATAGCACTTAACATTTTCAGGGAGGGTCAAGCAAATGTCTTAGTGAATCTCGTGTTTCAATTAAGGTTTTGAAGAGCTCGAAGGTTGGTTTTGGCGAACCCCGGGCAGGAACATTGAGGCTTTTCGTTAGCTTCAAAAATGTGATAGTAGACAGGAGGCGCTGCGGAGACCTATGACGTCAGCATACGCAGCGTCCCCCCAGGGGAGCCACTAGCACACAGCCAGCGTCAATGACAAGCGCCGATACGTTAAATAAATTCCACGTCGGCGATTAAATATGAATGCGACCTCGTGGGCATACGCACGGCGGGCTGTCGGGCAGACGACAATGGTTGCGCAGCTGCGACCGATGACCCGTCTTTGTTACGTCTTGTCACGTGACCCGGCCCCGTGTAGTCGCGCGCGCCGATCTCGCGTCAAATCTGACAGCGCGCGCGTCATTGATACGACTATCGCGCCGTTTTAAAATGTAATGCATCATGCCAGGCGCTCGATTCTATTATGTGTCTGTTTTCCATGCCAGGCGCTCGATTCTATTATGTGTCTGTTTTCCTCGCTCGGTTATGTCATCCCCGTGCGGCCTAAAGCATTACTCCAGCCGCCCAACGACGGGTCTGTTTTCGTTAACGAAATTATCTAGAGGATGTTTTTTGTCGATAACAAATTTGGCGGCGATAAGGATGACCATTTATTTCGATGTGAAGATGTCACACTATCGATAAACGAAATGCACTGGTTGCAAATTTGCGTTCACAACACACGACTATCATCGACGACAGTCTGTGTTAATACAACCCATGATAGTCTGTATGAATACAACTCACAACAGTCTGTATGAATAGAACCCACGGCAGTCTGTGTACATACAATCCTCGACTGTCTGTATGAACATAACCCACAACAGTCTGTGTGAATAGAACCCACGACAGTCTGTGACTTATAATCCAGAACAGTCAACAATCAACATACATACTATAACAATCTATGACACAATCCGTGACAGTCTCAAACCCACGTGACGTGACGTGACGTGACGTGACGTGACGTGACGTGACGTGACGTGACGTGACGTGACGTGACGTGACGTGACGTGACGTGACGTGACGTGACGTGACGTGACGTGACGTGACGTGACGTGACGTGACGTGACGTGACGTGACGTGACGTGACGTGACGTGACGTGACGTGACGTGACGTGACGTGACGTGACGTGACGTGACGTGACGTGACGTGACGTGACGTGACGTGACGTGACGTGACGCGACGCGACGCGACGCGACGCGACGCGACGCGACGCGACGCGACGCGACGCGACGCGACGCGACGCGACGCGACGCGACGCGACGCGACGCGACGCGACGCGACGCGACGCGACGCGACGCGACGCGACGCGACGCGACGCGACGCGACGCGACGCGACGCGACGCGACGCGACGCGACGCGACGCGACGCGACGCGACGCGACGCGACGACGCGACGCGACGCGACGCGACGCGACGCGACGCGACTGAACCGAACCGAACCGAACCGAACCGAACCGAACCGAACCGAACCGAACCGAACCGAACCGAACCGAACCGAACCGAACCGAACCGAACCGAACCGAACCGAACCGAACCGAACCGAACCGAACCGAACCGAACCGAACCGAACCGAACCGAACCGAACCGAACCGAACCGAACCGAACCGAACCGAACCGAACCGAACCGAACCGAACCGAACCGAACCGAACCGAACCGAACCGAACCGAACCGAACCGAACCGAACCGAACCGAACCGAACCGAACCGAACCGAACCGAACCGAACCGAACCGAACCGAACCGAACCGAACCGAACTGAACAAGTCAGAAGACGGAAGCGAACTGCAGCAGAATACGAGTTAACCGATGGACACTGCCTATCACCACGTAGACACCTTACGAAGGGAAACGTTCTAGAAGAAGACCGGCGAGACGTTGGAGAGACGAACTAGACGACTACTGGCAAGGTACCATCTGTCAGAGGACAGCGCAAGACACGCAGATCTAGAAACCACATCCTGAGGCAGTTGGCCATCCATGGGACACTGCGGCTGCGAAAAAATGATGATGAACCTATCAGCGTGATATTGTTAGCTGTAGTTGCCAAAGGTTGGTATTTATCGACTATTAGCTGTATATGCCGGAAGAATATTTCTGTTTCGCTTTAAATAGGTAGCCTATCTCACTACACTCGTTTAGGCAAACTCAACAAAGACCGCGCATAAGAGAAATTACGTTTAGTGGATTACGTAGCAGCAACTACGACAAATAAACTGCCGACAGCCGTGTATCACATTCCTCTATAAACGACTGCTATATTGGGTAACCTGCGTCCTGCGTAATTCCTTATTAATATTGCAGGATTCCAATCACTTGCGACACCGAATCAGATGAGGCAGAAATAGCGAGCTTATCGATTCAGCAACTCGACCTGACGGCCGAGAGTCGCACACGAGATGGCCGTCGTGTTTTGTACAACAGACACTGATCAATGCTCACTCCGGCATGGCGCATTCACGAACACAATCACACGTTCTGACGTACTCGACTCTTTAGCGTTAAGTTACTGGTGCTCATCGAATCGTGTTTTTGTAATTACTGTAAAGGTCATTCATGCGTGACACGAATGTCCTGATAACCACAGCACCATCTAGTGAATGCCAGCAGAACTGACGTGTTCGCGTAGACAATCGTTAAGGTTACTTATGCTCACTTAATACTAACAACTCATCTAAGCCAATTCACACATTTCGTTCAGTAACATTTCTTTCAGCAGACACATTTCGAGACAGACTTAATTAACCTTGTCTGGTAGTAGTGCAGCTTATCAAGTTCACACCAAGGCGAATGTATCGGTCAGTGCGCCTGATAATTTACCAAAGCGTTGTGCGGGATAAAATAAAAACGCCATTCATCGTCCAAGGTACGAGGGGATTACGAGCATCGATTCATACTTTACGGAGAAAGTCGTAGATGAAAACAAAAAACCGCGAATAAGCAACAACAAAATGTCTCGCGTTAGCGACTGTGCGCATGCGTATACATCACGTCACATTGTGTTGATTTCATCTACTGTCACTCTTTACCTTCCTCCCTCCATGCCTTATTCTCGCCTTCCCTCCCTAATTTCCTCTCACCATCTCTCCCTCCTCCCTTTCTCCTCCTCCCTCCCTCCCTCCCTCCCTCCCTCCCTCCCTCCCTCCCTCCCTCCCTCCCTCCCTCCCTCCCTCCCTCCCTCCCTCCCTCCCTCCCTCCCTCCCTCCCTCCCTCCCTCCCTCCCTCCCTCCCTCCCTCCCTCCCTCCCTCCCTCCCTCCCTCCCTCCCTCCCTCCCTCCCTCCCTCCCTCCCTCCCTCCCTCCCTCCCTTCCTCCCTCCCTCCCTCCCTCCCTCCCTCCCTCCCTCCCTCCCTCCCTCCCTCCCCCTTCCCTCCCTCCCTCCCCCCTCTCTCTCTCCCTCCCTCCATCCCCCCTCTCTCCCTCCCTCCGTCCCTCCCTCCCTCCCCCCTCCCTCCCTCCCCCCTCTCTCTCTCCCTCCCTCCCTCCCTCCCCCCTCTCTCCCTCCCCCCCTCCCTCCCCCCTCTCTCCCTCCCTCCCTCTCTCCCCCCTCTCTCCCTCCCTCCCTCCCTCCCTCCGCCCTCCCTCCCCCTCTCTCTCTCCCTCCCTCCCTCCCTCCTCCCTGTACAAGCAGGAGTTAGGTTACACAGCCGTGTTTGCGGTCGCGTGATATATGACAAAGTCTTAGTGCGTACTGCGTGCACTTTCGCCATACGTGTCCGTACGACGATAGAGTAGTTAGGTCAACTAACGGGTTCTTGGACACAAACATATATGAATATATTCAAAGTCATAGCCAACTTTCTATATTTGGTTTATATTTTCTGCATTCACGTAGCGTTAGTTATATGTGGCTTACCACAGTAATTTGAAGAAATAAGAAACTAATAAAAATGAGCTCCGTATACAAAACGATTCTCAATTAAGCATGCCTATTATGTAAATGTATTGTTTTCTGAGAACTGTTCTATAACTGCTCAGTAATATGCTTTCGAAGTAGCGAACACCTGAGTTCTCAAG
>OZ024865.1:29080957-29310957 GCA_964017155.1 Oasisia sp. SBJ-2009
GAAGGGTGTCCACACCGCATCGCAGACAAAAGCAACTGCGATCTACGTCCTGAGTAAGTTACGGTTTTTGTGTCCACACCGCAAAGATTCACGTTCTCTACGGAGGGAACATACACGCCATCTGGTGTGTACCAAAGGTAAACTACAACAATTGTGACGTTATACGTCAAGATGTCATTCGATACTCGCATGCTGATTGGCCCTGAAGCGTTTTACGTAATTCCTCGAGGCGACTTACGTTTTGCGATTTGCGACGAACCTGTCCACATTACCGACTAGCGATTTCAAAGACTCGACAGGAGAATTTTCAAAATATCGCAAGACTTTAACTTATAAGGTTTGCGAGGCCGTCCACATCTGCCCTCCACAGGTCGCAAGGCCCGTATACGTCAAATGTGAGCAAATATCTTCCGATTTACGTCCTGGCGAGGTATGGTGTGGACAGGGGATCACAATTACTGAGAGTTTAACAAACGACGTCGTTAACGAGGGTAACTCGCAGTGAGCAGTCGACGTGTGTCGTGTGGTGGCTGTGACGTCACGTGTCAATTGTCGTGTTACATGGCAGTCTGTAGAAAAGACGGTCTAGTCGAAGGTTTCCGCCGCCGAGTCACTGGCTGGTTGACCAGAGGATCCCGGGCACGGCGTCAGGGGTGGTGGGAGACGGTGGGAGGCGTTGGGAGAATGTGGGAGGAGGGAGAAAGCTTTACGAGGAGCTGGTAGGAGGTGAATCAGAGGCAGACGGAGTCTAACGGAAGCATTCTAAGAATGATCAAAGACGCCGTAAGCAGTGGCAGAAGGTGTCAGGCGGTCGCTGACCGGCAACTGATGCTGTCGTCTCTCCCTCCTCCTCCTTCGCTTAACCTTCCTGCTTGTGTGTGTGTGTGTGTGTGTGTGTGTGTGTGTGTGTGTGTGTGTGTGTGTGTGTGTGTGTGTGTGTGTGTGTGTGTGTGTGTGTGTGCGTGCGTGCGTGCATGTGTGTCCTTGCTTGCGTGTGTGTCCCTTCTCTCTACCTGTATCTGTTTTTAACGCTCTCCACCCTCTGTTTAGCACGAATACCTAATTTCCCTCTAGGATACCACCGTGGTGGCGTTGCTATGACAACGCGCTGTAATTAAGGCAGCGGAAACACGGGTCGGAGACCAATATAACGATCTGCTTCGACGCAACTATTGTATTCTCTCTGATTTGTTCTTTTAATTATGATTTATTGCTTCCTTGTTGTAATTACCACACGAAGGTGTTAGACGCAACAATATGACACCTCCTCTGCATAGTTATAATGTTTTTATAAAGCTACATCCGCATATTTTAGAGCGATGCATGTTACCTGTCGTTTTTCTTCAAATAACCTACGTTTAGCTGACGTGCAATACTTATAATCAGACACGCTCGAAGTTTAAGGAAATAAGATATATTGTTATTTAACAATAGACATGCAGCGAATTTATGAGTCGTGTAGTTAAAGCAGACAACTTGTCCGGATGTAACAAAGGTAATTCATTTTCAACGGAACGCTGGGTATTATTAGTGGAAACAGAAGTTGTTGTTTCTTTAATTACCGTTCAAGCAATGACATTACATAAGTGTCGCCAGACCATCTTCTCGGCGAAGTCACGCGAGAGTCGGGTAAGCGAGATTACACCAGGATGTGAGCGTCACGTGGACACTTCCGCCTGTGTGTCAGGGAAATTGTATCTTCCGTGAAACGGCTGCCGGATTTTGCATTTTAAAAACGTCATCTGAAATGCAATGATCGATTTTATTTAACGAGGGATATTCCTCGAGTAGTGAAATCTTCAACTGACTGTATAATTGGCGCTAGATTAGGCGCTACACGTAAACATGTCATGTCTGACGTAGTCACGCCTTCCAAGACGGTCGGATGGTCCCCGTTGTCGACGGAAAGAAAGTTTGGCGCCATCGTAGACTTGACAACGGCTGATGAGGCGCGAGGCTAAATCGCGGGGGAAATAAAGCACGCACGTTATTCTCGTTTCCGGTTTGTTTTGAGCGATATTTAACGACGCCATGCACAATTGGCTCCTCCTCGTTCTCCGTAACCGCATTCAAAGTCAAACTTACTGTGGTACGCATACAGTTTGAACATAATAACTTACCTGCATAATAATTCCCACCTTAAAGATGACTTTATGTTTGGTGCAAGCCTTTAACTCTTACAACGAAGGAGGTTTCGGCTGTGGCAGGCAGTTACGCCCACAGCTGAAGAATAAAAATGGCAAATTAACATAACAATGATATGGCGCAGACGATTCTACATGAGGGATCACCAACGACACTGTTCCTTTGCCAGAGAGGCGGGTTGGTGCTGACATGGCCGTGCCAAAAGGTTTTCTTTCACGTTGGTGTAAGCATACATCTAGCGGTCTATTGTCTATGTTAATGCTGACATCTAGCGGATTGAGTTCGCACAAATAGGCCACGACGTCTAGTGGACTAATAAACCATTTTCGCAATTAGTCTCGAGTACCCAAGTTCCGTGGGGTGGCAGCACTTTTTAGCCCCTCACACCTGCGTATAGGGCGTGCAAGTGGGTCACGATACATGGCGAGGCTCCGCGCGACTGGAGCTTATCTGGGGACTGGTCACAAGAATAATATTCGATGGATAACAGTTGTAATTTCCGACTGATGAATACAATAAAAAAGGACATAAATATCTTGTGTTATACCTTTCTTATCTGAAATGTCCGATTTAATATTGAGTTTACCACGCAATCATAGACATAGCGATTTATGTAATGCAGATAATAGACACTCCTCACAATTTTAGGTCGTATGTGCCTTTTACGGGATTTGCATTTTACATAGCTGTACGTTGTGGTTTCGATAAGCACTTATATCTGACAAGTTGTCTAAATGCACGTAATTATAACACATGTATACGTTTGCCCCAAACAGGTTGTACTGCGCGAAAAATGGCACTTTTCGTTATTAGTCAAGATCGCCATACACAAGTACAAGCCGGCGTTGCCATCGCAACCATCATAATAATCGATTAAAATTCATGATTTCCGTGAGCATTGTCACCGGCAAAGTGTTCCACTGCTTCTGCTTGTAATAATCTTTCGGACAGTATAACTGAAATAGTTAGACTGGAACAGTTCGATTATTACAACCAAAAACAAAACGAAGTCCTATACGTTAACATGGAGAATATGGACTTCCTGCCCCCAATTGTCCCCAGCCTCGTTTTCTTGCACTTGCACGCCCTATTGAATTGCACGCCCTATTGAATTAAATCTCCGACAATGTTACCTTCAGGGCGGCCTTACTCCAGGATATGGTAGAGATGATGACTGTGTCTAACTGCGAGTTTCATGTAACAAATTAAACTAGAATATACTCATTATATTATACAACTATTAAAAATTAAACTTATACTGAAACATGTCACACAAAATATTAACAGAAATGAAACATTATTTTGCTGTTAATTTTTCATTTAATTTTTCGTTTATACCTTTTTATTTTACGTACATATATTTCATTGCTTACTTTCGTTATCAAAAGCTTACACACTGAATAAAGATTAATTATTATTGAACACGTAAAGCTGTGAATTAATCCAGTGTTGACATGTGACAGCCCCGATTAACTCTAGTGCACGTGTGAGACACAGGCCCACGAGTTGGCCATTTTTGAAGACAGACTGACATCCCAGCAGCCGTGATACTCATCTAAGCAGGGATTTCATCTAATTAAAATTACTAGAGATGGCGTTTGTTCCGAGCTATTATCTAGTGTCCACTACTCAATGATGAAGCTGGCGACATAAACACTACTCGTAAAGATTGTTCTGTTACTTTACCATGATGGGTATATTTTGTCGGAAGTTATTCAAATGGGTCCAACAAAAGTAGTTGTATTTGTAGTTAAGTACTTTTGTAAAAAAGTACTTTGTCTGTACTTTCCCGTAAGCATGATGTATTCGAACATAAGTACATTATCAATGAACAGTATATGCTTTCACAGACAGCACACTACAGGGAACCACCTGTTCGCATGTCACATGACACACAGCACACTACAGGGAACCGCCTGTTCGCATGTCACATGACACACAGCACACTGCAGGGAACCACCTGTTCGCGTGTCACATGACACACAGCACACTACAGGGAACCACCTGTTCGCATGTCACATGACACACAGCACACTACAGGGAACCACCTGTTCGCATGTCACATGACACACAGTACAGGGCATCACATGTCACATGACCATACTGACTGAACAACGACGTTTGTACGTCGGACTCCTGCGACAAATCCCAAGCTAAGTCAAATCTTATTTGGATTCATCCATGCTCGTCCATGCTTTCTTACATTTCATGCATAATAATACTCATTTAAATTAAAATAGTGGTTCAAATTTCTCGGATCATTGTCAGATATCACCAGCAACAGTAACAAAATATTTATTTCATATATTCATGTTTAACAGTACAGACTTGGTGATGTCTGACAGTATGCTAAATTTGATCTTGAAAATTCGTTTGTTGTATTTTGTGGTAAAACTACAAATGTGTATATATATCTATATTAATGATGGTTATTTTAAATGATGATTGTGTCACTGGAAGACGGGTTTTAGCCAAGTGAACATCCATGCAGTGCAACACGCTGACAATTTACTATAATTATGTACTATAGTTTTGTTCTTGTACATGTTGCGTTGTGAAATAAAAGTTACTTACTTATTTGATTTGGTTACGGATCCAAGATGGCGGCTATATCAGTTTGGTATTAGCAAGGCTGGATGTCTTTATCGCAGTCATCTTGTTTAGTTCCCACAGTTGATGGGTTCATAGGCTGCCGTTGTAACCGCCAGGGTGGCCTTACCCCAGATTATGGTAGAGACGGTGATTGGATCTCAGACCGAATTTGAAATAACCAATTAAATAACGATCCTTTTTTTTATCAGATAATGCTGAATTATAAAAACTATTCAAAATTAAACTTATACTAACCCAAAAATATAAATACAAATTTGCAGTTGTTATAAAATATGAATTACGGCAGGATTAACAGGTAATCCGTGAGTTAGCAGCATTGGTTAGCCCCACACGGATAATATTCAAAAGCCGTCAGTCACCAGACTGTCTGCTCGGCGTAGTTGCGAAGCCGACCGACAGTGGGTTAAACGAGAGTAGTATAGACCCTACTGCCCGATGTCACCAAGTATCTTGATCCACCATCACCACCAATGTCTTCATCGCCACGAGAAACCATTGGGATGTCGCTAAGTTACACTGAAGAATTTTCACTATATGCGCAGTCGATGAAAATTGCTCAACGTCTCGACAGGACGGCGAATTCTTATCGTTAACCGCTGTCCGCAAGATGTCGCTACTTATTATTCGCTAGCCAGACGAATTACACTGTATCATGTGCATTATAATATTCTTTATTCGTACACAATCTTCGCAACCTTGATTACCTTCAAAGATTGCTTCAATGTTTCCATAAACGTTTTGCACTAGGAGTCGGTTCGCACAAACACGTCCATTTTGAGCCGCAGTTATAAGGCTTCATCGTCTAGTATTTACGTTTGAGATTAATTCAGCAAGAAATCGTATACGCTGCGGTTAACACGTGTGTGCAACATAGGCCCACATTGCTTTTTTTAACTCACCGCTATATATATATATATATATATATATATATATATATATATATATATATATATATATATATATATATATATGAATGTCATTCATAACTCTAGGTCATTCATACTTGTGTAAGTTATCCATCACAGTTAATATCGTCGTTGAGGTTGTAGTAACATGCATTCTTGTTGTTAAATCAACAGCGCGTGACATCTGCATATTTTATCTCTGAACATCAGTGGATCCGCTTCGATGGTGTCTGTTTGTCGGTTTTTAATATCATATTCCCCATCCTAGAATAAATACATTGTAGGTATACTGCCAGCTAAATGGCGCGATATAAGCATGAAATCTGAAAATTACATCGGCGGACTGTTCACTTCGTAAATAAATCACTCAGTTTGTAAACAACCATTATTAGCCAACACAACATTTTACCTTTGACGTTGGACGGTCCTACGCCCCTGGTCGCACATTCGAACGTATTACAATTGATTAAGCGCCCTTCCTGCTAACAATTTTATTTACTAACGGATTCCTTAAAACACAACAAACATCCATCACGTCAGTACCCACAATACACCGGCGCACTGCGCGCGTCACGGCGTCCGCCAGCCGTCCCACAATCCCACGCGCGGCGACTTCCGGCTGTGTTTCCGCGGTTGTATTCTGTCGCGCTCGCCTTGTATCCCTCCGCCCGCATCCGGGCTACGTCGTCGACGAAACGTTTCTGCGTGCGCACGCTGTGACGTCGCAGGAAACGCATGCACAGACTGGGAGTGGGAGAGAGGGAGGGGCAGAAGACACGGGGAGAGGCCGATTGGCAGCGCTTCGACAGGTAGCAGCTGTCAGTGGGGACAGACCCCGCTAGACTCGTAGGCAGACAGTACCTGAAGGCAACCGATACACATGTCAGTACCAAATCGAATCGAATCGAATCGAATCGAATCGAATCGAATCGAATCGAATCGAATCGAATCGAATCGAATCGAATCGAATCGAATCGAATCGAATCGAATCGAATCGAATCGAATCGAATCGAATCGAATCGAATCGAATCGAATCGAATCGAATCGAATCGAATCGAATCGAATCGAATCGAATCGAATCGAATCGAATCGAATCGAATCGAATCGAATCGAATCGAATCGAATCGAATCGAATCGAATCGAATCGAATCGAATCGAATCGAATCGAATCGAATCGAATCGAATCGAATCGAATCGAATCGAATCGAATCGAATCGAATCGAATCGAATCGAATCGAATCGAATCGAATCGAATCGAATCGAATCGAATCGAATCGAATCGAATCGAATCAAATCAAATCAAATCAAATCAAATCAAATCAAATCAAATTTTATTTCGTAACAACAACAAGAATACATTATACATGAGCAACCAAAAAAAAAGTATTGTTACGTGGTGGTCACATGGCACATAATGTGCCGTTTTCCTGTGACCCCAAAACACAAACTTATAAAGTACAGATACATATATACTTATACACGTAGAATCACGAAATCACTAAATCGCTGTTCTTAATATAATTTATTTGACAATATAATTTATTTGACAACGGACTGGGGGAATGTTAAAAAAAAATTGATAATCTTTTGTAAACCCAAACAGTTTGTCTTTTTAAATAAATCATTTTACTTACACTCTATACAGCAGACACTGACGGCAGACAACATGGGTACTTACACACATGTCAGTACGTGATGACAGGCAACATGGGTACTTACACACATGTCAGTACCTGACGACAGACAACATGGGTTCTTACACACATGTCAGTACGTGACGACAGGCAACATGGGTTCTTACACACATGTCAGTACGTGACGACAGGCAACATGGGTTCTTACACACATGTCAGTACGTGACGACAGGCAACATGGGTTCTTACACACATGTCAGTACGTGACGACAGGCAACATGGGTTCTTACACACATGTCAGTACGTGTACGTGACGACAGGCAACATGGGTTCTTACACACATGTCAGTACGTGTACGTGACGACAGGCAACATGGGTTCTTACACACATGTCAGTACGTGTACGTGACGACAGGCAACATGGGTTCTTACACACATGTCAGTACCTGACGACAGGCAACATGGGTTCTTGCACACATGTCAGTACGTGACGACAGGCAACATGGGTTCTTACACACATGTCAGTACCTGACGACAGGCAACATGGGTTCTTACACACATGTCAGTACGTGACGACAGGCAACATGGGTTCTTACACACATGTTAGTACGTGACGACAGGCAACATGGGTTCTTACACACATGTCAGTACCTGACGACAGGCAACATGGGTTCTTACACACATGTCAGTACGTGATGACAGACAACATGGGTACTTACACACATGTCAGTACCTGACGACAGACAACATGGGTTCTTACACACATGTCAGTACCTGACGACAGACAACATGGGTACTTACACACATGTCAGTACCTGACGACATACAACATGGGTACTTACACACATGTCAGTACCTGACGACAGACAACGTGGGTACTTACACACATGTCAGTACCTGACGACAGACAACATGGGTACTTACACACATGTCAGTACCTGACGACAGACAACATGGGTACTTACACACATGTCAGTACCTGACGACAGACAACATGGGTACTTACACACATGTCAGTACGTGACGACATACAACATGGGTACTTACACACATGTCAGTACGTGACGACAGACAACATGGGTACTTACACACATGTCAGTACGTGACGACAGACAACATGGGTACTTACACACATGTCAGTACCTGACGACAGACAACATGGGTACTTACACACATGTCAGTACGTGACGACAGACAACATGGGTACTTACACACATGTCAGTACGTGACGACAGACAACATGGGTACTTACACACATGTCAGTACCTGACGACAGACAACATGGGTACTTACACACATGTCAGTATCTGACGACAATGACGACTGGAATATTGCTTAATATTGTTTATCAACTCTGAAATTGAACAATCCTTTTATCTTCATGCACTTTTGAGCTTGGTTTCCATGGATTTAGGTGCAATATAAATTACATTACTGTTATTATTATTATTATTATTATTATTATTATTATTATTATTATTATTACTACTACTATTACTAGCATTACCATTATTAAATTATGACAATAATCTTGCTCATGTTAACATATTTGTGTTTCTTAAAATAATGTTCAGGATCAACTGTCTCAAAACCAAGAGATAAATTATATTGGAATTAATTACGTTTCCATTGACAAATAAATGTTATGCGTATCGCAAAGTTGCATTGTGAAGTTCCTGAAAAATCGTTTTTATGTTAATTTTTTCAACTTCCGGAAGTGACGTCCGTTAACCTACCTATCGTTCAGCTCCATCTCCTTCCGCTGCACCAGCGTCCTCCAGCGGTCGATTCTGAGTTGCCGGTACAGCGCCGCCTGGTGTCGTTTCTGGTCGGACAGTAGCAGATTTACTCCCGTCGAGGTCAGGAGGTCATCAGGCCACCAACACTCGACCAGTACCTCAGGCCGGAAGTTACGGCCTAGACGATTCACTTCAACTTCCGGTGTCGATGTTGAGATGTTGTAGGCAATCTGCCTCATTTTCTTTTCGAACTACGGTAAAAGAACACACTATGGGAAAAGCAATTCGTCCAAATAAACTAGCTACAAACGTCGGTACTGGAAAACGGCTTTTAATGCAAAACTATTATAACGTGATCATAATATTATTATAACGTGATTCCACAGTGCGAAAGTGAGATACTTGAACTGTTTACTGGTGCTGCAAACAACCTACGCTGGCAACACATAATGCTATTATATCAGGTTTGTACAGCTGCTACATAATGTCAGAAGATGCGCGCGTAAGTGGTTTTACAATAATCGAACCAAAGCCGTCATCATCATCTTCACGATGATGATCACCGTCACCACCACATCCACTAACAACAACACTAACAACACTAACAACAACAACACTGACAAAACTAACAACACCAACAACACCACTAACACCACTAACAACACCACTAACAACACCACTAACAACAACAACAACAACACCACTAACAACACCACTAACAACAACAACAACAACAACACCAACACCAACACCAACACCAACACCAACACCAACACCAACACCAACACCAACACCAACACCAACACCAACACCAACACCAACACCAACACCAACACCAACACCAACACCAACACCAACACCAACACCAACACCAACACCAACACCAACACCAACACCAACACCAACACCAACACCAACACCAACACCAGCACCAGCACCAGCACCAGCACCAGCACCAGCACCAGCACCAGCACCAGCACCAGCACCAGCACCAGCACCAGCACCAGCACCAGCAGCAGCAGCAGCAGCAGCAGCAACAGCAACAGCAACAGCAACAGCAACAGCAACAACAACAACAACAACAACAACAACAACATCACCCGGTCAACACCACACAACAACAACACACCACCACCATCAACATAATTGATATACATATTTAGCTACAGACCTTGGCGCGCTCAATGATCTGTAGTTCCGTAAAGCTGAGCACGGTGTCGTAGCGATGGAGTCTGAGTGGCCGAGTGACAGGCACCGGCACGGCCGGGGAACTGACGCGAGACTCGCTCTCCTCACCCGCCACACTTGGACCGGCGCTCGTCGGAACAACCTCGGCTCTAGCCCGGGCCACAGCGCTGGGGAGACGGCCATCACGAGAGACATTGGGTCGCACCGATATCGACCTCTCTGGCGTCTCACCACGACTCTGCATAGTGGACGGTGGGCGACAACTGTCTAATGTGACCAGTTGACGACAAGGTGTCTTGAACTGTCTAATGTGACCAGCTGACGACAAGGTGTCTAGAACTGTCTATTGTGACCAGCTGACGACAAGGTGTCTAGAACTGTCTATTGTGACCAGCTGACGACAAGGTGTCTAGACCTGTCCAATGTGACCAGCCGACGACAAGGTGTCTAGAACTGTCTAATGTGACCAGATGACGACAAGGTGTCTAGACCTGTCCAATGTGATCAGCCGATGACAAGGTGTCTAGAACTGTCTAATGTGACCAGCTGACGACAAGGTGTCTAGAACTCTGTCTAATGTGACCAGCTGACGACAAGGTGTCTAGAACTCTGTCTAATGTGACCAGCTGACGACAAGGTGTCTAGAACTGCCCAATGTGACCAGCCGACGACAAGGTGTCTCGAACTGTCCAATTTGACCAGATGACGACAAGGTGTCTAGAATTGTCTAATGTGACCAGCTGATGACAAGGTATCTAAAACTGTCTAATTTGACCAGCCGACGACAAGGTGTCTAGAACTGTCTAATGTGACCAGCCGACGACAAGGTGTCTAGAACTGTCTATTGTGACCAGATGACGACAATGTGTCTAGAACTGTATAATGTGAGCAGTCGACGACAAGGTGTCTAGAACGTCTAATTTGACCAGCCGACGACAAGGTGTTTAGAACTGTCTTTTGTGACCAGATGACGACAAGGTGTCTAGAACTGTCTAATGTGACCAGCTGATGACAATGTGTCTAGAGCTGTCTAATGTGACCAGCCGACGACAAGGTGTCTAGAACGTCTAATTTGACCAGCCGACGACAAGGTGTTTAGAACTGTCTCTTGTGACCAGATGACGACAAGGTGTCTAGAACTGTCTAATATGACCAGCTGATGACAAGGTGTCTAGAACTGTCTAATGTGACCAGTTGATGACAAGGTGTCTAGAACTGTCTAATGTGACCGACTGACGTTTGTACTTTACACATTCAACCAGCTACTGCCGATTGTGCGAAAATAACATCGAAGATAAGATCGACTTGGCAGATCAAAGGTACAGCGTTTCTTTTGTTGTTGAATTCAAGCCTATCAAGTTTCTTACCGAAACAATGAGCACTTCACTTCTTGAATTCCACTTCCTACCAAATGTCCGGTTTGCGATTCATGCGGTCGTCTTCGCAATATCGGATGTCCTGTCGAAGAAGCGCTGTCGTAGCAACTTGCCGAGTCATCTTACCGAGTAGACGACGTTGAAGGCTCAACGTTTTTGTTGCAGTGAACGCGTTCGGTGGACCGATAAGTGTCTTGAAGGCGTACTCATAACTCACGACTAAGAGTCGCGTTGATCAATCTGAGTTAGATATCCTTCCGTCTCGCTCTTATTTGTGCATTGCCAAGGGTCTTCGAGGGTAGCACAAAACATTACTATTTATCACCTTCTGTTTCGTGGCGTTTTTGATATGCTACAAATGATCCACTCAGTAAAAGTAGGTCATAAGTATTGAACCAGAATTGCATAATATTGAATACATGTTTATTTAGTTCATAATGAGCCAACATTGCGATTGTAATGTAAATAGACCTGGCGGGTAATCAACGACTGGTTATTATTAATGTTATTACATGCATTTCTCTGGCAACGTATATCCAGCCCGTTCATAGGCGCGTACACACATTACAAAACGACAGTGTTTTGATACTATCATTGTCCTTGAGTCTTTCCCCAATTAATATATACACATTTTGCCCTCTTCAAATGTTTGCTGTCGGTGGGGGGGGGGGGGGTAGCCTCCACCCACAGGAAACAGTGCGTTTGATGACAGGGAGGAACCCTTCAAACTAGGACATCGACGTTGTTTGCATAAACAAACGTTGTAAGCTTCCCCACTCAACGCGCCATCAGATGTGCAAGACACTATTTCAAAAGTCACGTGTCACAAATGTGTAAATTAAACACACGGGCACACGCACATGCAAACACACCCGTGCAAACACACACACGCACACGCGCACGCGCACACGCACGCACACGCACACGCACACGCACACGCACACGCACACGCACACGCACACGCACACGCACACGCACACACACACACACACACACACACACACACACACACACACACACACACGCCTTCACCAAACGTCCTGGCGTAAATTATACAGGTAATTATGTGATGCATCGAGTTGGCGTCTTTTGTAATGGCTTAACTTTAATGTGTGCGACGCCCTTGTAAAATGCTGTCGGCGACATGCACTTCTCAAACGCCCAAAATTCGGCAATGTTCGGCGCCATTTCTGTTTTGTCGATATTTTCGTTCGCGTGACGACAAATGTTACAGTGGCTCGTCAAACCGGGAGTACCCGTGTGACACGTGTAGTCCTTTCGCCACAGAAAGTATTCGTTGTACAAAGTATCGTTCTTATCCAGAACCTTTAGATAGTCGGCCAGATGACGGGGGGAGGAGAAATCCCTGATGTCAATGTAGGAGTGTTTCGGCAAATACTTCTCGTATTCAGCACCGCCCAGAACAATGGGAACAACGACCCCGTCCCGTAGTCGCTGCCACACCTTCTCCGTGATGTACTCGGGACACAGGCTGTTCTCAAACGCCAAGTAGAACTTGTAAGACCGTAGGAGTCTCTCGCACGCAGCACTGAACTTAGGAAGACATGTGAGGTTTCCACATTTGCCATAGACGTCCACTTGAATGTGACGTTGTAATAGCGCCACGTAGTCGCTCCTCTGACTGGTCGCCGTACAGTCTGACGCCATCCACGCGACCAAACGACTCTTGGTCGCCGCAATGTTAGAGGACTTGTACGGTTTGTGTCGTGAAGACAACCACGGCGCAGAATCAGCCTTGCTGCCGTAAACTTTCCTTATGTACGGCGTGATACTGCTCGGATTCCTATCGATGTTGGCCCGGGTTGGCAAACAGATCCCGTACGGCGTCACTATGTCAGCGTCGCCTGAATATGTCAGCGTCATATTGAACGCGTTGTGGTATTGTTGCAGACATTTAAATCGTTTTGCCCTCGGTGCTTCTGTGTGGTAAAATAACCACTTCTGGCCGGGGAAACGGAATTTGGGCATCTCTCTTTCGTGGCGCAGGTAGAATGCGTTGATCATTACGATGTCGCTCGTGTTATACGCAGACTGGGGTACATATTCACAAGGTACACGAGTCTGACACGTCTCAAAGACTATCCGACCCAGCGGTCTGATCCAGTTCTTTTCTGGTGGGCTCAATTTCACTATACGGATCACCTTCCTCCCGCCTATGATGTCGCCGCGTTTATCCCCGTGGTTGGACGTCTTTCTCCGCAGATCCCGTTTGTATATTGGAGCCTTCACCACACTGATCCGGTCTGTGCCATCTGCCTGCACGAAGGCACTGCTCGCAAAGTAGTTGTTCAGTTGTTCGTTTCGCCTCAAATCGCTCACTTCAGGCAATGTTTTTTTGATAACGTAGACGAACATAACAACCATCGCAACGACACAGTACCACTTCCTTCTGTGTAGACATCGAAACCTAAAACAGACAATAATAGAGAAAAACAACGCACAGTTGTGAAAATTTCAACTGCATGCAGGATGTCATGCAACATTTATAATGTGCTTCTAATATATAACCGTTATCACTGTTGTCAGTATGGCAATGCCGAAATAATCCGGCCACATTTGAACCAGTTTGTCTTCTAACAGCACATAATTCAGTATGTCATGCGTAGTCGCCACTTCTGAAATGCCGTAAAAAGATTGTTTGCCAACCCTATGGTTTAATTGCCAGCAACAAATAAAAAATGTCCCTGCTTATTGTCAAAGCCGAATTCTAATAAAGCAACGCGACGTCTATTTATAGTGACCACACGTGCCATATTACATGATTTATGACACTAGGCTGACATGTGTGTGTCTCTGCTGGGTCACTGTACAGATTAATTAAATAACACGTGTTTAATAATGCAACGTCAAGTCTATATATAGCCACCGCACGTGCCATATTACATATTTCGTGACACTAGGCTAACATGTAAGTGCCTCGGCTGGGTCACTGTACAAACTAATTAAATAAAACCTTTCGAATAATTAAACGCCAAGTCTATGTAGAGCCACCGCACGTGCCATATTACATAATTCTTGACACTAGGCTGACATTTAAGTGGTTCTACTGGGTCACTGTACAAACCAATTAAATAAACCCTTTCTCGTGATACAACACGAACATGTAAAATAGCCAGCCTAGACTTGTCAAAATAAATAAGATCTTCAAACAGTACCAGAACACGAAATCTGAATATATTATGTTATGACTAAGTGGATGATGATTATTTCAAGCCATGTAACATCGTGTACAGAGAGCAAAACGTAGTTAAAGCAATATTATGCATATCGTTACGGATTTTTATTGGCCAGTTTAGTTTTGCCGCTGAGCACATAGCTCACGTTCAGCGCACACGGTGAGACTTTCGCCTCGCGAGGCGGAACATATTAAACACGATAGAGATTTTGCTCACCGCCACGCATGGCACTTTGCTCACGAAAAGCTCAGCGCACACGAGAGGTATCAGCTCAGCAAACAGGCATGCGTGGCTGTTAGCTCAGCTGATAGCTCTCGTGTGCGCCGGGCTTAACGTTTTCCTCGTCGACGGTCTGAACGCCGAGCGCCAATACTTCCGTGATTTATCCATGCCGCCTAGAATAAGAGGTAGGACCGATATCTTACCCATAAAATACCCACATTCCAAACGTTTTAAGTAATTGATCTGTCAAGACTACATGTTACGAAGTACAACATATTTCGTTACAAAAACAATACTTATGTAGTTTTCTTAAGTGATCGGCATATAACGAAGTATAATTTCAATAAAGCACATTTACTTGTAACGAAGTAATTCTATCTAAACAAACACAAATTTTTACTTCGTTATGGTTTACTTCGCGAACTATTTTCTTTACAATAGATCCGCGTTTAGTCACCAGGGAGACCATATTACCGTGTAGGAATACATTAATTGTGTACACTCATGGCGATTCACCGGCCAGATAGCAGTTGAATTTACATTGAAAGTAGTAATTTTATTTTAGTGACATAGCGGCCCACTGAAGCGTGAATATGTACAAATTAAACTGTCAAGTCGGTTCAGGTCCGCTGAATGCCAACGGCGCGCTGAATCGAGTCACTACCGCCAGTTGACAATGTCATATTGGCTTAAGCCTAAGGGCGTTGAATGGCAGTGCACCGCTCATCCGTGAAGTTGTCGTGAAGTTAACATTGTCCTCATGTGTACCCTACCTGCAACTGGTAAATGACACTTTCAAAAGGGGTGGGTATTTTCCCACGCGCCAAAGATAGCCTTTTGTGGTTCTGCTCGGGGTCAGATGTGTCCACGCGGTTCCAAAGGCCCGCGTCTCCTTCTTATATAATTATTCATGGTTTTTAACTACTGGAATGTTTCGACATCGTATTCTCTTTCGAGAAAAACAGGTTGCTTTTTGACTAATCCCGTGACGTTGCCTGAATCTCTGACACTCACTGCCCTTTAATCCCCAATACGGAACTAGATTACGCCAGACTGACATTCACTGCCCTTTAATCCCCAATACGGAACTAGATTACGCTTAACTGACACTCACTGCCCTTGAATCCCCATCACAGAACAAGATTACGCCAGACTGACATTAACTGCCCTTTAATCCCCATCACGGAACTAGATTACGCTTAACTGACACTCACTGCCCTTTAATCCCCATCACGGAACTAGATTACGCCAGATTGACATTCACTGCCCTTTAATCCCCATCACGGAACTAGATTACGCCAGGCTGACATTCACTGCCCTTTAATCCCCATCACGGAACTAGATTCCGCCAGGCTGACACTCACTGCCCTTTAATCCACATTACGGAACTAGGTTACGCTTAACTGACACTCACTGCCCTTTAATCCCCATTACGGAACTAGATTACGCTTAACTGACATTCACTTCCCTTTAATCCCCATTACGGAACTAGATTACGCTTAACTGACACTCACTGCCCTTTAATCCCCATTACGGAACTAGATTACGCTTATCTGACACTCACTGCCCTTTAATCCCCATCACGGAACTAGATTACGCTTAACTGACACTCACTGCCCTTTAATCCCCATCACGGAACTATATTACGCTTAACTGACACTCACTGCCCTTTAATCCCCATTACGGACCTAGATTACGCTTATTTGACACGCACTGCCCTTTAATCCCCATTACGGAACTAGATTACGCTTATTTGACACTCACTGCCCTTTAATCCACATTACGGAACTAGGTTACGCTTAACTGACACTCACTGCCCTTTAATCCCCATTACGGAACTAGATTACGCTTAACTGACACTCACTGCCCTTTAATCCCCATTACGGAACTAGATTACGCTTAACTGACACTCACTGCCCTTTAATCCCCATTACGGAACTAGATTACCCTTATCTGACACTCACTGCCCTTTAATCCCCATCACGGAACTAGATTACGCTTAACTGACACTCACTTCCCTTTAATCCCCATTACGGACCTAGATTACGCTTATTTGACACGCACTGCCCTTTAATCCCCATTAAGGAACTAGATTACGCTTATTTGACACTCACTGCCCTTTAATCCACATTACGGAACTAGGTTACGCTTAACTGACACTCACTGCCCTTTAATCCCCATTACGGAACTAGATTACGCTTAACTGACACTCACTGCCCTTTAATCCCCATTACGGAACTAGATTACGCTTAACTGACATTCACTTCCCTTTAATCCCCATTACGGAACTAGATTACGCTTAACTGACACTCACTGCCCTTTAATCCCCATTACGGAACTAGATTACGCTTATCTGACACTCACTGCCCTTTAATCCCCATCACGGAACTAGATTACGCTTAACTGACACTCACTGCCCTTTAATCCCCATCACGGAACTAGATTACGCTTAACTGACACTCACTGCCCTTTAATCCCCATTACGGACCTAGATTACGCTTATTTGACACGCACTGCCCTTTAATCCCCATTACGGAACTAGATTACGCTTATTTGACACTCACTGCCCTTTAATCCACATTACGGAACTAGGTTACGCTTAACTGACACTCACTGCCCTTTAATCCCCATTACGGAACTAGATTACGCTTAACTGACACTCACTGCCCTTTAATCCCCATTACGGAACTAGATTACGCTTAACTGACATTCACTTCCCTTTAATCCCCATTACGGAACTAGATTACGCTTAACTGACACTCACTGCACTTTAATCCCCTTTACGGAACTAGATTACGCTTAACTGACACCCACTGCACTTTAATCCCCATCAAGGAACTAGATTACGCCAGACTGATACTTATTGCCCTATAATCTGACATTTATTTTAGCCAAGCCGGCACCAACAAACTTACGAAAAATACAGGAGAAAGCACTTCGCTTTATTAAAATTCTGAGGCTATTATTGTATACATAACTGCGCACGTCTTTGTTTCAGAGAAGTCAGCTGTTCATTCGCTAATGCTTCGATATAGGGAGTGTTCGGGTATATGATGTTCATAGCACGTCTTTGTACTCGCTCCATATCACTTTGGAGACCCAATGTGAGTGAGGTCGACCATGCTGGACATGCGTATTCCAGAGTAGACCGGACCACCGTTGTGTATACCGTCAGAAGAATTTCAACGGGAATGCCTGATCGTTTGAGTTGTAGCAGTAGAAACATCCTCTTGCCTGCTTTTCGTGTTATTTCATAAACGTGTACGTCCCATGTCAGGTTGCTGGTGATGGTAATGCCAAGTATCTTCGCCTCGGTTACTAGGTGAGTGTCTGTTCCGTCGATACGTATGGTTGCAAAGTTTGTCCTTGTTTTAGGGAAATCAATAACAAGCTCTTTTGTCTGACTTTTGTTGATTTTCATGTCATTTTGGATTGTCCACAGATATGCTGCATCGGCTGCTTCCTGGAGATTTGGCGCTTGGGAGTCTGATCCAGTATAGACGATGCATGTGTTATCAACATATTTGTAGGAGTCGCACTTTGTTTGTAGATCATTTATCATGAGGACGAAAAGTACCGGGCCTAGCTTTGTGCCTTGTGGCACTCCTCCATGGATGTAATTCCAGTCGGATTGTGTGGCCGATTCAAATCAACCTTGTCGAAAAGGGACAGAAAAGGGGATGGAATGCTATGACGGCAGAGGTCAACGCCCTATCGACGACGTTGCGGAGTGTGGAGGACCTAAAGAAAAACTGGCAATGAGCTCATTTGTATGTTTTCTGTTGATACATATTTCAATAAAAGTTAATTTAAAATGGCATAACGTTGTTATATATATAACTATTAAAATACTGTTTGCAGTGTTTTGAAATGCATTGAATGGAGTAATAAATTTGCAATATTATTTTATTCATACTAATTAATTCAGTTAATTAGTTAATATTACCTAAGACAAAAGTAGTGCACCAAGTTAACAGACCAACACATTCTAATTAAGACCAGCAGAGTTTATAAATATGAAGATATTTATACATATTATGCAGTGAGCATAAGCACATTTATTATGAGAATAAATATATATTAACTAGTCATGTAATAAAAAATAAATAAATTAGTGATAATTAGCGGGTAACCTCGACAGGTGGAAACGATTTTTGTAAAATAAATATATATATTAACTAGTCAATAAATAAATAAATTAGTTAATAGGTGATAATTAGCGGGTAACCTCGACAGATAGAAACGGTTTTGTAAAATGCCACAATGTCCATGAATATATGTTTATATAAACAAACAATTTGCAATAAATAAAACGTTGTGGTAAGAGATATAATTGTATAGTTATTTAATATTAATAAATTAATTAATAAATCAATATTCGTATATAGACCAACACAAAAATTAAAAGCCATAATGTCCATGATTAAGAAGATAGTTACACATATTATTATGCAATGTGCATTACTACATTAATATAAATTAATAAATAATTTAATACTAATTTAATTAATTAGTCAATATTTTATAATATGCCCGCCACTTTGATAAACCTACACATCTTAGTAAAAGGCCATAATGTCCATATTGATGAAGACATATATACTGTCACAATAAACTGTTTACAATCACATACACAGTGGTAATAAATGCAAATTAACAAATTATTTAATAATAATAGCAATTTAATTTGTCAATATTTAGTCATTAGCATTCAACATTGTCAGAGTGACATGTAAGTAAACAACCTTATGTCCATGATTATGAGGACAGTCGTAGAATTTATACAAGCAGTATACCACTGCTGCCATTGATACAAGGCACTGTGAGTCACCCAGCTGTAGTTGGGGCTGCTTTGAGTTGTCCCAGAAATAAAAGTTCCGCCTAACTTGTGACATAACCCAGCTGGGTGTGTGTAATAGTAATAGTAGTGGTAAAAGCTTTATTTCTTGATGGTAACCATGTCACGTGGTATATCGTGATTTTCAATGGGCCATCATCTTACATGCATACATACATCATATACATACATACAATAAAGCTTTAGATAAAATATATAGTTCACAACAATATAAACATAACCGCTGTAGCAATAAATAGATAAAAATAAAATTAGATAAACTGTAATTATAAACAAATACATATTATTAAGATATTATTAAATATAAAATATTAGAATAATTAGAAAAAATTACATTAATATATTATTTAACATTATTTTAAAGAAAAAGTATTGATTATAATAAAAAAACGTTGATATAAAATAGATCGATGGCACAATTGTATAAAAAAAAAAAAAATTAAAAGAATTTAACATTTCATTTGTATCCAAAACAATCTACCTGCGAAATGCAAACAATCACTCAAGCGTATCTATCGGGAAATGCATGCAATTGTACACATCTTTCACGAGAAACTTTAAACAGTGTGTTTTAAAGGTGTCTACACTATTTGCATTTTTTATACATTCCGGGATCGTGTCCCAAAGTTTCGCACCCCTGTAAGCAAATGTGCGCTGGCCTAAGGACAGGTTGTATTTCTTCACATGAATATTTGTGCAGCTGCGAGTGTGATGATTGTGCACACTGTTGTTTAACACGAACAGATCAGTGAGGTAGCCAGGGGCGTGCCCATGCACCATCTTGTCTTGTCTTGTCGTTATACTGGCCAACACTCCTGGTAGAGTCAAACGGTCAGGGTTGGGTGCGCATGCTGTTGGGTTTTTAGTCGTGTATTAAAGCTTGTTTGAAATGTTGTGGTTTAGAAATGTTAACTATTGCATCTGGCAGAGAATTCCAGTCTCTTATTGTTCTAGGGAAATATGAATATTTATAGCAGTTCTTGCTGGCATGGATGGTGTTGAAAGCTTTATTGTTTAAATGTCTTGATAGGCGTTGTACGGGCTGGAGGAGGTTATTGACAGGCAAGGATAGGTGTCCATAGATGGCTTTGTGGAGTATGGTGAGGCGTCTGTTTGTTCGTCTGGTTTTTAATTGATGTAGTTTTAATTGGTTTAGCATTTCTGACACACAGCCCGCTTCTCTAGATGTATAGTCGTTGAGACAGAAACGGGCTGCGCGTCTTTGAACCATTTTGATTTGGTTTATAAGGGTTTGGGTGTGGGGGTCCCATACTGAAGATGAATATTCTAAGAGTGGTCTGACTAGGGTTGTGTAGGCTATTGTTTTGATGTTTATGGGGCATGAGTGGAGGTTGCGTCTGATGAATGCTAGGGTGCGGTTTGCTGAGGCTGTTATCTGATGTATATGTTTGTTCCAGTTTAAGTCTTTTGTTATGCATATTCCTAGGTATGAGTGGCTGTCTGTTTCTTGTAGTGTTGTGTTTCCTAGGGTGTAATCAAATTGTTTTATATTTCTTGCATGAGTTAGTCTCATCACAAAGCATTTGTCAGGGTTAAAGTTCATTTGCCAGTCATGTTCACATTTAGTTAGTTCGTCTAGGTCTTTCTGTAGTTCTTGCGAATCTAATTGGTTGTTAATTTCTCTGTACAGGACACAGTCATCTGCAAACAGACGGACTGTGGAGTGGATATTGTTAGGTAAATCGTTGATGTATATTAGGAACAGAAGAGGGCCTAGTACCGTGCCTTGTGGTACTCCAGTCCAGGGGGAATGTGCACCACTGACCACCACTCTCTGTTCACGGCATGTAAGGAATTTTAAAATCCAGGCATGTATTTTGTTGTTGATGCCATATCTTTTTAATTTGTTTAGGAGCCGGTTATGAGGGACAGTGTCGAATGCTTTTGAGAAATCCATTATGATCATGTTTATTTGTTATTTATTATTTAGAGATTTGGATAGGTCATGTGTTGTGAGTATTAACTGGGTTTCAGTCGAGTGTTTACTGCGGAAGCCATGTTGTTTGTCAGACAAAATTGAGTGTTGGTCAAGGTGGTCCATTATGTTGGAGTAGATAATGTGTTCAAGGAGTTTGCAGCATATTGAAGTTAGGGAGATGGGACGGTAATTTGATGGAAGAGTTCGATCTCCCTTCTTAAAGATTGGGGTGATGTTGGCTTGCAGCCATGAGAGGGGAAGTTCACCTGTGGTGATTGATTTTTGGAAGATTACTGTAAGGGCTGGGGCTAATTCATTGGCAGCGAGTTGTAATATTCTTGCTGGTACGTCATCGGGTCCTGTTGATTTGTTTGTTTTTAATTCGTTTAGTAATTTGGCGACTCCCTTTGATGTGATGGTAATGTCAGGCATAGCTGGTACGTTTGAGTATGGTTCTTTGGGAAAGTTGGTGTTTTCTTTTGTGAAAACTGATTTGAGTTGGTCATTGAGGATCACTGCTTTACGTTTGCTGTCGGATTCTGTCTGGTGGTCTTTAGTTAGGGTTGGTATTCCAATGGTGTCTACTTTTAAGCTTTTGATGTAGGACCAGAATCGTTTTGCTGAGTCTGAACAGATTGATGCAATATACCGTCTCTGGGTCTTTCTTGTTTCTGTGTGTGCATTTTTGCGTGCCTTACAAAATTGTTCATGACTGGCTTGGTTTCTGTGTATTTTATGGGTGTTAAAGACTCTTTGTTTACGTTTGTGCAGTCGTTTTATACGTCTATTTATCCATGGTGTTTGGTTACGTTTAGTTATTATCTTCGTCGGTATGTGGGAGTTCATTGCTGAATTAAGGGCAGTTTGGAATTCTGTATACATTTCATCAACTGTTTTTGTGGACATATCCTTGGTTGCAAAATTGTTGCTCCATTTGAGCAGATCTTCTTTTAGTGCTTGGGTATTGGCTTTATGGTACATGCATATTTTGCGTGGTTTTTGCTTGATGACTCTGGGTTTTCAGCTGGTTATGATTATTGGGATTCCGTCATGGTCACTTATTCCTGGTACTATTGTTGATCTTTCAACAAGGGTAGGGTTAGTTGTGAAGAACAAGTCCAAGGTGTTATTTATTCTAGTGGGTTCACGTACTATTTGTTCCAGTCCAACGTCGTTTGAGATTTCTAGTAGGATTTTAGACAGTCCGGGGGCAGTTCCACCTGGTTTGGGGCTGAGTATATCCCAGTCTATATCGGGAAGATTGAAATCTCCTCCTAGCCATATGTGTTCCTTATTTGAGTGTTTAATTTTGTTGATAGATTCTCGTAGTTCATGCATATATTCACTTGTGTTGCCAAATTGGGGTGATCTATAGAATGCACCAATTGTAATGTCTTTCGTTCCTTGAATTTTGATTGTGACCCAGATTATTTCGCAGTTGCTATTAAGGTATGTTCTGTGGGTTCCTATTAGGTCAGATTTTACCGCTATCAGGACCCCTCCTTTGGAGTTGTCAAAGTCTCTGTCTTTACGGATAACTGAGTAGTTGGGAGGGAACAGTTCACTGCTGTTAACTGAGCTGTCGAGGTGTGTTTCAGTGCCAATGATTATGTCGGGGTTGTAGTTTTCTATGCACACAGCAAGGTCTGAAATTTTATTTCTGATGCTACAAAAGTTTATTACCATGGTTTTTATGGATTGTCTTTTAGTACTAGTAGGTGCTTCCTGGGTGTGTTTCTTAGTTTTATCTGTTTTACTTTTACCTGATCTTGTGTTATTCAAATTATTGTTTTTGGTATTATCCCTTTGTTTGTATGGAGAAGACGTGGCTAGAGGTGGGCTTAGCGGTTCGCTGCAATCAGAAGTGGAGATGTGTGACAGGACTGAAAAGCTGTTTGTTAGCTCTAGGGTAGAATTTGAGAAGAGTGAACTGGCGAAGTTGGGGATACCGCACTGGCAGCAAATCCATGAGACTTGACTATTTTGGAGGGCAGTATATGCTATTGTTGACATTCCCATGCAGTCTACATGATACCATGAATTGCAGTGGTCGCAGCAAGTCGCTCGCTGGTCCCACCTTGCTGCTTTTTTACAGATTGCACAGGGGAATTTAGGCTGGCATGGACCAGGGTTAGGGTTAAGGTCACCAGCTTGCATAAGAATTAAGATGGCGAAACATGTTGGATGTTTTTGGTTTAGGGATGCTATCTTGTAAAAGTTGTTGGATTTCCAACCTCCTGTGGTGTTTGTGGTTGCTGGAAAGTACTTGTACTCAAAGTCGGGGGACATTACCAAGGCAGTACTAATCAAACTTTCACCACGGTTTCCATAGGTTTTCTGTTCTCGTTCTACCCTACGTGTTAATCCACATAGTAGTAATATGCAGATGGCACAGTAGTTCATCTTGGATTGTGTATAAAATGTCAATCAATATTAAAAAATAAAACTACAGTAATTATATAATCACAGTTGATATAGTAAAATAATGTTCATATAAGCATAGAGTTCTTGTAAAATTTCACATAAAATAAGTTTGTTAAAAAAATATAATTGCTCTGATTTGTTTTTTTACTGCTTTTAGTTTTTGTTTGTTTGATTTTTGTAAGTTTTTGTTTGTTTTTTAAACAAGCTACTGTATGTTAAGCTGGGGAAAGTGCAGGGTTTGGGTTAGTGCAAACACAAACAAATAGAATAGGTAGGTGACAGGTAAAAAAGAAATTATTTAATTAGTGTGGGCCAACTCAGGGCTTGAGGTATGTTGAAAACACAAGGGTTACACCCGAAAAAAAGGCCTGTTAGTCCAGCAACGGGAGAACAGAGGATGGGGTTTTAAGAATGTATAATGTATGTGTTATGTGCTGTATTTATTGTGTTTACTGAGTTGGTTTGGGGGTGATTTTGTTTCGCGCGCTTTAATTATTTGTTTACTTGTCCGCCATTATGTTTGAAAAATTTAGGGTGGTTGTTACGCAGAATAATTTATGGATCTATGACGTGGGAGCAGTTGATTTAAATTATATTTAGATGCCTGTTTAGTGGTTTTAGTATGTTAGCTCGTCCGTTAAGATTGGATATTGACAACAGCTATAATGTGCAGAATTTTTATATATTGTGCAGCGGGAAAAAAAGAGATCGACAACACCTGACGCATGCGCATTCCCTAATGTCATGCAACCGCTCCTACTGACTAAGTGTCACCTAGGTGTTATTTACCCTAACTTGGGTGTGATGTGGACTTGGGTGTGTGTCATGCACCTGAACACAGGCAGCATCGTCCAGACGGGTGTCGCTGCACGGGCGTAGGCGATGTAAATATTCAGCTGAGAATGTGGTCATGCGTGACGTATATACAGTTCTCGCAACAGTGGTTGCGCATGACCGCATAAGCATGTCAAATGTCACTCAGGTGTAGGCAGAAAAACAAAGTCACCAATTCACGAATAGGCGTAAACACTTGTCGTGAGATGAAGTCTAGCGTAAACTCGGTGTCTTCTCATAAAATGATATGTGACATTTTAAAACCGTAAACTCTCTCAAAACTGGTGTGTGTGTGTTTGTGTGTGTGTGTGTGTGTGTGTGTGTGTGTGTGTGTGTGTGTTGTGTGTGTGTGTGTGTGTGTGTGTGTGTGTGTGTGTGTGTGTGTGTGTGTGTGTGTGTGTGTGTGTGTGTGTGTGTGTGTGTGTGTGTGTGTGTGTGTGTGTGGTTTGTGTGTGTGGTGTGTGTGTATGGTGTGTGTGTGGTGTGTGTGTGTGGTGTGTGTAGTGTGTGTATGTATGTATGTATTTATGTATGTGTGTGTGTGTGTGTGTGTGTGTGTGTGTGTGTGTGTGTGTGTGTGTGTGTGTGTGTGTGTGTGTATGTGAATGTATGTGTGTGGTCTGTGAGTGTGTGTGAGTGTATATGTGTGGTGTGTGACCGTGTGTGAGTGTATATATTGGCAACTGTCTATGGCTACGCATAATTATTTGTTGTCGCACGTCTGAGCTTGACTTGTCAAGGATATAGACGTTATAGCAGTATTAAAATTACCGTTATCACTATACTGCTTTTGGACTCTAAAATTGATAGACTCGTTTATCTTGATGAGCTCCTGGGCTAGGTTTCCGATTATTTAGGCGCAATAAACGTTATTTATTTACTAGTGTTATTATCTGCAACGCTACGCGTGAAATCCGAATATGAATACCTACAACATCCGGTTTAATTTCGATTGCGTAAATGTGTTTTGCTAGAGCCCATGTTTAAGACTACTTATTTCAATGTGTTTCACACAATACCTGCCTTTCGTACCGTCTTGCTTATTTATAATTATACAGTTACGCTGCACTCGTGTCTACAAACGCATGCCATTGGTAACCAACCACCTGCTCTTTGACCTAGAAATCTACACGCTCTATTTGTGGTGTTCCACTTCACCATATATGTTTTAACCAACGTAACTTTCAGCAAACGCATCTCAAACCTCGTCCTTCACTCTTCCAGCGCTTGCTGTAATTCACACGTCTAATTTGTGTTTACAGCAACATTGAACGATACATCTGAAACCCGAGCGGGCCATCCAGTGGCTTGCGGCTTTTATCAATACGAAGAATATTCTTTTGCCCCAGTGAACGTCAGATTACCAAACAGCACCTGTGGCTGGGCATTTCTCTTGAAACAATCCGGGGACGGAGTAGAAAAAGTTTACCTACCGGCAGAAACTGACATGCGCCATAACTTCCGTGCGACCGAGTTGTCGTGTGGCGCCTATGTTCTTATATTAGATTCACGCCAGCGGCGGTTTGTATTATGTTGAGATATGATCGGTTACACAACGCGTTAACTGAAGTTCGAACGAGCCGACCATAGCGTCCTGGGTCAAACCTCTCGGACTGTCACGTCGATTTCGTCTAGTATGACGATGTATATCTACTTAACATCTAAGCATATAAACTGTGTATGTATGCGTATACTGTCAAAACGAGTCCACACCTTTCGCTGCAAAACAAGACTTGTTCCGATTTTAACAGAGTTGTTTACCTGGAGGGTAGCGTTGAATAGGAATGCATTAACGGCGCACAATGTGTGTCAGTCAGACACCGACTAGGGTCAATATTGGCATTGAAGCGCTACCAGTGGTTATTACGTGCACGAATAGATCAGGCCTTCTCAATTACATTTGGCTTTTGACAAGAAACTCACGTGCCGCACGCTTTGACAATAATATTTACACCATGTTTGAGTCATCTACATTGCGTGCTTTATAAATAGGTTTTCGAAGTACTTAACTGATTGGATTTCCCACATTCGACCGCGTATTGTTATCAGTGATGTTGGTTATGATGCCGTTGTACATCAGGTTGTACAAAGGTTGGAACAAATCGTCTCCATGACCATATTTATTCCCCGCACTTGTCAAATGATCTACCCTCTGCATATAAACGAGACAAGTCAACTGAGACAGTTCTTAAAATACACAATGACATGGAATGCAACATGGATAACAACAAATTAGCTGCGCGTACCTTGCTAGATGTTTATGTTGCGTTTGATACAGTTGATCAAGACAGTCTTTTATAATTCTAGGTTATTTTGTTTTTTAGCACATCCCTTGTGTTGTTTAGTTTGTATTTGTCAGCCCGAAACCAAAGCATTAACATATATGGTTCACTCTCTTGCCCCAAATATATTCCATTTATATTTCTCAATCTGTCCCTGGTACTGTTCTTTCTTGCTTATAAACTACGTCACTTATCACAGCATAAATCATCACTTATAAGCTGGCGCCACACAAGTTTTATAAAACTGTCATCAACAGATACACATACATCAGTGTCTTCTTTAAATGACTGCCTCACTGACATCTTGTCGTGGATGGAATCAAGTAAATTGTAGCTTAATAGCTTAATGTCGATAACACTTATCTAATTAGTATAGGTACAAATAAACAACGAAACAAGACTGTCGACTACTTTCCAATTAAGTTACAATACATCACCATCAGATACCATTCGTAATTTAGGTGTTGGCTGTGTGAGAGATTTCTGCTCTCAACTGTTCATTTCATAAGTATGCAAATCACGTTTCTATCATAATCGTGATTTCCGTCAAATCCGGCGTCATTTGTTTTACCAACTGCTGAAACAATACCAGTTACTCTGATTAATACTCGACTTGACTATTGTCAGCCACTTCTAAATAACATTGCCAAAAGAATTGATACAATTATGGACAAAACACTTTATTAATTATCGGAACAATAACTCATTGAAATTTAAACAGAAGATGAATATATGGGAACTATTATGGAAAAAAGAAGGTTTTGTTGCTTTAAAGAACATTAATATGTTATTGTTTTAGTTAGTATTGTTAAAAACATCGCTTACGTAATATAAGCTTGCGTGTTCGCAGCACACACGAGATATGTATAGGAATATTGTTAGAAAACAATGCGACATCGTCGCACAAAACGTAATTTATGCAAGCAGCAACACAGAGACCAGAATAGATATGAATTGGCCAAAAGTATGACGTTTATTATTTACTGTCAAGTGTGTAATCCCCTTTTTGGCACACTGACAACTTAAGAGAAAGAAATGTGGACTCAACAACCCAATGCCAGGCCTACGACTGAGTACATACACGTCTCGTGAACATCAGGCTGTTAGTGAGTCCACATTTCCACATATAATGCAGCAGCAACGGTATTGCTAGAACAAATGGAAAAACATGTATAATTGATTATATAAGAAGTGCCTTTGCAACTTGCCACCTAATTAGCAAACTACCTGCTGCTGAATACTTAATGGTAAAACTAAACCATAACCCCAAAAGTGGGGGAAATATGCCACAGGTCACCGAACATGTGACCCCCCCACGCAACGAGAAGACAAACAAAATGCAAGATACTAGGCTATTCTAATGTATTTCTTAAACGCATCTGACGTCCACCTGCCTGCCGCCCTGATTTGGGCGTCCGATTCACCCCTTAGTGCAGCTGCTGTAGCAGCCCCAATACGGAAGCTGTGCCCCTTAAATGCACTGGTTTGGTAACCGCAGAACTCCAATAAACGTTTAAGGGAAACATCAAATTCATGGCGCAGCATCGGTGAACCATCTGGATAGGAGAAAAAAATGGAGGGGACCCCTCCTCTCGCAGACAGGAATTCCCTCAAGAAAGAAGCAGGGTAAATTAAAGAACCAGGGATACATTCACCTTTGACATGGAGGGACTGGGGACCCTGTCTAGTGCTATGCTTGAACCGACGGAAAGAAAGCGATATAATATCCCCAGACAGCAATACGTCTCCCATATGCAAACAGCCCTGGACCATATTCCTACTCCGAGGGACCATCTCTCCCACCCGTAAATAGGCTTTGAATGCGAGCACCATCATAGCGCGCAGCATGAGACATTTGTAGCGTGATGTAAAAACTGTCGGTAAAGCAAGGACCAGTCGAGTGAGCACAGGAAGGGTGACAGGCAGACGGACATCAGAAACCGAACCAAGGTTACGAGCACCTGCCAAAACTTTGGCTACGATAAAACAATTGGTCGGGTCAGAAAACCCATTAATGTTATGAAAGTAAGCTACTGCTGAAATGATTGAAGTAATTGATGCCGGGGCAGAGCCATGAGCATGCAGATGTGCTATAAACAGCAAAATCATTGATACTGACGCAGGTAGCTGTAAGGTTACACCCAGGGAGTCATGGAAGACAACACATTTCCTCCAAGCCCGTTCATAATGGGCACGTGACGACGATGCAATGGAAGCGCGTAGGAGTACATTCAAAGAGTTCCTAAGTTGGCTGGGGACACACATTGCGGCACTTCCACTGGGTTGAGATTCGCCCAGGGAGCCAGTTCTCGGAACTTGTCCACCTGCGAACGGGATAACATATCAGCAAGAGTGTTAAACCGCCCCGGAATATGCCGTGCTGCGAAGTTAATGTTAAAACGCAGGCATGCCAAAACTAGTGGGCGCAGTAGTGCCATGATGTGAGGTTCACGGGATGTCTGGTTGTTGATCACAGGAACAAGAGCTTCATTGTCTGTAAAAAAAACAGACACTCTGGTTCGACCAGGACCCACCCCAAACATGCACAGCTGCCATGATTGGGTATAGTTCCAACACAGAGACATTCAGTGAACGCCAAGCCACGGGCCACAGACCATAAAACCACTCTTCCCCAAACAGGGCCCCGTATCCAATGCCCCCTGCTGCATCTGTGTAGAGCTGGAGATAATCCCCAGTGAGGAATTTCTCATCTAAAAAGAAAGATTTCCCATTAAAATCTTGCAAGAATTTCAACCAGACCTCTAAGTCAAGCTTAACCTGGTTCGTTAAGCGAACATGAAAATGCGGCTTGCGAATACCCACAGTAAGGTCAAACAAACGACGTAAAAATGGACGTCCAGGTTTAATTACGGAACAGGCAAATCCCAGAAAGCCAGTTAACCCTTGGAGCTCTTTGAGTGTGACCTTGCGCTTCCCCCAAAAAAACTAAAAGTAATGCCCTGGCCTTATCAATTTTATCCTCGGGTAGTCGCGCTTCCTGCATGACTGAATCGAGGATAATGCCAAGAAATGGGATTGTGGTGGAAGGGCCAACAGTCTTACTAGGTGCCAGTGGAACCCCAAGGCGCTCACAAAGTTCAATGAAAGCCATGAGGTCCTGATGACATTTCTCTTTGGAATGGGAAAGAATGAGAAAATCGTCAATTACGTGAACCATAGCAGTTACGCCCAGCTTGACTTTAGCAATCCACTCCAATGCTGTGCTAAAACGTTCAAAAATAGCACACGAACTGGAACAGCCCATAGGCAGAACGGCATCCATAAAATACTGACCCCTCCACCGGAATTCCAACATTGGCCTATCAGCGGGCGAGACAGGGATTATGCGAAAGGCCGATTCTATGTCTACCTTAGCCATGTACACAGGTTTAGGGGAATCTTTGATGAAATCGATGGCATCTTGAATAGTGGCATAATGGACCGAAGACATATCTTTCGGTATAAAATCATTAACGGAAGAGCCCTCCGGGTGTGACAGATGGTGAATCATTCTAAATTCACCTGGAGTCTTCTTAGGCACCCCACCCAGGGGCGAGACTCGATAGTTAGGCATAGATGGAAAAACATCAAAGGGACCAAGTACACGGCCAGATGCCAATTCTTTCGCTATCTTAGCATCGATAACGCCTGAATACTCCTCAGCAGATTGCAAATTACCCTTATGTACCTCAGGTTGCGGAGGCAAGCCAAAACAGCCTATACAGAAACCATGCGAAAAACCATGCACAAGGTAATGATGCAAATCACAGTCGTAACCAACTAACATGTCATGCAGGACTGAGGGAGACACAGGTGTCGGCAAGTCATTTCCTGAACCAAAACGGGGAGCCGGCGGCAGAAGCGGGGGAGCCACTGGCAGCTGACGGTCTGCTAGGGGTGGTTGATGGTCTACCTTGGGAAAAGGACGGTTTACTGGGGAGGACAGAACGACCAGGGGGACTTTGTGTGGGTGGGTTAGCAGACTGGGGGCGTCGTCCCTGTGCTTGGAAGCAGCGGATAGCCCGGTGACTGCTGCCCCCACATACGGAGCATTTGTGCACAAAGCGACAGGAGGTTTTTCCGCACATTTCCCCTCGATTAAAGGCAAAACAGGGACCCCTTTCCATGGACCTGATCCCACCCTTGCCCGAAAAGGGGGGAACAGAAGCCGGTCGCCTGATAAATTGCGATGCTGTCATCCACATCTCCCAGTTGATGGACCCCCAAGACCAACCCCGGAGGTAACGGAGGGAACGAAAAGCCTCATCGTAGGACCGCCAGTCACCCCCCGCATCAGCCAAACCCCGGATAATTTCGGCGTACTTGAGCATTTGAACCGCCAACGGCATATTGGCTGGTTTCAGTAAGTAGACCGCCAAGTATAGATTGAAGGCCTGCAGCCACTTCTCAAAAGAAATGATTTCATGAGTGTTGTTAGGAGACTTAGCAACAACATTAGTGGCAGTAGGGGCGCCCCCATAAGCGTGGCCATACTCGAGATGTTGCATGCGAGTGGGCTTTAGCATGATAGCTAAATCAATGTACTCCCCTGCCCAGATCTTTGCCCGAAGCCCATCAGGGATTCGAGCATCGAGAGGCAGGGAGGCAGACGAACATGAATCTATCATGGCCTGTGCGGGCCCAGGCAATGCCTCAAACACCGCAGTACCTGGCACGGTGTCAGTGTTCGGCCATGGCGTAGCCCTGGCATCGCGAGCACCGAACGATAATGGGTCCACTGGGTCCGCGCTGACAGGACCGGGCATTGCAAAGGGGTGGGTCAACCCAGCAGACGAAGGTCCCATCCCGGCAGCTGCAGACATCTGTGCAGCACTACCAAACGCGGCTGAGGCAGACGTTGGAGTAGGGCGCAAGGCCAGCACCATCGCATGGATTTCCCCGAGAACCTTCTCCGAGGCTGTAACCCGGCGCTCCATGGCGCATTCCCACAGGGACTGTGGCCCATCCGCCGTAATCGAGTCGCGCACGACTGCCTGGAGATCCGACGCATCCTCAAAGTTCTCCACGGATGCACACTGAGGTGGAGGAGTGCCAAACGACACCGACGGAAGAGGCGGCGAATCCGAAGAAGCAGCTGAGCGCGAACGAGTCTGACGGGTCAGCGAGTCTCGCCGGGCTGTCCGGCCACGGCCACGCGGAGCTCGTCCACGAGGCATGCTACAAGATCAAGAATACAACGGAAACAAACTGTCAAAGGGAGGGGGAAACATTACAAAGAAACATAACCGAAACGACTCTAACCGAACGGCCTACGGGAACTCAAAGCAAATTGTAAAAATCTACAGATATATGTATACACACCAACATATATCCGTACCTAGACTCATACTTACAAAGCACATAGATACACACCAATACACGCATACACACACACCACACACAAACACCCACACAGAATTACACACATATGATCCAACGGCTGGACACATCGATGTAATGTAAAATGCATGTATGATGTATCAACAAAGCAGCATAACCGCATCAGCGGGGAGTTGCAAGTGGCCCTACCACTCAAACGTAACAAAATACGAACAACTGTAAAAACCGGAATTACCAATTCACTTGGTATCTTCAGATACATATTTGTTGTTTGAGACATAAATTTACACACAACTGCATGTCTGCGCCCATAAACAGAAAGCATGTGGCCCTACCACACAAACGTATCAAGATACGAACCACTGTTAACGCAGAACATTGTTATGTGTATTCATATGCCAACAAATCCTAGCCATGTAGTTACTTGGTTGCAAGTGGCCCTACCACCCAAACGTATGTCAATACGAACAACCACCTTATCCAGGTAATAACATTGTGTGGACAGACTATAAGGGAAAAGCAGCAAGTAATATCCGTGCCAATGAAAAATTGCACGTGGTGCACCACACAAAACAAACGTAAAAAAATACAAACAATAAACATAGCTGGAAAAATGCCAGAGAAAATTCCCATAGCCTGTTTGGGTGCCCTCACATCAGTGAGGGTGGCGGAATTGTGTTGTGTGTATTGGTTATTAAATTATTTAATGTATAAGCATAGACACAACAAAATATATAAATATATATATCCATAAATAGATATATATGTAGATACACAACTACATATACAAAATAGATCCATTTGAATGATTCATGTATTATTTTGTAACAGGAAATGGAATAAAGCACTTGTAATATATACACATCGAGTGTGTATACCCAAAATAAAATCGAATAATAGACTGACAAATTGATTATAGTTATTCAGCAGTGAGTCAAGAGTAAATGTAAGTTATTTAGAGATAGAAAAACCCGAACTGCGCAACACGAGCCTCCGTGAATGTGAAATTGTGATGACTTGTCATTATGAAATTATATCGAATTATAGATTGTTAAAATCAGTATAAGAGTCAGTGTCACAGTGACTTAGAGAGTGAGGAAGAAATGTATTTTATTGAGAGATATAAAAGCACGAAAGACAGGTTGGAAATTCTTCTGAAGACAGGTATGCTTCCGGAAATGGAAACCCACAACTTCTAAACAAACGCGTCCAGGGACCGATTAACTTGCGTAAACCGCCAGGCACCCGCGCCACAACTAGCGTGCCGCCATTTCCGGCGACGACACAACTGGGAGACGATGGCCCGACGGACGCCCGTATCGAGCTGTGTCAACGCCAGACGCTGGATGTCAAGGGACAACCGTGATCGTGTAAGGAACGGACGGCCTGCCCAAAGTGTTCCCACCAAACGCTGCACCATGACATCTGCCCGATACGAAGCAAACCGCGCCATCACTCGCGCGAGGAAAGTTTCCAGGGCAGCCCCTCGGCGACCTAAATACCGGACGTCGCACGGGCGGCCCCGCGTGTAAAAATCGCCCAACATTGGCAACAAGTTTGCCGAGTCCACGAAAGCATCCAGCCAGTACTCATGACTGTGGCCGACGCCACACATAAAAGGGAGAAAACGTCGACGACATGGAAAGGCCGACGACAAATTCAACCAAATAAGGCGCAAAATGGCGGAACTCGGTGAGACAAAAGTAGGTCACAAAGACAAATGAAACAGGAAATACTCAGCTGAACTCCGCTGAGTGTTGCCGGAAATCACCTCGAATTGTCGGCGATCGATATCGGACGAACGAACGCAGACGATCTCGCAACGAATAACAAGCGACAGAAAAGAACTGAAGACACGTAGAAAGCAACAAAAATAATCAAACTTTTAGAACTTTTGGTCGCATGTCCACTTAGCAAGAAGACATGCCAAGGAAGCGCTGATTGGTGGGATCGCCACTGGATAAATTAGCGCACGTCAGCCTCTGTGTTGTCGTCATGCACAAAGTCCAGTATGCTCATCAGCTGCGTTTGGTGAGCATACCCCCATTTCCGTACTTCTAAATCATATTATATATTGGGCGGTAACATGAGTGAATCAGCAGGTTTTAGGTCCTACATTCTTTATAACTTGTGTTTCTCTTGTTTGTCGATTTGTTGCTACATCTGCATGACAAACCAACGCGTTTTCTAACTGACTAGAACTAATGAATATCCAAATATGTCTACAAGAGCGGGTTTTCGATCTGCTGCAGTCTATACGTCGGCGACGTCCGTAGCGTGCGCGGCTGACACGTGTCAATTTGATCTTTTACTAAGGCACAGACGATAGGTCACCCAATAAAAATACGACCCATTTGAAGAATTATATCATCGTAAGGAATTCTATGCTGTCGTTTTAGTAATATTAAAGAGGGTTTGAAACGCCCGAACAACCACAGCCCAAACATAAGAACATATAATTTACAGTACTTATCGCCATAATGTGATAAGCACAGTGTCACGGTATATATTTTTATTTTTGAAAGTGTGCAAGTTTCGACACAATTATTTGTTGACACATAGGATACCTATCATATATAATAAGGCAACATGTTTTGCGCAGAAATTTCTAATAATGAAGAAAACCGAAAAAAAAACGACATTTTACATTGGTTAGATAGGAGATAATCGAATCACTCGCTTGCAACAAAAATGGCGATACGCAGTGTTCTATGTCGACGATTTAAGCACTGAATAATTTGTTTCAGTTTGTCTGATAAGTGAGTATGCTTCTGCCACCATTAATGTATACCTATATAATATACAGCTGCGTTTCAGATCCCCTATAAATGTGTACTATTTAACGCTGAGTGAACGACGTAGACTGCTCAACCAATACATCCCTCAGTTCGGCACTAGATCCGGTCGATGCTACTGGCCCTGTCACACTATAGTGTATGAGAGAAACGTATGAGTTGCGTACGAAAATTCATAAAATAATTTCCATACGCACAAGAAGCCCTTCAAAATGCAGAATTGTGCGTGTACTTACCGTATTTAACCTATAAGTAGCGTATGAGTAGCGTACGGCCAGCGTGTGGCCAGCGTATGACCAGTGTATGACCAGCGAATGTCAGGAAATGTTAGCCTATGGCCAGCGTAACAGGTAAAAACAACGAAAACAACAGTTTGTGTGACCGCTGGTTGCTTTTGTCAAATAATCGTTCATTGTGGGTACATCTTAATCATAAACAAACCGTGGCTAGGAAAACGGTCGCTCAAGACGAGTGGTCGCCCAAGACAGAGGTCGCACAAGACAGGTTGGACTGTACTTGCTAGATGTATTATTATGATGTGTTTTATGACTAATACGTAATTTTAGTTAATTATATAGACGCATATATTTTTTAAAATATTACCTGTGGGTAGTATTCTTCTTATTGCATATTTTTTTAAATAGCAGTATGTTTTGAAGCCCCACAAACAATTATGGATGTAGTGCTATATTAAATAAAATAGTAATATTATACTATAGTAAAACTTATAAGTTTCTCCTAATCTTAGTGATAATAATAATTAATTATTAGTATATTATTTAGTATAAGTAAGTATACTGTTTCGCGCGTGCGAATGCAGTAAGTAAAGTTTATAAATATCCGCGCGCACAACGGTTTTTGTGTAAAGGTAACTTATATAGCAATTTTACGGTAATCGCTTGGCTACCGATGATGTCGAGTTGCCGTAGAGGTCTGCGCGTTTGTTTTGTGAATTTTCTTCGTTAGAGGAATATGCAAGTGAATGTTGTACCATATTATATGTGTATGTATGTATGTATGTATGTATGTATGTATGTATGTATGTATGTATGTATGTATGTATGTATGTATGTATGTATGTATGTATGTATGTATGTATGCGTGTCTGTGTGTGTATGTATGTATGTATGTATGTATGTATGTATGTATGTATGAATGTATGTATGTATGTATGTATGTATGTGTGTATATGTGTATGTGTGTATGTATGTGTGTATGTGTGTATGTGTGTATGTGTGTATGTGTGTATGTGTGTATGTGTGTATGTATGTATGTATGTATGTATGTATGTATGTATGTATGTATGTATGTATGTATTAAGATAAGATAAGATAGCTTTATTGCCATGTGTTCACATTGTAGTTACAATAAAACATTGGAATGTGTAATGATATTGGTCGTCGTAATAGTACATTCACATGACAATACATTCACATGCACCAAACAATGATGTTAAAATATACTACTACATTAAATAAAATAAATAAGAACAATCACATAAAAAGGTCCGAATAAAAAATTGCTCATTATAACATCGATAAATAATTGATACGATCTAGTAGAAATATAGTAGCTTAAAATGTAAAATATGAAATAAAAAAATAAAAATATAAAATATAATAAATTATGATAAAATATACATACTAAAACTCATCGGAAAGTGGACTATGTGTTTGCTGCGAGTGGGAGAAAATCACTTCTGTTTTGACAGGGCTTGAACGGCTAAGGGGAAAAAGCTAGTACTAAAGCGGTTGGTCCTGGTTTTTATGGATCTGAATCGGCGACTAGATGGGAGAGGTTCAAATAGGTCATGGGCAGGATGGGATGTATCTTGAGAGATGAGAGTCGCTCTTCCTAACAGACGCTGCCTATACAGTATTTCAAGACTGGGAAGGTCTCTGCCAATGATTCGGGAAGCAGTTTTCACAACTCTGTTTAATCTGAGCGTTTCCTTCTGTGTAATCGATCCAAACCATACTGAGATAGAAAATGTCAGAACACTCTCGATTACAGCTCTGTAAAAGTTGAGCATGACCTGTGTGGTCAAACCAAACGATCTTAATCTTCTTAAAAAGTACAGCCGCTGCTGGGCCTTTTTGACAATATTTACAACATTTAGTTCCCATTTAAGATTACTGGAGATTGTTGAACCGAGAAATTTGAAATGTTGGACGATTTCAACTGTCCTGCCATCGATCACTAGAGGCGAGGGTGGAGAAGATTTCTTTCTCCTAAAATCCACAATCATTTCTTTCGTTTTATTTACATTAAGTTCCAGATTGTTATCGCTGCACCAACTGATGAGTTTGTTTACTTGGTCCCGATATTCAGATTCATCAGAATTTGTTATAAGCCCTATCACTGTAGTGTCATCGGCAAATTTCAGTATTTTAGTACCTACGTGACAAGATAAACAATCATGTGTAAAAAGAGAGTATAACATTGGTGACAGAACACAGCCCTGAGGCGTGCCAGTAGATAACGTAACTGATGATGATAAGTTGTCGCCTATTTTTACAACCTGCGGCCTATTTAAAAGAAAATCGAGGATCCACAGACACATGGATTGAGGAACACCGAGACTCTGTATCTTATCGAAAAGTTTTGATGGGATAATCGTGTTAAAAGCAGAGCTAAAATCAACAAAAAGGATCCTAGCGTAAGTATTTGGGCTGTCGAGATGTTTAAGAACGTGAAACAATCCTATGGCGACAGCGTCGTCAACGGATCTATTGTTGCGATATGCAAATTGAAATTGGTCAAGCAATGGATCGATAATTGATTTCAGAAACTGCAGGACCAAGCGCTCGAGTGTCTTCATGACTACAGAAGTCAAGGCAACAGGCCTGTAATCGTTTAAACAAGAGGCTGTAGATTTCTTGGGAACAGGAATGATAGTTGATTTTTTGAAGCAATGAGGGATTTTACATTGGGAAAGAGACACATTGAATATGTCTGTGAATACACTCGACAGCTGGTCGGCACACAGTTTAAGTAGACATGGAGAGATGTTGTCCGGACCGGCAGCTTTTCTGCTATTTAAACGTTGAAACATGCTTCTAACAACATATTCATCCACTGCGAAAGGAGGGAGGGATGAGGAGGGAGTGATACAGGAAGGAGAAGTAGTGTTCAGTTTATCAAACCGGCTATAAAAGTCATTCAATCTGTCAGGAAGATTAGTGTCTGTAGCCGTAGTGTTCTTGGGAGACGGCTTGTAGTTCGTTATGGCCTTCAGTCCCTGCCAAATGTTCTTGGAGTTGTTGGTGGACAGATTCTCTTCAAGTTTGTCACGGTATTTCGCCTTGCCGGTCTTGATGGCATTTTCCGCGTCATATCTCGCTTTCTTGTATTTATCTTTATCATTGGCTTTGATTGCATCATGTTTCACCTGAAGCTTATGTTTAATAGAAGGATTGAACCACGGTTTGTCGTTGGGGTAGATTGTTATTGTTTTTGTTGGTATACAGAGGCCCTCGCAGAAGGTGATGTAATCACTGACTGTTTCGGTGTACTCGTCAATGTCGGCTGCGGCCTCTTTGAATACTCCCCAATCGGTGCATTCAAAACAGCCGCGAAGTGTCTCCATTGCATTCACTGACCACTGTTTCACAGTTTTCACGGTTGGCTTAACACGTTTCAATTGCTGTTTGTAAGTCGGCACCAGGTAAACCATGGCGTGGTCCGAGCGGCCGAGTGGTGCGCGACGGATGGAACGGTACGCACCCTTGATGGTTGTGTAACAATGGTCAAGAGTTCTACCATCCCTAGTTGCACATGTCACCTGCTGTATGAACTTCGGCATCTCTTTCTTTGGATTGGCTTTATTAAAATCACCCGTCACAATAACAAACGAGTCTGGTTGAGAAAGTTCAGCCTGCGTGACGATGTCAGACAGTTGAATCACGGCGGCATCTGTGTTAGCTTGGGGGGTATATACACGGCAGTCAGAATTATGCTGGAAAACTCCCTGGGCAGGTAGAAAGGCCGACAGACAATTGTAAGGGTTTCTATGTCAACAGAGCACGTTTTTGACAAAATCTTGACATCGGTAGCCCAACGATCATTAATTAGGAAGCAGACACCCCCTCCGCGAGTCTTCCCAGTCTCGTCGCGAGACCGGTCACTTCGATAGATAGTTAGTCCGGGGGGCTGCACGGCAGAATCGAGAATGGTGGCGTCCAGCCATGTCTCGGTGAAGCAGAATATGGAGCAATGTTTATAGTCTCTGTTAGTTTGAAGGTTGCATAGAAATTCATCCCTCTTGTTACGTAAAGATCGCACATTCGACAGGAACATGGACGGTAGTGGGGGTCGTAAATTTCGACGGCGTAGCCTCAACAGGGCTCCGCCTGGTCTACCCCGTTTACGCACGCGCTGACCACGGGCGTTGGCCGGCTGGTCTGTGACCCAGTTTTGACCGGGTAAAACAATGTCATTAAAACGATAGTTTGGTTGCATGTCACACTCACTCATGGTATCCCTGATGTGCAGCAGAACGTCCCGATCGTATTGGTGCACGCACAGTGTCCTTCCGACCAGGAATACCGTCACAACACACACTAAAAACACGACGCCCAACATCCTGTCGCCATAGATCGGCGCCATTTTGTTAATCTTTTGTATGTATGTATGTATGTATGTATGTATGTATGTATGTATGTATGTATGTATGTATGTATGTATGTATGTATGTATGTATGTATGTATGTATGTATGTATGTATGTATGTATGTATGTATGTCTGTGTGTGTATGTATGTATGTGTGTATGTGTGTATGTGTGTATGTGTGTATGTGTGTATGTGTGTATGTGTGTATGTGTGTATGTGTGTATGTATGTATGTATGTATGTATGTATGTATGTATGTATGTATGTATGTATGCATGTATGTGAGATATGTACGGAAAAGTTTGGCGGCTGTTTGTGGTCATTTTCATGGTTTGGTCAGAAAGTAAAAGACAGTAGACCCACGTCTATGCACAGTTCATGCCGACCAAGTAGACTCCGCTACGTCATTATGTTTCTAAAATGGCGTCGTCAAAAGGCCCCACTGAGGACGACAAGCACCCTGGCTGTGGCCACCTGTGCCTGTATAGACATGTCGACTTGGCGTAAATGTTCAGAAAAAGACTGACTAGTTCAATGAAACCTCATAAGATCATTACCTTGTAACCATAATTATAGACTAGTGTTAATGGAACCCAGCCGAGTGCTGGGAACAACTAGAACCCTATTGAAATGTAAACAGAGCGGGCGAATAGTCTACACAGAGCGGATGAATAATCTACACATCGATGCCCTATAATTTGACTTCTTGAGCAGTACACGCATGTCTAGTCCTAGCGACGAAGTTCATTCGTGTCTTTGTACTTTGGCCCCTGATTCAAAGTGTATATCAGCAAACGCAGTAGTAGTTATTAGGTTATTTTTTGTGTTTGTCATGATATGCTCGCATTTTACAAAAGGGTCTTTCTTCTACTTGAGGTAATTGAGTGCTGACCAATTGACCAGACGACCTGATAAGAAACAATGGGTTTGTTGCTGAATGGTTGGAGGTTGGCCGCTTGGAGGTCAATGACCGCCAGTGACATCTAATATACGTCCGGTGTGAGTGTGAGTGTGAGTGTGTGTGTGTGTGTGTGTGTGTGTGTGTGTGTGTGTGTGTGTGTGTGTGTGTGTGTGTGTGTGTGAGCGTGTGTGTGTGAGTGTGTGTGTGTGTGTGTGTGTCTGTGTGTATGTGTGTCTGTGTGTCTGTGTGTCTGCGTGTCTGCGTGTCTGCGTGTCTGCGTGTCTGCGTGTCTGCGTGTCTGCGTGTCTGCGTGTCTGCGTGTCTGTGTGCGTGTATGTGTGCGTGTATGTGTGTGAGTGGTGTGTGTATGTGTGTATGTGTGTATGTGTGTATGTGTGTATGTGTGTATGTGTGTATGTGTGTATGTGTGTATGTGTGTATGTGTGTATGTGTGTATGGATGTATGTATGCATGTATGTGAGATATGTACGGAGAAGTTTGGCGGCTGTTTGTGGTCATTTTCATGGTTTGGTCAGAAAGTAAAAGACAGTAGACCCACGTCTATGCACAGTTCATGCCGACCAAGTAGACTCCGCTACGTCATTATGTTTCTAAAATGGCGTCGTCCATAGAATTTCGACGGCTGTGTATTCTCATTTTTTCTGCTAAACCGCTGACATTAAAATATGATTGTTATTGGAATTGGTTACTTTTTATTCACTATATTACGTCCAAGTCACCGAAACGTTGACTTTTGTTTCCTTTTAAAAGCCGCAAGGACCCAGCAATGAAACCACTGAGATCACAGCGTGCGCGTGAACGTGGTGCGGGGCGGTTGTCACCGAAATGTCACCTGATTCCTGTGCGAAACGTAAGGATGTTGTTTACAAGGGTCGAATGTCACGTGATCTGGTATGGCGACTGGAGAAATGGCGCAGTATGACACGATCGTCGTCGGTGCGGGAATAATGGGGTCAGCGACCGCGTATAGCCTCGCCCGACGTGGGCGTTCCACTCTACTGTTAGACCAGGTAAACCACTGGCACTGGCACCTGCTAGTACGCGCGTTAACTCATGTACGAGATCAAATCGTCTGACAGGTGACCCGCCGCCATTGTATTTGTAGACGAGGCGGGCCAGTGCTTGTCGTCTGCTATGTAACATAGTTAATTTTGGCCACATGTATTTGAATAGGTTTAACAAACAAGGTTTAACAAGTTGCCGTCCAGAACCAACCTCCAGACGGCATGTGAACAAGGAAGCCTATGGCTTATCGAGTGTTCATAGGGGCCATGACGCGCCCCAGTTAGTGCACATTTGGAGGGTAGACTTAGGACCCAATTGCTTGCCTGAATCATAGAGTGACAAGATGCAGAGAGAGGTTACAGGGGTGCCTGTGGGTCCGTGTATATACCACTGATCTAAAAATAACCTGGATAGCGCTTTGGACTTCGCTGCCTGCGGTGAAGTGAAGCTTGATCCGCAATCCAGTTATTTTTAGATCAGTGGTATATACCGTTTGTTCTTTTTCATTTTCAAATTTGAGAACGAAAAACGGATAACGAACTCCTTTTTCGTTTTTCGTTTTTCGTTTTCAAACTTGCGAACGAAAAACGAAAAACGAATTTGTTTTTAGTTTTCCCATTTAGTTAGCTTCGGTTACACTGCCACTTTGGGTAGCCGGTAAAAGTTGGTAGTTTCGGCGGGATACTTCGCTCGCACTGGCGGCGTTTTGAAAACAAACTTGCAGAAATTGCGTTGGCGAAGAGGTATATATAAGTACCGATAGGTGAATATTGTGCTAGTGCAAGCCATCTATATACACACGTATGCTCGAGTATTATAGTTAGATTACAAATAGCATTACAAGTTGTAATGAACTACCACAAATGTCGGCAGCAGCTGCATTTTATTCGTCAGTCATCATGCAGACTAGACACAAACCATCCACCACTGGCCGGTATTTCGAAACACGTATCAAATCAAATATTGCGCCTACTGTGCGAAACGCCTCTTGTGGCGGATTTTAGCAACCATTTGTGATATGAGGTCTTCTTCTTCTTCCGAGTACCGCCTAGCTTCAACATGCTGAAGATACAGGCGGGCGAACAGGAAAAATCAGAAATATATATATATATATTTTTTTTTGGGTGCATTGCAGTGTATCAGAGCCGTAATTTGTGCATGTAAAAGTAATGCGTGCAAAAAAAATAAAAAATAAACTAGTTATATCTAAAAGGTGGAATAATGGAAAGTCTGGATATTGCTCTTAAAAGAATCAAGGCTGTTTTTATTTACAATATGTTGGGGGAGGGAGTTCCAAAGTCGAATGGTATTTGGGAAAAAAGAATACAAGTGGTAGTTACATCTGGAGTGACGTAAGACAATGAATGTTGCTTTCTAGTGACTGTGTTTGAAGGAATTAGATATTTATTTGCAGGTATGCCCACTAGGTCATTTGATATTTTATATAACATGCATAGTTTTGCATCTTTTCTACGGTCTGCTAGGGATCTCCAGCCTAATGACTGGAGCATATTGGTGACACTTGACGTATTATGGTGGCGATGTAAAACATATCGAGCTGCTCGGCGTTGTATCATTTCAAGTTTATTTATTTGTGTAGCGGTGTAAGGGTCCCAGACAGTACAGCTATTTTCCAGGATAGGTCTAACAAAGGTGAAATAAGCAAGAGTTTTTATTTGGATTGATGATACTTTTAGATTTCTGCGGAGGAAGCCTAATGATCTATTTGCTTTTGAAGAGATGCTATTTATGTGGGCATTCCACCGAAGGTCAGATGTTATGGTTAGGCCAAGATATTTAGCTTGTGAAACAGTTTGAAGTGGTTGTCCGTGGAGAATGTACTGGGTTTTAGTGATAGTTTTATTTCTTGTAACAGGGATGACATGGCACTTTTCAAGGTTGAAACTCATTTTCCATTTTTGTGTCCATTTGTCGAGTGTGTTAAGGTCTTCCTGGAGTGCAGCTGTGTTTATCTTAGGCTTAAGAGCTATATACATTATGGTGTCATCAGCAAAGAGTCTAACTGTAGAAGTAATATTGTCTGGAATGTCGTTAATGTAAAAAAGGAATAGGCAGGGACCAAGTACAGAACCTTGAGGGACTCCTGATGTTACAAGGACTTCAGAAGAAGCCTCGCCCTCTATCAGTACTCTTTGTGATCGATCGGTTAAGAATGCTTTAACCCAGGAATTTGTTTTGCCTTGGATGCCATAGTGATGGAGTTTGTCAACTAGTTTGGTATGGCTGACCTTATCAAATGCTTTAGAAAAGTCCATCACTATGACATCCGTTTGTGCGCCAGATTGCATATTTGTGACTAGGTCGTTTGTGAACTGGATGAGTTGTGTCTCACATGACACACGAGATCGAAAGCCATGTTGAAGGTCGTAAAGGATGTTGTGTGACTGTGCATGTTTCATTATATTACTAACTAAGATATGTTCCATTAATTTAGATGCTATACATGTCAAGGAGATGGGTCTGTAATTGGAAGCAAGGTATTTTTGGCCATGTTTGAAGATAGGTGAGACATTTGCTTTTAACCAGTCTTTGGGGACTTCTGTTTCATATGATTTCCGAAAGATTAAGGTAAGTGATGGGGTAATTTCAACAGCTAACTCTTTTAGAATTCTTGGGTGGATGTTGTCTGGTCCTTGGGATTTATAGGGTTTAAGATTTTGCAGGAGTTTTAGTACACCAGTTTCTGTAATTTCTATGTCTGGCATTTCTGGTAGAGTTGAATTGTATAGATTGGTTTCTTGAGGAGATTGGTCATCTGTAAAGACTGACTGGAACTGTTGATTTAGTATCTCTGCTTTGGCTGTGGGGTTTGAATGTAGGATTCCATTTTGTCTGAGTGGTGATACCCCTGTGTGGTCTGTACGGCAGTGTTTCATGTACGTCCAAAATGTCTTAGCATAACTTGGTTTTTGAGTACCATCATCAGTAGAGGTGACAATCTCATTTACATAGTTCCAGTAGGCAGATCTTAGTTGTTGCTGTATAGTTCGTTTTAGGTCTTTGTATTTTGGAGTGTGCTTGTGATTTTTATACATTCTGTCCCTTTTCCTCATCAGTTTCTTTAATGTTTGTGTGATCCAAGGGTATCCATCCCTACGTTTAGTCATTCTGGATGGTATGTACATTTCAGCTCCTTTGACAATGGTATCCCGAAATGTACACCATAATGTATTTGCACTGTTTTGTTCATAGCAATTTTGAAGAGTTTTGTTTACTTCTCTCATTTGTTGTCTGAAATTTTCCCAGTCCGCCTTATTGAAAAGGGGAATCTTTCTCGGTTTCTGTTTCTGTTTCATTGGGTTTATGTCTAGTTCTGTGTAGCAACAGTCATGGTCTGAAATTCCTGGTAGTACCTCTGTTCGGTTTATGTTAGTAGGATTGTTTGTTATCATTAGGTCCAGGGTGTTATCTCCTCTTGTTGGTTTATGTATAATTTGTATAAGGCCAAAGTCATCAAGAATGTTTCGGAATTTTTCATGTAGCGATACATTTTGGCAGTTTGATTTTAACAGTTCGTTATGCCAATCCCATCCTGGGAAGTTGAAATCTCCTCCAATGAATATGTGTTGGTTTTGTTTTACTCTGTTTAATGATATTTCGAACTGTTCTAAGCTGTTTTCGTCATTTACATTAGGTCTATAGTAGGCACATATATGAAGCAGTTTACAACCAGCTAAGCAGATCTTTATCCAAATAATTTCACAGTCTGTCTCTAGTTCAAATTCTTCTTCACTAATCAGGTCAGAACTCACTGCAACAAATACCCCACCTCCTCTCTGGTCTTCATTTCTGTCATTTCTATAAACATTAAATTTGTCAGGGAAATATTCAGTGTCTGATATGCTGTTACTAAGCCAGGATTCTGTGCCAATAATGATGTCTGGTTTTGTACTATCAATGAGTGATAAAAATTCGGCTTTCTTGTTTTTTAGTGATTGACAGTTTAGGTTGATGATTCTCAGTGGGTTTTTTGTTTTGGGAATATGGGTGTAGCTGTGCTGTTTTCTCTGACTGGAAGGTGAAGATGTATGAAGTGGGGGTCCTAACCCAGCTGGTGTTGACGGAAGTTGAATGGAATTGTCACTTGAATTTGAGATGTGCTGATATATGTTTTCAGAATGTTCAATGTCGTCGTAATTAAAAAGGGTACTACTGAAATTTGGCATACCGCATTTTAGACAGTTCCATGATGTATTTGAGTTTTGCATTGTGTCATATATTGTGTCTCTAATGCTTTCACACTGTGTGTGGAACCAGGTGTTACAAGTATCACAACAAATTGCTTTGTGTTTCCATGTTACAGCTTTTTGGCAGACACCACAAGGGTATTTGGGCGCCCTAGGGCCAGGATTTAGTTCAATGTCATTTGCCAGAACAAGAAGATACAACATGAAGTATTGTGGGATTTTTTTGGGGTTTGCTCTGGATGTCCTTGGTTTATGATGCAAGTTGATGGATAATGCTTTGATGAGAGAGATTTCTGGTACTGATCTATTTATCAAGCTTTCATGTGGGGTTTTACAATGGTTATTTGTACTGTTTTTAATCTCTGCAAAAGCAATCACGAGAAAAACAACACTTAGGTAAAACATCCTGTAAAATGTATGTATTGTTCCTGATTGTCAAGAAGTGCAACAGCATGGATGGTACTGCTATGTGCTAAGAACAGGAACAAAAGGAATATAGTATAGAAGAAGTACTGGAAATGGAAATGTAGGGTCTTCGTCCCAGGGCCTACACTGGGCACACAAAGAGCAGCACCGTTTATGAGGCCATGTTAGGCAGACCCAAGCCAGGAAATGTTTTTGTTTTTTAAAATGTAGAGTTATACTAAATTTAGTTTAACTTTTATGTCTATGTACCAGTCTCAATGACATTTAACAGGTCGCAGTACCTTGGTTACGATTTGTTTACTGGGCGATAATAGAAGTAAACTAGAATACGTTTACAATTTAGAAACAATTAGTGTATATTTTTATTATTTTTTGTTAATCAGGGGACACCAACTAACAATATTCTTACTAAGTACCTTACCGTAGTGTAAATCAGGTTAAAAACAAGTAAAATAATAAGATTAGTTAAGGATCGTTTAAAATTTTCCTGTTCGCGCCACCACCCTCGTTTTCCAATCAGGTGTAGTGGTTTGCACTTCCGCCTATCACGCCGGCAGCTCGAGTTCAAGTCAAGTCAAGGCAGTCATGGTGTAAAAACCTGGCTCTCAACATCGGGGACTGTGTATCCCTTGTGAATCAGAGTATCACGTTAATGTCGGTCACGTGTCAATTTCGGACACAAAGGCCCCACTGAGGACGACAAGCACCCTGGCTGTGGCCACCTGTGCCTGTATAGACATGTCGACTTGGCGTAAATGTTCAGAAAAAGACTGACTAGTTCAATGAAACCTCATAAGATCATTACCTTGTAACCATAATTATAGACTAGTGTTAATGGAACCCAGCCGAGTGCTGGGAACAACTAGAACCCTATTGAAATGTAAACAGAGCGGGCGAATAGTCTACACAGAGCGGATGAATAATCTACACATCGATGCCCTATAATTTGACTTCTTGAGCAGTACACGCATGTCTAGTCCTAGCGACGAAGTTCATTCGTGTCTTTGTACTTTGGCCCCTGATTCAAAGTGTATATCAGCAAACGCAGTAGTAGTTATTAGGTTATTTTTTGTGTTTGTCATGATATGCTCGCATTTTACAAAAGGGTCTTTCTTCTACTTGAGGTAATTGAGTGCTGACCAATTGACCAGACGACCTGATAAGAAACAATGGGTTTGTTGCTGAATGGTTGGAGGTTGGCCGCTTGGAGGTCAATGACCGCCAGTGACATCTAATATACGTCCGGTGTGAGTGTGAGTGTGAGTGTGTGTGTGTGTGTGTGTGTGTGTGTGTGTGTGTGTGTGTGTGTGTGTGTGTGTGTATGTGTGCATGTATTTATGTATGTATGTATGTATGTATGTACGTATGTATGTATGTATGTATATATATATATGTGTGTATGTATATATGTATGCATGTATATATGTATATATATGTGTGTGTGTGTGTGTGTGTGTGTGTGTGTGTGTGTGTGTGTGTGTATGTGTGCATGTATGTATGTATGTATGTATGTATGTATGTATGTATGTATGTATGTATGTATGTATGTATGTATGTATGTATGTACGTATGTATGTATGTATGTATGTATATATATATATGTGTATATGTATATATGTATGCATGTATATATGTATATATATATATATATGTGTGTGTGTGTGTGTGTGTGTGTGTGTGTGTGTGTGTGTGTGTGTGTGTGTGAGCATTTGTGCGTGTGTGAGCGTTTGTGCGTGTGTACGTGTGTGCGTGTGTGTATGTATGTATGTATGTATGTATGTATGTGTGTATGTATGTGTGTATGTGTGCATGTATGTATGTATGTATGTATGAATGTATGTATGTATGTATGCATGTATGAGTAATGTGTGTGTGGTGTATGTGTGTGTGCGTGCGTGTATGCGTGGGTGCGTGCGTGTATGTGTGCGTGCGTGTATGTGTGTGGTGTTTGTGTATTGTGTATACGTGTGCTTCCAACAAAACATTTGAGTCAGTCATCCATACCTTGTGATATATTACTGATGGTGTATGTTTTAGTTCGCACTCCCCCACTCTAGGGGGAGTTCCCACGGTCAGAGTCGCATCATCCGTCGAGGGTACACTCAGCTGTACTACGCCACCATGATGGTGGACGCCTACGACAGTTGGGCGCGCCTGGAGAAAGAGACCGACACGGAACTGATCAAGTTTGTATTGTCAGGAAATAACACGCTGGCACAACAATGGCCGCCTTGCACGATAGCGTGTTTTCCAGGGCATTATCGAATTATTTTATTCAGTACAATTTGAACTTGTTTCGGTTACCCAGACCCCGCGAGGTGGCAGTACTTTGTAGCCCCTCACAACCGCCTGGGTAATTAATGTTATGCCGATATTACCATCAGGACGACCTTATCCCAGAATAGGGTAGAGATGCTGATTGGTTTTTAAGCCGAATTTGAAATAACAAATTAAGTACGAATACCATTTTACCAGGCAATACTATATTACAAAATATAAAAAATATTTTTTACTGAAATATTCACACACAAAATAAACAGAAATGTAATTTTTTTATTTTCCATATCATCGTTTATTTCTACGTTTTATTTTCTGTATATATATATATATATATATATATATATATATATATATATATATATATATATATATGCTATGACTCATTGTCAAAATTGTATTTAACGAGTGTGATTAGTCAGAAACACTAGTGCACGGATGGCCAAGTTCCTGTCAACATTTTATAGTCCATATATAGTTCAAACTAACATCACCTGATTAGTTATACTAATTTATGATAAATGCAATTGCACGATTTAACAAAATATTAATAACCACGTGCATGGATAACTTTGATTACCCTAGCGCCGTTAGGTGGCAGCACCTTTGGGCCCCTCACAATGGCCTGGAAATATAATGCTATGCATTTGTGACCGCCAGGGCGGTCTTTTCCCATAATCGGGTAGATAGAGACGATGATTGGTTCTCAGGCCAGCCTTGAAATAGCAATCAAATAAGGATACACGTTTTACTAGACAATACTATACTATAAAAAAAACTTATATTGACATGTGTCCCACAAACGTAATCAGAAATGAAAAGTGTTCTATGTTAGTTTGTCTACATATCATCCGCTTACACACTAGGTGGCGCGCCCCATCTTTTCATCTTCTATTTGTTATGTTGTACATATTTTGTAACTTAATAATTTTCGTTATCAAAAACATACATACTATATAAGCATGAATACTTATACACGTAAACCTGTGAATTAATCCAAAACAGTGATGCCATCTGGCGGCAGTGAAACTACGTATGTGCCCGACTCTATTATTGGTCAGTTCACGAAGTCAAGCGAGAGTCGATTTCGCGAGGCCAGTGCGTGATTGGAAACTTGGTAGAATGGTCACTCCTCGGTTGTAGAAAGACAGGCCTGCTGGTGTTTGGCGATGCCGCTATCGAATACACCCGCAAGGTGGCGCGCTCACTGGCCTCGCTCAACGCCCCCTACCGGCAGTACAATGCGACTGAACTTCGGGAGAAATTCCCAATGTTCCGATTTGATTCGGGGCATGTGGGAGTTTACGACGAACAGGGCGGGCTGATCAGGGCGGACCGGGCTCTGCGTGCTTTCCAAGTAACAGGATTACAATAAATTCACACTTTCATATACACACAGCTAATTCACCGCGACGCGACGCGACGCGACGCGACGCGACGCGACGCGACGCGACGCGACGCGACGCGACGCGACGCGACGCGACGCGACGCGACGCGACGCGACGCGACGCGACGCGACGCGACGCGACGCGACGCGACGCGACGCGACGCGACGCGACGCGACGCGACGCGACGCGACGCGACGCGACGCGACGCGACGCGACGCGACGCGACGCGACGCGACGCGACGCGACGCGACGCGACGCGACGCGACGCGACGCGACGCGACGCGACGCGACGCGACGCGACGCGACGCGACGCGACGCGACGCGACGCGACGCGACGCGACGCGACGCGACGCGACGCGACGCGACGCGACGCGACGCGACGCGACGCGACGCGACGCGACGCGACGCGACGCGACGCGACGCGACGCGACGCGACGCGACGCGACGCGACGCGACGCGACGCGACGCGACGCGACGCGACGCGACGCGACGCGACGCGACGCGACGCGACGCGACGCGACGCGACGCGACGCGACGCGACGCGACGCGACGCGACGCGACGCGACGCGACGCGACGCGACGCGACGCGACGCGACGCGACGCGACGCGACGCGACGCGACGCGACGCGACGCGACGCGACGCGACGCGACGCGACGCGACGCGACGCGACGCGACGCGACGCGACGCAACGCAACGCAACGCAACGCAACGCAACGCAACGCAACGCAACGCAACGCAATGCATATGGGGCGTATTAGGCCTATAACGAAATGTTAGCTATTCGGTAGCCTCTATGGGATCGATTATTTTATAGCCTAGATGTCTAGTCTCCGATATATTTATAAGGCAATATGAATTATTATATTAGAGTTGTTGTTAGTTTTATGCCCATGCTTTTACATAGGCCTACTTAATTGTTGAGTATTTGTTTGAATAGTGCCTTATATTTGGGACCATTGTAAGTATATAATTATTATATTCGTTTTGGCGGTTAAACTTTACAGACAGTCAACCTTTGTCACAGTATGACATCATAATTAGTATTGCACATCCTTCTGTTGTTCACCCACATCTGTTTGCTTCTCAAAAAATACTAATTCTGTTTTGTTTGGCAGACTGCCTTCAAGAACAATGGCGGAACAATAAAAGATGAAGAAGTTGTCGACAGTGTTATTCCAGGCGACATCGTGACCGTGAAGACGTCAAAAGGAGAGTACACCGCCAAAAGCATCGTCATCACAGGCGGAGCATGGACAACTAAACTGACTCAGTCACTGGGACTACAACTACCTCTTCGGGTATAATTCCTATATAATATATAATAATATTGTTTATTCAGTAAATGTAATGTTTCTTTTTATAAATTCTACACTCACATTTCAAAAACGAATATCCAAGACTGACAAGAGAAATAATGTTGTAACCTTTGCTATGATTTATAGCAATACATGCACGTATACATTGTGTGGGCAATTCGGCAACTGCACTGTCTGCACGTTGCCTTAGATCTGTCATTCGCTGCGTATCAACCACGGGTAAAAGGAAGTGACCGGATTAGCGAGGGTGTCCGTTGTTGCAGGTGATCCACACCCGAGTGTGCTACCTCACCCAGCGGGAGAAGACGTACACAGTGGCCGCCGGCATGCCGTGCTTCATCTACCACCTCGCCGACCACGAGTGTGACGAGAACACATACGGCTTCCCATGTCTCGAGTACCCCAACCAGGTCAAGGTAGGAGGCAACGTCTTGTAAAGATTGTAACACGCACGCACGCTCGCACGCATGCACGCACGCACGCACTCACCCTCGAACAAAGACATACATACATACATACAGATACATATATACAGACAAACAAGTTTACACACACGCACTCTCTCTCTCTCTCTCTCTCTCTCTCTCTCTCTCGCACATACACACACACACTCACACGCGCGCGCACACACACACACGCACGCACGCACGCACACACATACACTCATATACACACAATACACACACGCACACGCACACGCTCACGCTCACGCACACGCTCACGCACACACACACACACACACACACACACACACACATACACACACACACACACACACACACACACACACACACACACACACACACACACACACACACACACACACACACACAATGCAACACAACCGACATTATGTTGATTATTGTAAAGACACTGTGACCTAGATTTTGGCCATTCTCGATTTTTCGTCTGATGAAGGATTTTGCTGATTTATGGGTCACACCTTTCCTTGCTCGTCGATATAGCTGGGTGTTTACGAAGCTTTCTGCGAATCTGTCACCTGTAGCCACCCGTCACTATGCCTTTACTAATTAGTTCACTTGGCCCCCGCCCTTTGCAGGTGGCGTGTCATGCAGGTCAGGTCCTGAATGACCCAGACTTCCGGGATGTCTCGACTCCTTTGGACCAATCAATTGTGCAGACCATTGAGGCATTCGCCCAGCGCCATCTACCGGGAGTAAATCCGGAAGTCGGTATCATTGAACACTGCATGTACACGGTAGGGCGCTTTTATCAATCGAAATATGTATATAGTAATTAAATATGATATATATTGTAAACTGGTGTTAATTTTTAGGAAAAAAGAAAACAATGGAGCCGTACGTAGAAAATGTTTTAGTAAGATTTGATAGTAAGCGGTGTGACACTGTCTTTTCCAGATGACGCCGGATTCAGACTTCATCCTCGACGTCCACCCAGTGTGGAAGAACATCGTAATTGGAGCTGGATTCTCAGGTAAATCCTAGCAATTTAGATTTAAATTTTAGGTAAAAAAAAACGCAGACTATTATTTTCAGTCGTACACGCACACGAAACGTGTGGTTGGTTGATATACATCGCGGGTTTAAGCTGACACTTCTGGTTGGTTGCTTTGTGTCACGTGTTACAATTGGCAGCCGTGAGTGGTTGCTGTAAGTGACGGATTCAAACTGCTGCATGTGTTTATGTGTTGTAGATTACGTGTTCAAAATGACGTATGTGATTGGTTGTTAGAAGTCACGTGTTCACTCTAGTGCGTGTGATTCATTGGTTGTTGTAGGTCACGGGTTCAAACTTGCTCCAGTGGTTGGCAAAATACTTTCCGAATTGGCCACCGACCAACGACCTTCGTATGACCTTGGTCCGTTCAGAATGGCCCGCTTCGGTGCTGACGTCACGCAAGCCAAACTTTAAGACGTCGATCCCGTCCGAAGAGTCATGTTGTTGACTAGTCTCGCTTAACCCAACTCTCAGCCGGCTGCGTAACTTCGCCGAGAAGATAGTCTGGTCACCAAGCCGGCTTTTGTATGCTATCCATGTAAAGTGCTGCCACCTCATGGAGCCTGGATAATCGAGGCTAATCCTGCCACATAATTCCTGTTTCATAAACAACAGCAAATTAGTATTTCTGCTTATGTTTGTATGCATATAAGTTTAATTTTGTAATTGTTAGTATAGTATAATCTAATAGAAAGGGTATCCTTATTTAATTTGTTATTTCACATTCGACCTAGGAACCAATAGGCGTCTCTACCCTATTCTGGGGTATGGCCGCCCCGGTGGCAATATCAGCAGGGCATCCAGGCGGATCTAAAGTGCTAAAAGTGCTGCCTGGGTAATCGACTGGTTGAATAGTGACAGAGTGATCGGAAAGATGGGACGCTACCGCACTTTGTCTCGTGTGGTTAATTCTTGTTAAACACGCCATGTGCATATATTAAATATGCTCATGTAGTTAAGTATCGTGAAACACATCATAGGTGCATGTATTAAAGATGCTCGTATAGTTAAATATCTTGAAACACATCATATGTGCATGTATTAAAGATGCTCGTATAGTTAAATATCGTGAAACACATCATAGGTGCATGTATTAAAGATGCTCGTATAGTTAAATATCGTGAAACACATCATAGGTGCATGTATTAAAGATGCTCGTATAGTTAAATATCGTGAAACACATCATAGGTGCATGTATTAAAGATGCTCGTATAGTTAAATCTCGTGAAACACATCATAGGTGCATGTATTAAAGATGCTCGTATAGTTAAATATCGTGAAACACACCATAGGTGCATGTATTAAAGATGCTCGTATAGTTAAATATCGTGAAACACATCATATGTGCATGTATTAAAGATGCTCGTATAGTTAAATATCGTGAAACACACCATATGTGCATGTATTAAAGATGCTCGTGTAGTTAAGCTTTGTGTTCGTCTCGTGTCAACCTCATTTCGCAAAACATCGAATCTCTACAACCTCTACCACACACCGCCCGGTGACGCCGGCAACAGAACGAACTTAGTAATGAGACGGCTGAATTTTGTCTGAATCACAGTGCATCGGGGCGAGGGGTCCCGGGGAGGGGTCCAGGGGAGGGGTCCCGGGGAGGGGTCTCGTGCTGTCTCGGGATATCGGAAGAAAGGGTTGGAGAGGAGTTGAAATAAACAACATTTTCGGGGTGACGTTCACAATTAGTTTTCAGCTATTCAGTTTCTCCAAAAACTCAAATTTCACACACAATGCCCTGGTGCCCTGAATAGCGAAGGGGGGGGGGGGTGGCTGGCTAATCTTATATCCAGCTGTACTTGTGAATTTACCCCAAACCCCCTAGTTCTGATATCTATGAGTATAAGAAGAGTATTGTAGTAGGGACTCTTCCTTCTATTGTGCCATTTAGGTTTGATGAAATTATCGTGAAATAATAACACGACTTTCCGAAATGTCATCTCAACGTGAGTGTTGTAAAGATATGCGTTTGTATGCGTTTAAATGTCAATTTTAATCAGCATGTCAAAAGTCACAGTCAACAATCATGGCTGCCGGATCGGCGAACATCCGGGACTACTCCGTGTTCAATCCTATCGGGGAGCATACCTTATTTCGTCACATCTCCCCTTCTATAAAGAACACGCAAAATTAACATTAATTTGTATCAAAATTAATTAACCGCAGCTAATAGTGTTCACCAACATTCGAAACGTTCAAAGTCCAAGTAGATTTGCAACAGCAACATAATAATATATAGGCACACAGTCTATTGTTGACAGTTCCAAGGTTCCGAATGAATATTCACAATCGAAACTTTCGTAGTCCAAGTAGATTCGTAAAATCAACAAAATTTAGAAGTCCCAAGTATATTTGTTACGTCAACAGATATAGGCACTCAGTCTATCGTTGATAAAGTCCACGTAGATTTGCAATGTCAGTAGAAATATATTGTTGATAGTCCCAAAGCTCTGAATATTAATATTCAAAATCGAAACGTTCAAAGTCCCTTTAGATTTGCAAGGTCAGCAGACATAGTCACGAAGTCTGACATTCGGTGTACGCAGACGCTTTGAACTTCTGTGTGTTGGAGGTTCATTCGTCACAGTTGTTGTGTCGGTTGCTGGTAACTCGTCAGGAACAGCCGGCACATCGGGCTCTTCTGCACGTGCGGGCACATCGGGCTCTTTCGCACGCCTCTCTAACTCGTCGTCATTGCCCAAGTCCTTGTTCAACTGTGGGACTTGTGAGGAGATACGTCTGATGTGTCTACGATTTCGGCGATATGTAGTCGGACCAACTCGGATGTCGTACGACTTGGGGGCTGCATTTCTTTCGCAGGTTCCAGGGGCCAAGTCTTCTCTCCTGGCAGGCGAATGCGCACACTAGCACCAGTGTTCAGATCTGGTAGCGGACGTGAATGCGCGTTGTAGTAGTGTTCCTGCTTTGCTTTGGCAGCTAACAGCGCACGGCTATCATTCACAGTGGAATGCCGTGGCTCTAGCAAAGGTGCAGCCATGGGAAGCAACGTCTTGCATCTGCGACCCATCAGTCTCTGTGCTGGACTCGTGCCCATTCCCTCAGATGGCGTGTTTCTCCAGTCGAGGAGAGCTAGGAACTCGGACACTCCATCTTCTTTACACTTCGTGAACAGCCTCTTCACAGTCTACATCGCATTCTCCGCTTTACCATTTGACTGTGCATAGTGTGGCGAAGACGTCACACGTTGGAAGGACCACTTCTTTGTAAAGCTAGCGAACTCGGCGGACGCAAACTGTGGTCCGTTATCCGATACTAGCACATCTGGGATCCCGTGTCTGGCGAAGAGGGATGACAACACACGTATCACGCTCCGTGATGTCACCGATGTGAGACTCTCCACTTCTAGGTAGTTGCTAAAGTAGTCAACAACCACCAGTAACGTGCGCCCCTGGAAGGCACACAAGTCCACGGCCAGCTTGGCCCATGGACGCATGATCACTTCATGCTGTGTAAGTGGCTCTTTCTGCTGAGAGGCTTGATGTGCTAGGCAGACATCGCATGTCGATATATACTTCTTCATGTCCTGAGACGTGTGGCCAATAGAGTGCCTCCCGAGCACGGCGGAGACATCCTTCTATGCCAACGTGGCTTGCGTGTGTAACAGCCATCAGTTCCTTTCTCAAGCACACAGGAATCACAATCCGGTGACCCTTGAAGATCAGCTGGTCTTCCACTACTAGCTCGTCACGGTGATCCCAGTATGGCTGCACAGCAGGCGGCACATACCTCTTCTCTCCAGGCCAACCAGCCCGGATCACTTCACTCAGCAGCGAGAGTACTGGATCTTCCGATGTTGCATGTCTGATTTGCTGTAGTCGTTCAGCCGTAACAGGTAGAAACATGGTTGCATCGATGTTCTCCACAGATGACCTTGTGTCACAAGCATTCACTGGCAGATAGGCCCTGCTCCGCATATCAGCCAAGTACATCTCTGTACCCTTGTGGTACACAACTTTCAGGTTGTATCTTTGAAGCCTGAGAAGCATGCGCTGAAGCCTCATGGGTGCCCCATTCAGTGGATTCTTGAATATGGACTCCAGTGGCTTGTGATCCGTCTGAATTGTGACTTCGTCTCGACCATATACATATGTGTCAAACTTCTCACACGCGTACACGATTGCTAGCAGCTCTTTTTCGATCTGCTTGAAGGCTTTCTTCTGCGCCAGTCCCCACGTCCATTCTGTGTCCTGACGAGTTAGTTCTTTCAGAGGTGCCATGATCTCAGTCAACCTCGGAACGAACTTCGACAGGTAAGTCACCATGCCAACCAGTCGCTGCACTGCCGTCACATCCCCAGGCTCTGGCATCTCAACAATGGCACGCACCTTGTCCGGTTGTATTTTCAGACCTTCGCTTGACGCCACATGTCCTATGAACGGTGCTTCAGTCTGGCGCAGCTGAAACTTGTCTGTGTTCAGTCGTACATGTCTCTCTTCACAGCGCTCTAGGAACCTGAGTAGGTTCTGCTCGTGATCCATGACTGCAGCTTCCATGGTTGATCCACAGCCAATCACTGCAAAGTCGTCAGCTATAACTTCAACTCCCGTGAGGCCCTCGATCAGTTCGTGCATCTTTCTTTGGAATACTTCCGGTGCACTACTGATGCCAAACGGCATTCGCTTCCAACGATACCGTCCGAAAGGCGTGTTAAATGTTGTCAGCCGGGAAGACTCGTCATCCAAGCAAATATGCTAGAACCCACTGCGTACGTCTAGTATGGTGAAGACCTTGGCACCATGTAGTCGCGTCGCTATATCTTCGATCGTGGGAAGTGGATAATGCTCTCTTTGAACTGCAGCATTCAGGTCCTTTGGGTCAAGGCAAATCCTCAACTTCCCATTCTTCTTCGGCACAACCACCATTGACGAGATCCACGGAGTTGGTGATGTCACAGGAGACAGAACGTCCTGTTCCACCATCTCATTCAGTGTCGCCTGAAGGTTTGCCCTGAGTGCCACCGGAACACGTCTTGGTGCATGTTGCACAGGCTCTATGCTGGGGTCGAGGCGGATGTGATAGTTGCCTTCCAGCTTGCCTATGTCATCCGCAAACACCTTTAGGAACCTACACACTAACTGTTCTTTGGTTAGTGGCTTGGCGGCATTCTTGACAGCGAACACAGGGCGATCACCTGTCACAGGGCGATTGACGTCATCAGAATCTAGCACTTTGATGAGCTGCATGCCACTACAGGCTTTGCGCCCAAGCATTGGACGAACATCGGCTTCTACTAGGTTACAGCGCAGTGTACACCGTGTATCCCCGCGTGACACTGGCAGCAAAACTTGTCCCCTCAGACTCAATTTTGTGCCTCCAAAAGCTACGATGGTATTGTCGCTAGGTTTACGTGATCCAGCATAACGTCTCCGGTCGCTTGTTTGTACAAATGTACAGGGATTACATTGCACTCTGCTCCAGTGTCAATCTGGAATTGTAGAAAGTTACCCGAGTCTCTCAGTTTCAAGGTGACGCACCTGTCTGGAGCAGGGTGTGCTGTGTCTACTTCAATGTTGTATACAGCTTCGAACTCCTCCAGCTCCTCTACTGTTTTTACAGATTTCTGTAAACACTGCCTGGCAAAGTGATTTTGTTTGCCACACTGATCACAAGTTTTTCCATAAGCCGGGCAGTTCTCCTTCCTGAACTCGTGCACTCTGCCACAGTACTTGCATTCGCCTGTGCGTACCTTCGGTCTTTCTTGTCTGGTTTTCCTTTGTGGACGCACAACGTTCACAGACATCGACGCCACGTCATCTAGTTCACGCATCTGTGCGTTGGACAGTTCAGACGCCCGAACAGTTTGTAAACTTTGGCCAGGGTTAAATCATCCTTGCGCAGCAACGCTTCTCGCACCCTTCCGTCGGCGATGCCGAAGAGAATTCTGTCTCGTAGAATCTCGTCAGGAGTGATGTCATCAAAGCTACAATTGTTGGCGAGCTGACGCAACTCCGTCACGTACAAGTCAAACGATTCGCCGGCTTGTTGTTGCCGCTTGTAGAACTTATACCGTTCAAACGGCACATTTCGTCTCGGCTGACAGTACGCATCGAATTGGTCCAACACCGGCTGGATCTTTTCCGCATTTGTTGCGGGGTTCCACTCGAATGTGGCGAACACCCGCCTAGCCGGCGCACCGATCACTGTCAGTAGCGTGGACACCTGCACCGCCTCAGGTTTCTCGCTCAGGCCGGTCGCACGTGCGTAGTGCTTCCAAGTCTGCACCCACTCGCACCACAGCTCTGCCGCTGCTGCATTATGTATATCAAGCGGCTCTGGTGCCGGCAGTTGGGATGCATAAGCCATCTTTACCTTAGTACCGCTGCCACCATGTGAAGATATGCGTTTGTATGCGTTTAAATGTCAATTTTAATCAGCATGTCAAAAGTCACAGTCAACAATCATGGCTGCCGGATCCGCGAACATCCGGGACTACTCCGTGTTCAATCCTATCGGGGAGCATACCTTATTTCGTCACAAGTGTGTTTACAACCATTGCTTTGAGTGTCAACATGCTGACTCGCATCCGTTAACGGATTCGTCTCAGTTTCACATTCCTGAGGGCAATGTCGGTTAAAGAGGGCCTATTATCACTGCGGTTGAATGCTTGAAAAAGGATGTGTCAATTGTCTAATTGCACCCATCGAGCTAGTGTCGCCACTGACACACGATGGTCTCTGTCGAAGCTTCAGCTCGACCGTGCTGTCGGAGTGTTGAGCTATCGCGGGTGGTGGAGATGGTGGACTGTTGCAAACACGCTGCCCTAACTTCACCTTCGTAATGGGGCGCATTCAAAATGTGTGTATGAACGTTTTATTCAACAACAGCAACAAACGAACTCGCACAGTACATGGACAGTGTGGTGTGCTGCTGTTGTTGCTGCTGATAAAAGGAGATCACTGAAGTCACCGACTCGTGTCACGCACTTCACAAACTCGAACAACGGTGCATTTAAAATACTATATGATCAGTCGTATCAAATATACACTCAGGTTAATCAGTAGCACATTACATTCAGGTTAATTAAACCACACCACAGAATCCGAAACATTAAATCTACCAATTTCTGAGGAAGAAGTGAACGCTTCGAAAGGAATGAAAAATAGGAAGTCATGCGGGCAGATAATAATAGTTATTAATGAAATAATCAGAGCTTTCTCACAAAATCACCTGCATGTACGCTAACACAGATCTTTAATTAAATACTTACACTGCATTGAAAGTCCATTGATGTTACACTAAAAATCAGATTCTGTGTGTTCTTGAAACTCATCAATATTTATATATCCTGTGTGCACAAAAGTGAAGGACGAAAAGTGCTGCCACCTAACGGAGTCTGGGTAATCGAGGCTACACCGCTGGCAGCAGGTCTGACGACCGGGTCACCAGTGGCTCGCCATGTACTGGTAATCATTCTGATGTGGCCAACTCAAAGCCGTCGAAACCCCACGAAATAAAAAGGGTAAACTAAAAAAAACTTCTGCTACATGACTTAGACCAACTCTGCAACTTATGCTTGCTCCCTCTCGCGCGTATTGCAGCATAGGGTCTAATGCAACAGCTATTCATTTGTGAGCGTTCGTTGCCATGGCTTGTATTTTGGCGTCTCCGAAATGTGCAATGTCTACCGCTCGGCCAGTCCTGAACGAGACGCAATAGTGAGGTCACTTAATGTCGCGATGTTGACACCGACGTCACTGAAGGAGCACGACACAGAAACGATCAATTACTCATCAATCGTGCCTTCTGCATTACAGACATGGAGCGTCTGTTCGCATAAACCAATAGACACGACCCAGAAGTACCACACGAGGACACGCTCTGCCGTCGACGAACCGACATTCTTGTTCACGAGAAGTGATCGCCTTTGGACATATGCATGTTATGTACAAACTGCGGCTACGTGAGGCACGTCTCGAACTGGAAACGGTGAAGCTGTGACAAGAAGACAACATATGTGTGTTCAGCGTGGCGTCTGTCGTTTACAATCGCGGATTCCAACTGCTACAGCCACAGATTGTTGAAGAAAGAACAATGACGTTTACAGTGGCATGGAAAGGGTAAGTTGCACTTGAAAACAGAAAGTTAAGCATATCGCGAAACAAAATCAGCTGATGCATTCTTTAATGAAATTATTAAACAAATTAGCTGATGCATTATTTTATGGAAACATGGCATGCATTTTAATTTAGTCCAACAGACATCATGCTTCTAAGGAACCTCTCCTGCTCGTGTGCCTGTCTGTCTGTACGCACGCATGCTTTTGTGTGTGTGTGTGTGTGTGTGTGTGTGTGTGTGTGTGTGTGTGTGTGTGTGTGTGCGCGCGCGTGTATAAATCTGGTTTACCTTTTGTGTATATCTCATTTCAATTTATGTATATATATTTCATTGTATATGTGTATGTATCTTTCAATCACCATCTGTCATTACACCCATGTGTCATCGCGCTTGAACAAAATTCCACAACCTATTTAAGAAATGCAAGAATTTACTCACTGTAAATTTACTTACTGTAACAGGCGTGGGTATATACAGGAAACAATGCCTGCCAGTGTGACGTGGCAGCGCAGTGCCTTTGTACATATACAGTACGTGGATATTACGAACACACTTGTTGACCTTGAATATATATATATACATATATGTATATATATATACATGTATATATATATACATGTATATATATATACATGTATATATATACATGTATATATATACATGTATATATATATATATATATGATAAAGATATGTCCTACAATGCTTTGTCACCTGGCTGTTGAATTTACATATTGCATAGCTTGGTGTTACACTGTTGGGTGCATGATGGAGATATGAAAATGTGTATGTACGTACTGTGTGTAACTTAGTGCCACAACGCAAACAAATTATCATGCATTTTAATGTTACTTGGTAGTAAACTGTCTTACGTATGTACATAAATACATGTATGCATATATATATATACACACACATATATATTATATATATATACACACAGGCCTTGCCTTTTGAGGAGCGCGATCGCGCTCCATCGCGCTCCTTCTTTTGCTTTTGGGAGGGCGATTTTCCGCGCACCTGAGCGTTGGAATTTTTTTTAAGTCGAGATTCATTTTTCGCTTGAACACCACACTTTATGCTGCATAACACAATAACTGTTGAGGTTACCTTATAATGTTCTGTGAGGAAAATGTAGCTGTGTTTGTTGCATTAACTGTACAATATCCTGCATATTCATCAACGCCAATGCGTTCAGACAACGAGCGATATCGTTCGGCTTCGGTCAGTCCATGGGCGCCGCCATCTTTGAATTTTCGAAGATCGTAAACACGAAATGAAATTCGCCACGAAGTCTGTCTTTCCAACGAAATTCGCTCCAATAACGCGTTAAACAATTAATAAATATGTACAGACACAAACTATAGCAACATCAAACTAAACTAAAAACTAATCGAACTACTAAAACAACTAAAATCCAACTTCCAATCAGTTAACTTTCAAAATGCTATAACGTAGAATGATCTTCCCAGCTACAAAATCCTTAAAAAAATGAAACTTACACTTGGGTAATCAGGAAACTACTTGGTGAACGTATAAATATATAATGTATATTAGCAGAAGTAGTTTCCCTCAATCCTAAATTTAGTAGTCATTTCTCCCTTCCGACAAGATAGTTATAACATGTATGTGTGGTATGAAATGTTGCTAGATGTATCTATATCTGAGCCTATGACATATTATAACACAATTACTGCGTCTAGGGAAGACTTCTTCCTGCGGCACACTGTGTAATTCTGTCACTGCACTCACTCTCTATGTGACTGTTGTATTGTAGGGTGAAGGCTAGGCATGCTCCTCTATGTGACTGTTGTATTGCAGGGTGAAGGCTCGGCAATAATATCAATAGCTCTCCTGGGCCATTTTAGGAGGGCGATTTTTAGCTCTCCAATAGCTCTCCTGGGCATTTTGAGGAGGGCGATTTTTAGCTCTCCAAGGTTTTTCAAAAGGCAAGGCCTGTATATATATATATATATATATATATATATATATATATATACAGGCCTTGCCTTTTGAAAAACCATATATATATATATATATATATATATATATATATATATATATATATATATACAGGCCTTGCCTTTTGAAAAACCTTGGAGAGCTAAAAATCGCCCTCCTCAAAATGCCCAGGAGAGCTATTGGAGAGCTAAAAATCGCCCTTCTAAAATGGCCCAGGAGAGCTATTGATATTATTGCCGAGCCTTCACCCTGCAATACAACAGTCACATAGAGGAGCATGCCTAGCCTTCACCCTACAAAACAACAGTATATATATATATATATATATATATATATATATATATATATATATATATATATATATATATATATATATATATATATATATATATATATATGGCAGAAACTGTAAACGCTTATGATGGTAAGTGGTAGTTGCGTCAGCTGTGTAGGCAGTTGGCGCGTGCGCATTCGTCCGACCGGCGTCGCCGCCACTCGCAAACGTCAGAGAACTCGCACCGCCCACATTTCCACGCCTCCTCGATGGCCACGCCCACAGCCTCTCTCTCGCCCAGCCAATAGCGGGCCGCGTGCAAGAAACGCGTCTGCAGCCAGCGTTCGTCGTACTCCACATCTGTGAGCGCTATCGTAGACGCGTCCGCTTGGTGGCAGTACTCCACGGCACAGCGACGGACGAGAACCATGGAGGCGGCCTTTGTTGACAGTTCATCCAGCAGCTCGTCTAAGTTCCGACAACCTAGCCCCGATGCCGAAATATGCGCCAACAGTTCAGCTCCGAATTCCCTCTCAAAGTTCAACGCGATATGCTTCTTAATGACGTCTTTCGTCGTACGACCCGTGACTAAATCATCCCACAACTTCCGGTAGAGCGACACCTGCAGTCGATTCGCTTCTCGCTGAGCTCTCGACGGCAGCGACTTCGTGGACCTCGTTTTCAGTTCGACGAGGTCAAGGTCAAAGGTGTCGGCGTCACAGCGCAGCTCATCGATGATACCGCTCACGAATATCCCACAGTCGAAAGGCGCGCCAAATATCGGGATCTCGCGTGCGACGCTGCGTCCGCTCAGAAAACCAAGTATGGCCGTTACGATGTTTAAAACTTTAACACCGAACGAATCCTCCTTTGACGTGATGGCCAACGTCACTGAGTCTTGGACAGCTAGTTCTACAAGAACAGAAACTTACTAGACATTCCTATAAAATATTCCAATCAAACCAGGAAATTAATATTGGTAGTTCTGTGGACAGGAACGGCGTAGATACTCGGAGTTAGGTTACGGAGGCATGTTTATTCGCCAGATGGCGCCACACAAAGTGCTAAGAAAACGTCGCTATATTTTGGCTACCCAACAAAAATTGATCCAGGAAGTGGAACTACTAAGCAGATAAGTTATTATTTTGAAATTGTTTGCGTATTGCAGTAACTTTGACTTTTTATTTTGAAATATGGGCCAGTTGTATATGGTGTCATCAAGCATTGTTAAAAATGGACCGGAAAAAAAGAGAATCACTTCCATGCCCTATTCTTCAGCAACAATCTACGACATTATTAAATGTATCCATTACAATAAAATAAAACTTTATTTATCCCTGTAAGGGCAATTACATTTTCGGGCATTGTGTATAACATGTGTAAAAGACAAAATATGATATCAGATATATACCTACATACATAATATATATAAATAAATATATATATATATATATATATATATATATATATATACACACACACATATATATACCTTCATTTCACATCGTTAAAAGACTGATGGCAACAGGACTAAAAGATGACTTTTTACAGCTAGTTTTGCACGCGGGACATATAATGGCACAGTCTCAAACATTGGCTAAAATAGAATGAGCCCCTTCCTAAGCATTTGTTTTTCGCAGAATTTAGTGATGTCCTACAATGTGAGGATGGTGATGCCATGGCAAAAACACGTCACAGCAGGTCACAGCTGCAGTGTTCATGTTTCAGCACTGCAGCTGTTGACAATCATGTGGCAGTTGAACAAAACACAGGGATATTTTAATAGCAAAACTCTTCAGATAGAAGCCAATCTGACCACCATTGGAGGGTATTTTGATAGACGGAGGGTGGAGATTGGAGAGACGAGGCCTCAAGGGTGGAATTAGACCCAAATTAATTACTTGAGTAAGGCATTATTCTGAAATTGTTTTTAAACGTTTTAAATATTTATCACATTTTTACCATTACCATTAAGCAAAACTTAATATATGCTTTATATATATATATATATATATATATATATAATACATGAACATATTATGTATATACTTATATATTGGGTGTATATATATATATAGATATATAATATATATTATAAGATACATATCTACAGATGTATATATGTTCATATCTAGATATGTATATTATAATATATTATATATATACATAAACACTCACCCCGGGCCAGGTGGATGTTTGTCCCCGCTGTCATCACTGGGTCCTCCTCGTAGGAGACCGGCTGTGTGAACTGGAGGACCATCTTCTGTTCACACCAAGTCTGTGAGACCAGGTCCGTAACCCACAACAGACCACGACGGAACCTGAACAGAGGCACAGTGTTCTGTCTTGTGTCGTCTGTGACAGCTGCCGGTGTCTGTGAGTGTGAGACAAGGCCATTTATAGGCACCTCATCTTTGTCATCTCCTGGAAAAATAATTATTAGTATTTTGGACAATAAATTTACTGGTAAAAAGGCTATAATACACAATACAATTGTGCATGTTATGCAATTGCACGATCCATTAGTACTTGTAGTCATACGTTATTTACTATATAATAGCCTAATTAATAATATGTAAATACACATATAATTACTACAAAAGCATTGCAATTTTTTTACAAAGTTCCCACTGAATAATTGTCAAGCTGCTATATCACACAGGACAAACGTGCAAAATGACATGCCAAATGTAAAGACAGTGTACTACTATAATATATAATTAATCATAAACAATTCACATCAATGACAATTGTAACAATTCATGAATTAAATAATTATATTAATATAGTGTTACAATTATCATTTATGGAAATAATGAATCAATACAATTATTATTGTAATATTGTATTGATAATATATTATGTCTGACGACTGAAAGACGTTTAAAGCAAAACGTGGGGATTCAATGCACCTATGTTTATGATAAACTCAATGGGCGCTTGTAACCATTTTTATATTGGTTGCTGTCTGCTGATCGTAGTATTGGCCCATAGTTCATCGAGTAGATGTGCTGCATTGTATTGCATTATTGCATATTATCGCCCAGTGCGGCCAAGCTTCACATTCGGCTAATCGGCGTACCAGTGGCAGCATATAAGTCAGCCTTCAGCAGCTCTTCATCGGATACATCATCCCAAAGTGCTTCGTTTTCCATGTTAATATCGTGTAACATCACATTGTCTATGTAACAAACAACAGTTGCATAATTATTTTTCATCCGCGGAGCGCGCCAACGATACGGTGCTTGTTTACGTTTGAAAGGCCTTGACCTTTGCGACGTCCGCACGACAACATAGCAACGTAGATTACTACACGGGAACGCCGATCTATCGATCAGTTTTACAGGAACCAAACTTCGTCGGCAGATGATGCAACTACTGCAGTATTCTGAAATGTGTTTCGCATCTGCTGCATTGTGCAGTTATATAATTCGCGCACACGATAACGCATCGCCTGGCAGGCTTATTTTCTTCCGCTCGTGCTAAATTATACGTTGTTTACAATTGGCGTGCAGCGGCTAGGACTGCGGTGACGAAGCGGCGGTGTTTGTGTGGACCTGTGGCGGTGTGTCACACCAAAACACATGCTAGATCGCGGCACAGAAGACGAGCAAGCTGAGGCCGGGGCCGGTTAGGAGCGACGGTGGCTCTGCCGTAGACTTCGAGTGACTCTTCCTGCAGAGTGTACAGCTAGACTTCAATGGCGAACAAACAACTTCGATCGAGTGTACTAAGAAGGAAGCGGAGTCGTGGCAAGACGAAACGAAGCAGACGGAGAGCGGGGAAACCCGACACAGGCGCCCAGTCGCCCGACTGGGAAGGGTCGGAGGAGGAAGCCCCAGGTAGGCCTGAGCATTTTAAAGAGAACATCGTAAGCAGCTAGAATTTACGCTTTTATTTATGTTTCGTGATCGAGCGACCTGGCTAATTATAGTAGGCCCTAATTACCTAGAATTATGATATCGCGGGAATTTCGAAATCTTTCTTTTTCACGAAGGCATAGAGTTGATTAATGTTGTGAAGATATTCTACTTCCAGTAATGCTTTTTGATAGGTTATTCTGGCATTGGGAGCTTAGGAAATGAGAAAACAGCTAAGTGATTTCATGAAAGTTTTGTCTTCTATTTCCTTGCGTGATTTTGTTACTTCCCCGGGCATAAGCCGAGACGTCAGACAGAAGGAATCATCGGCTTGTGACGTCTCTTCCGTAAAATAAAGGCAACTGAGGATGAACGAAATTGCATAAGTTTCGACACGCGACGACTTACAAAAAATAAAATGATCATCGTACAAACACTGCAGCAGGCCTCCACACATTCTCCTACATTGCATGATTCTGGTTGCTCGACTACCTCCATCCTGGCGAGCCGGCGCATTATCCATTGACCGCGCAACTTATTTATTAACATTTTTCTTAATATAATTATGCATGTTAATAGATTTTTAATATGCATATTTTACAGATAATTGTGTGCGTGTCTTGTATGAAATAGTTAGTTTGTTGTCATTAGCATTACTTTTTTTAGACATCTCCTTTCACTTTTGCATTAGCTCGAATCACGTGACACTGACACTAAGATTATCAACAATTCAATAAATCGGTTCGTTCGTTCGATCTTCCCACTTTACGGTTCTCGCAGAACAAGTAAAGCAACAGCGATTGTTTACCTGTTCGCCACCGGCATTGTTTGTTTGACGACGAAGTTTACACGAGTACATCGTGCCTAGCTGGTTCATCAACTTACAATAAGGTAGCTTTTATTACGCCTAAATCCTTGGAAACCAAGCTCAGAGGGGTATCAATATACAAGGGTTAATCGATCTCAGAGTCAATAAACAAGTCCAGTTGCTAACAGGTTGATTGATACGCCAGGGAGCTACGGCGGATAGATTTGACACCACCAGAAGGAAGGTAATTTTTTCTGTTTCATTATGCAGCGTTTCAGTAAAATTCGAGCGTACAAAGAAGATATAGGAAGATGTGTGTGTGTGTGTGTGTGTGTGTGTGTGTGTGTGTGTGTGTGTGTGTGTGTGTGTGTGTGTGTGTGTGTGTGTGTGTGTGTGTGTGTGTGTGTGTGTGTGTGTGTGTGTGTGTGTGTGTGTGTGTGTGTGTGTGTGTGTGTGTGTGTGTGTGTGTGTGTGTGTGTGTGTGTGTGTGTGTGTGTGTGTGTGTGTGTGTGTGTGTGTGTGTGTGATGACAACTTGAGTGCTAATTATCGATTGTGAGATTTACTCCCCATTTTGTCGGCATGCGCCTCTGAGCTTGATTTCCGTAGATTTTTACTCAAGAGAATTTACCTGATTATTATTATTATTATTATTAGTTGTGCTAGACATTTCGTGGACCGAAAAGGAAACGAATGGAGTAAATCCGATGACAGCAAAATCAACAAAGAAATAATATTTTAGTTATCAAAATTAAAACAAGACAAGCTCGATTTATGGGTCATACTATGACTTAGACAACATTAGAACATAAAGATTGAAGGGACACTATTTAGTAGACGCCGCGAATATAAATGAATGACTAACATGATGTGGAATGAGCAAAACAGAACTGTTTCGAACTACAGACGACCGTGCTGTCTGGATAGCCAGGAGCACCAACGTCTGTGACAGACATGACCGTAGCATAATAACAACAATAACAAGTAGTATTAGTAGTATTAGTAGTATTAGTAGTATTAGTAGTATTAGTAGTATTAGTAGTATTAGTAGTATTAGTAGTATTAGTGGTAGTGGTACTGGTAGTAGAAGTAGTAGTAGTAGTAGTAGTAGTAGTAGTAGTAGTAGTAGTAGTAGTAGTAGTAGTAGTAGTAGTAGTAGTAGTAGTAGTAGTAGTAGTAGTAGTAGTAGTAGTAGTACTAGTAGTAGTAATAGTAGTAGTAATAGTAGTAGTAATAGTAATAATAGTAGAAGCCTCTGAAGCACTATATCAAGTAATTGACACATTGACGATGAAATACAGAGGAGGATGGCCAAAGCTAGTGCATCTTTTTGCCGACTACGCCAGATACTCTGGAACAACCACCATGTGTCAATGCGGGTTAAAGGCAAGATATACCGTGCAATCGTGCTGTCCACCCTCCTCTACGGAGCCGAGGCCTGGACAGTGTACAGACGACAGGTGAAAAAGCTGCATGTAGTGGTGATGGTAGTAGTAGTTTTGCCAAACGTAGCAGATGATAGAACTATGCTGAGTCAGAATAGAACTGGTCGACCGCCATGTTGGCGGGCGCATGCGTTTTGGTGTACTTTGTAGAACCCATACAAGATCGTTATGATTAAAACATTGCCTCCTCACACGACGTTTTCAAGTTCACAAGATGTTTTCCTTCAGGCTGTGCCTGTTTCTGCACGAGGCGCTGTCAGGTCTTGGTGCCGGAGTGTTTAAATCATAATTTTGTTTCGTAATGAACGTCATATTGAATTACCACTGCATAGGTCTAAAACATTCGCAATGCGGTCTGCGTTGGTCGAGCAACAATACTGCGCTTTATTGATACCGGACAGGCAGACGCAAGATACATCCACGAGGTCAATACTCAATAGGTCTAATAATTAACACTTGTCAGATCAACTCGAGCGTGTAACCACGAATGAACCGTGATAAGTCCGTTGCTGTCGCATTATACGCGCATTGACCTGAGCGCGGCTGACTCGATGATTAGAGGCCGCGTGATTTCTTTCGTTCCGTGAGGCGTTACTAATCCGCCCTCTGTTCGGTAGTGGCGTGGTCATTTCGAGCAATTAAATGACCGGTGTCCATCGGACTCACAAGTGTTGGTCGCCAGCGTATGTGTATGTGCGCCGGCGTTTAAAAGCAGTAAGCATTTAATGTAGATATTCCTGGTCCTTGTAGGAACTTCGAAGATTTCGTGCACACATTCTTGTCGGGTGAACGGTTCAAACGTTCGATCAGCTGCAGTAGTTTACCGGAAATGTTCCCGGTTCCACCGGCATTGATCTGTGTACACTTGAACAACAATTGTCACATTGTAAACAGTCTTCCACATGGCATGATCACATTGTAAACAGTCTTCCACATGGCATGACATGACTTAGGGTATGGCAACTCCATTGTATAGCGCATTCACACGAGTAACTATATTTATTCTTTACCTAGCAAAATTTCTTATTCTTTAGCTTGTGCTACATCAGCCTATTTATTCACATACACACGACGGTTTCCCGAAATTACCGGAAATTTGCTACGATGCACGCGCGCTCGGTTCTAAGGTTGCTGACGTTACGGTTTACGTTGCGAACAATCAATGCGCGTCCGCCCAACTTCCGATAAAAAACCTTAAAGCTTTGGAAAATCCACAAATCCACGGCGAATAAAAAAAACAGTGAAGTCAATATCTTTCTTCAGATAGATCGTAGATAATCCCCCAAAGTTTAGCGACCGGGCGGTAAATTGTCTAGGCTGAAGATGCATTATGTTTATTAAGACAGCGTAACAAGATTATGCATGCATTTAATCAAGATATATAGCTAGGTAGTGTAGTAAAAATATAACATTTTGGTACATAAATGTCAAATGAAGGTCAATCGGCGCTCAAAATGCCCACTTTACCCCCCTTACCCTACATGCTCACCGTTATTATTGACTCACCAACTGTCTTTAGTTTGCTCTGTGGAATACGTTTGACCAAAGTTCGGGTTATTTCAAGGCATTTTCACTCATTATTTGCTGGTCATTGTTTACATTACGCCCGTTTGTTTGTTCGCTTGTATAGACTGTGGCAATATGTAGGCCTACGCCTAATAATATTTTGTTCAAATACGATCGTCGTTACATCCTGCCACTATAAGGATGTATAAACAGTTACACATACACGTCTACAATGTAAAATTATATTATCGGTGTTAACATTTCTTGAATAGTTCCGTACCAAGTCATAATGTTAACGTAAACGAATCTTTCACATTGTTCATTGTTACTCGTTCTTAGTTGTTCATAAGTACGAGTGCAACCACGTCATTATTTCCGGCAGTTCACTGCTTGCGCATACAGAATTGAAACACAGTTGTGGGAACGCTCAATAAAAAGAAATACATGCAATAGCAAAATACCGAGTCGGGGATCTATATAAACTTTAAATGACTGGCGCAAAGACATAATATTGTTGTGGAAAAAGCAAGTAAAATTATAGTATAAAACAATAACGAAACAATGTTGTCAATTATTTTCCAGTTAAATAGCTTGCTAATGATACATCGCCATCAGATGCCTGTCGAAATCTAAGTGATGTGTTTGACAGGGAATTCAGCTTTCAACAGTATAGTTCTCACATATACAAATCATGTTTCTGCCATAATATGCAATTTCCATCGAATTCGTCGTCTGTATAGAGAGGCACCACAGCCACAGACTGTTACTGTTATTCTCTTCGGTCCCATCGTCATCTGCCCGTCCAGTTGCGTACTTCAGAAACTGAAACTGAAACATCTGCTGTTCGAATGCTTAAAGAGTTCAACTATCGTTCGGAATCCATGATCAGACGGTCAATGCTTCGGTACTGGTTCAGTCGCTATGGGACATTTTGTTCATTCTAGGCTGCTAGTCTCTTGTGGAAGAAACGATAAGTGTAACGTTGGAAAATGGAGGAAAACAGTCGTGAAGTCACCGAGCTGGCATTTCACTAAACTCCCCATTGTCTAATTGACAACTCGACGGTATGGCTGAAGGCGACCATTGTCATTGATCTCTTCGGGGATTTTCGCGGCTTCGCATGCGCGAAAATAGAAATGTGGGAGAGATATTAAAAATGTAAGCAGAGCAATGTATTGCATAATATGTTGTTTGCTTGCAATGTGGTTAGACTGCCGATTTATATAATGTAATAATGTCTTGTCTGTGCCATATAAAACATAAGTTTGACCCCAATCGCCGCAATTAATTGTTCTTGTGAATGTTGGGTTAATTTGAATGATTTCGCACTATGTAGATGAACGCATGTTTACATACGATACTCTGCGTATATCGTAAATGAACCGATCTCCGAACAGGTCAATGACAATCAGTCTTATGTCTTATACAGTCTACCCCTTGACTTTCCTCTTGTACAATATATCACTGCGATATAAATGGGACAAGTCAGCCAGTCAGTGTTGACTATTAATCGTCCCACGCTCGACACAAACTGCCGCTTAATCGGAGTTGTATACGCAGTCGTTATCTGGAGTAGTTTGAGTGTCTTTTGGCGCCTTGCTCAATAGACTTCGTGAATAACGGTTTGTCCGGTGTTTGTCGCGGTTACAGCAAAACAAATGTTTGTCGGTTATTTAACCTAGTGGCCTGTCATGTATTTGCTTGGTGGTTCTGGTGACATCACGCTCACAGAGATTGGTGAAGGCGATGGTGCTAATGTGCCCTGAACAAACTTCAGTGTCAGCCAGTAATAGTTATTAGAAGTTATAATGTGTTATAAGCTCGTTATAAACGCTTTGTTGCGTGTATACAACAGTTGCCTGTTACAACGGGCTAACTAACCTTCTATGCGCAATGTGTTCTCAACGTCTTCTTTTGTTTTTCAAATATTCTTCAAGTCTACAAGGATTAGGTATTGCCAACTAAAATGCCCGTATTTAGGATCTAAAACTTTTCAGTGTGAAACATTTCTTTTCTTTTCAAAATGTTATGTTAACAACACACTCCTTTAGTAGAAACCACGTAATACCCCGCCTTACTCAGTCAATATATATATTATAGTAATAGTCATACGTAATTTCCCGGTGATTATCATTCGTAAATGCACCCATTCTCATTTGAGAAACAGCATGGGCGCACGCACGCACGCACGCACGCACGCACGCACGCACGCACGCACGCACGCACGCACGCACGTACGTACATACACACACACACACATACACCACTCACACACACACATACACGCACGCACGCATGCACGCACACAGACACACAGACACACAGACACACAGACACACAGACACACAGACACACAGATACACAGACACACAGACACACACACACACACACACACACACACACACACACACACACACACACACACACACACACACACACACACACACACACACACACACACACACACACACACACACACACACACAGCCAAGTACGAATGTATGCCAATATAAACGCCATCCTAATAATTGAACCGGGCGTGACGTCACTGTAGCTTGTACTATAGTTGCTTGTTTGACAACGTTATGTTATTAATTTCCCACTTCTCTCTTCTGGTTAACGGCGCCATAGTCTTTATTACTAAGACGTGTGTCGGTGTCAGTGCCACGGCCATGGAGGGCCTGGTCTGACGGCTTGCTCTGTCCACGCCTTCACGGAAGCAGCAGTCTGTATTTCAGGTAGGCAGTCAGTTGGTTTCAAGTCTTGTTTTTCGACATATCTGAAGCCAATGTGTTGTCTGCTAGTGTTCCTTCCAGCCCTGCGAGCCGCAGGGCTGGGAGGAAGCTCAAAGAATAGTTCTCAGTCTGACGTGCATGACCAGCTGGGATTATTTGTACAGTCCTTCCTGGTGCATGTAGACCATGGCTCACTGCTCAAGAGCTGAGCACACAAGGTTCCGAACCTTTTGGAGACAGCAGTACATATCATTGACGGAGCACGTTCTGAAAGACAGACAAAGAAAGAGTCATATCTTGCAATGTCGGTCGGATGCTTAATTTGTTGTCCGAAGTACGGTTGGCTGCGATCGTAGAATTGACAAAGGTGTCGACATTTTATAGTGGAATTCCGTCGTTGGGAGGTTTGGTTTTTGCCTGTTTTATGGCAGAACATTTCATCATGTTACTTGCAGGCGTCACGAGACGGGATTTAGTTCCAAATATACGGCATTAGTGCTATTCCATGTCTGCAAGTGTTGCATTAAAACGAATTAGTTGTCAATGAAAGTCGTCTGCGCTCAACGCCTTCGACGTTACTTCAATTTCGAAATAGTTATTGGCCTGACATCCCGGCATTTCTTTGGCATGGTGTGTCACCAGTACTGTAGATGCTCCCTCTCTTATGATGTAAGTCACGTAGTATCGGTGTCAAATTAATAATACATTTTCCTACAAAAACTTAAGAATAAATCTGTTTCCTAACAAAGCGCGAGGAGATATATCGATGCAAGCCTAATTCGGACTTCAACACAGAATGGAGCAACGTTCCTGGTTGAGTAGCACGATATTAAAAAACGTAAGATTACTGTGAAAACAACTTATATTTCCCGAATTGCGTTTTATGAGCCATGAGCATAGTACATGTTTCCAATTTGGACTTTGGATAAAACTGTTTTTTAACTGCATCAGAACACTGTCCACTTTGACAAGCACGCGTTGCTAAACTATGCTCTAGACCTAAATCGCAGATTAGTAAGTAGAGAAAGTGTTTAATCTGTACAGTCAACGATCAACATTAATAAGCAAATGTATGTAAAGGTTAAACGATTTTGTAGACAGGAGTAGGTGAATAGTCGACGTTGAAACTGTTGGCAGTGGATCAAATAATCAATTAAACAAATAAAGGACGTGCCACAAATCGTCTCTTGGTGACCCGAAGATATCCGTCACAGTTGTGGTGATCAATTATCACAAAATATCCATGGATATTAATATATATATATATATATATATATATATATATATATATATATATATATATATATATATTGACAATTCCACGTACTGCGTATATGTATATACTTCATTTCTTTAATAAAAATATGTTAAAGGTACTTCCTCCACTCGTTTGCTAATCGCCAAACTGGTTCTTTTGTCACCAAATGTGTAAAGTGTTAATAGTTTAACTAGTATGCATAGTCAGAAATTTTTTAGAATGCGTATTTGTCATTTTTTTATCATGAAAAAAGAATCGCCGTTACACCGGGTATAACTGTCGAAACAACCAGCATCTGCCGTCGTCCTATGCTTTTTTTGTCACGTGGTTTATACGAGACCAAAACATCCAGGCAAGCTTACGCAAACATCAACAACCGGGAAGAGCGAGCACGTGCTTCGGAGATAGGTCGAGTGGAAGGTACGTAATAACTACGTATTATAGTCACGATTGATAATATAAAGATGTACGATGGATAATGGAATATTAATTCATCATGAATTAGTCAATATTAATAATAATTGCGAGTTATGTGCCAGTCATGGCGATCATTTACTTTCTGACGTAGGGCTAAGCTAAGCATGAAAACGGCCCCTAAATCTTAGTGTTACAGCCGCCAAACACATGTTTGATACACCTTAGCCCCAGATATTACCCGTACACTGCTGGCAATCGTCGCCCGTCGTAACAATACCGATATTACGGTGATCACAGTACGAGCTACACTTCACTTCGTCCTGCCGTCGGCGGCGATGATGTCGAGTTGCCACGGAGTTTTGCGCGATTTTTTTTCTTTTTTCCTCAATAATATGGTTTAATTTTGTAACCCTATGTGTGTTGTTGTATACAACATATGTGAGGAGACGTTTGGCGGCTGTATGTTGTTAGATAAGAAAATGAAAGATCGCCCTGTTCATTAACATTGGGTCATCACTTGTACTGGCGGCCTGTGTAATTACCACTGCGTCGGTAGTAGTGAATATGTAATCACATATCAAGTGTGCGCGTGTTAAAATGTTGAACATTTTAGTTACGATATTTTGTATTAATGCAATTATGTAGCTTTGTATTTTAATTATGCAAACATTTCAAGTAGTGTTATACAACTACCAGCATGCCTATATGTAATGTTTAAATTGGCTTCCAGTGAACACTTTCAAATGACAAAGTTTAGATGTTCATGTGTAATAATCCAAATGTGTGAGTTGTCATAACAACTGAGAAAGTATTTGTGGAATATGCAGTACTAAATTATTGTTTAGTGAACATGTTATTAAGTTCATCCATGCCTTTTTATGTAAACAGATGCCACCCCGCAACCGAGTTAGGACGAGAGGAGGGAGAGGAGTTAGAGGGAGATTCAGCACAATAGATGCTGAACGAATACAACAATTACAGGACGCACGTATTCGTTCAACTGAGGTAATATTAAATATCACATACAACAATTAACCGTAATAGATTTTACAATTTTAATAAGCACATATATATATATATATATATATATATATATTAATAAGCATAGGTACTTATATAGGACATTTATACTTTTAATTTTATTAAAACAATTTCACATAAACATCACATCCATAAATATTCATTGAAGCAATTTTTTTTATAGGTTTTCCATTGCGTGTGTGTAAATCATTAGTACAATGGTGATTCTTCCATGTAGTACATACATATTTTTGCATTCATTTACACAGGAAATGGTTCAGCAATTGGACATTACAGCGATGCGCCGTTTGGTGCATTCAATCATAACAGACCATCCAGGCATCGTATTTGATGCCCTGGATGCAATGCAAGCTGGGGACCCCAACCCCCCACCACCAACACCAGCCACCAGTAACCACCCCCAGTGGTGTGTCTGCGGCAGATGCCGAGACATGCCGACAGACATCGAAAGGCTATGCTGTGGGTTACAGCACTGCATTTCGCAAAGACCCATGAGTACTTAACACTGAATTGTAACAAAGAAACACTAGTTAAGCACATTACACTTGTGTAATTAGAATGCTTTTGTTTCTAAAGGAACAAATATCCATAAATAATTTAGTAATGAACCCTGAAATGTGTCTTATCTTTCATTAATCACAGGTGGAACATTCTTCCAATACTTCCTAAAAACGACATTCTATTACATATAACTACTAGCATAACACCACCTTAAACATGTTGGCTTTACATTTATCATGATTATTCAACCTTTACATTCAGGCAGCACATTGAAATGTCAAAAAACTGAGATATGTTGTTAGAAAAATAAATGTTCTATTCAGTTTGCTACTTATGTATATTGTTGAGTGTAGCTAAAATAATTACAAATGAAATGTAATTTAATGACAGAGACCTCATATGATAAAAATAGGTAATTTCCACCACACTGTACAATACTACTGTATACCCCCTTATGTACCTGTGACACAATCCCCTGTGTACTATTCACTGCTCGCATAAAATGTGCAAGCAGGAATCAGCGTCTCTACCCTATACTGGGGTAAGATCTGCAGAGCATAAATCTACCAGGTGGAGTTGAGGGGCTAAAAAGTACTGAGTCTGGCTAATCAAGGCTAATTACCACAATGAATACTCCACATTTACCGTACAACATTATAATGGCCAATTACTCATAACATTTTTATCTTTGCAGGAGATTGAACTGGTATGCCTGGAGCCCCTTGTGCTTCAAATAAATATGGCGTACTGGGCAGAGATCTTTGCGCAGGATCCCGGACATGACACTGCAGCCCTTCGTCATGCTGCGTACCGTCATTTTGTGCTGTGGCGGCATGGCCGGCTTGGCGCAAATGTCCGGCGAGTTATTCCAAGCTGTGTCGTCTGCCGAATCCGTGACAGATTCCCCAGCGCGAACGGCCTGTACACAGGATTTCAGGTGAGCCGGCTAGCGTGACTCACCACCCCTGGTCATCCGGGAGCTGTGACGCCTCACTAGTTCGCTAGTCGGTGGTGGAGCGGTTGGTGCCATCGTTCTGCTTATCCTGCGTGGGTCCTCCGCCATCAGTTTGCGACGCCTCGTGACAAGTTCTGTGTCAGCCATCCTCCTTCGTACTGCATCCATCTGCATCTCTATGATGTAATTGTATGTTTTTGGCGTCTTGATTGGTACAGCGTACCAGTTTCCTGATTTCTTACTGTACATCCGTTTGTACCTGTAATTAAGACAAAGCTATTTTAATAACTGTGGTATGATTTCTGTAACGATACTTCAATAGTAGTGGGTTAACGTTATGTACAAACATTGGTTACCAACATTCATGACACTTCAGAATGTTCACTTTGTGTGTTTTGTAGCAGTTCCATGGTTGATTATGAACCGTATTGATCAACTTTGTACTATTTATACTTTTACACAAATAGTATTGCTGTGATAATTTGTGTGTACCAGTATTTTTTTCTAAATTTATATATTAATTTCACTACACACTTAATTAATATAAATGTAACTGGAAATACTCACATCATTTCTCCTGCAGCATTCAAGCGGTACGGTCGGTCCTTGTGCTTTTGAAAATCTATTGCAGCCAGCTGCGTTCTGGCGACGTACACCGGGTAGCTGTAAGATACGAGAGATGTCAGTGAACTTTGTCGCAACAATTTCTTTATATACTGATTATAATGTTATTGTATGTTTACAATGTGTATTTAATTATTTGCATTTTAATTTTTTTACATTATCACCAATTTATGTTATTTTATAGTATATTAATTTATTTTTTTACCTTCTCACAGTATATTTTACAATGTCGCAATCAATACTGTTTGCTTAGTCAATAATTTTTCATTATATACAAATTGTTGTAAGCAATAACTACACTTTAATGTAATCATTTCTTTGTTTTTTAACAAAGGATCATAATATAATTATTTTTTTATGTTCATTATGTTATATTACATGTAAGGTAAAAAAATTCAAATGACACATTTACAATGTACATGTGAGTTTATGACTTGTATTTATTGTCTAGTCATTAGAACATGTGTTAATATATTCTTACTTAATATGCCTTGAATTACTGTTTATATCACGTTTGTAAGCATGAACATAATAGTTAATACAAAATGGTCACGAAAGCCAATAAATTCAATAATAATATATGTTGCTGTTTATGTATGATTTTTAGCAAACGTTTAGCCAGTCATACAAAAAATATGTAATACATGATTAATTTACCTGAATGTGAAGAGTTTCGCAGCATACATCAAGATGTGGTGATGAAAAGCTTCCAGCTCTCCAGTGTGCCTGAAAGTTTAATGCATATGTCATTTCTAAGGGCATGATATTTCATGAAGACTTGCACTTCCTTTCTGTAGGTTTTCAATCGCCATCAATAATTACATTATCTGCATTTTACATACAACTACATTATGCTGACAACCTACACTAACTGGGCTGATAATGTATGAGTTATTCTTTATAACTGGCTCATACATAATGTGTTTTATAAACAGTGTAACAGTTGTATACACTGCATAACTGAAGCTGTTTAAATACACACCTGAAGTTCACATAATGGTGAACGTTGTTCAGGAAGCGTACATTTAGTACAACTTCCACTTTTTCAGACAGTACTTTATGATCCATAAAGTAACTGCATTATATATATATATATATATATATATATATATATATATATATATATATATATATATATATATATATTAATGGTACTCACCCACACAAGTACGGCAGCACTTCCAATGTGGTTGACTTTCATGTTGAATGATCTTCCACACCCTTTAACTTGGCAAATGTTGTCAACCTATACCAGTAGACATATGCATAACCGTCAAAAGAAAGTAACAGTAATCGATACACAGGCATTCGTTCACCTACAAAACATATAAGGTTCTTTAAGAATGTCAAAGTATACTTCCACATATATCAAAAACATTTAGACGCATCCCAAAGGTTTATTAAGGAACATGTTTTCCAGGCCGTCTTTGATGTCCCTATTATTTCTCACGGTATGAAAAAGTTAAACAATTTAATGCCACCACATTTCAAACATAGGCACATAGTGATTTATGTAATACACCAACAATTTAGAAACAACCCCATCATTTAGAAACTAAACCATCAGTGATGCATGTACATTTTCAATGGCTTGGTAAGTCAGCATTATTAATTCCAGTTATGACACCCTTATGCTTCATGATTGTAGAACAGAAGTGTCTAGATACCTTCATGTTTGCCAGTTCCAGCAGACAGTCTTCATAAACAATGAAGCAAGGTTTCCCTGTTGTCTCTTCTGGTGTTGTTGCCGTAGCTGTTTCCTCTTCTTCTGGGGTGGTAGTGTCAGCCACTGTCTCTTCTATGTCGTGGACAATATCACATGGGGTGACACTCTCTAGAGAGTCAATGTCGATGTGACACCTATATTTAAAAAGCAAACAAGTGACTGTTGCCATCAATACTTCAATTTTACCACAATGTATTACTTAATCTACAATAATGTTGAATTACTTTTGGGCTTTGGCATACATATTGTGAGTTTGTAATTATGAATGACATTTATTTAGGTAATTCAAAGTCACTCCGTTGTCTTTTTTAAACATAATGCCTTCATTGGTTTCTTCTCTCATTATGTATACACAATGCTTAGACACACAGCCGAATTGTTTGAATGCAGCAACAGAACTGTTCATTACTGGCACACACACGCACGCACACACATTTATGTATCTATATATAAATGTATATATCTTCAGCCTCTCCACTCAGCCAGACCAGTTGATACAAATTAGAATAAATGGTATATGTCAGTTGTCATCATAATATAAATGTTTGATTTGGCTACATTCACATCATTTCAAAATACTTAAGTGAACATCATAATCAACATACATTAACACCATATGCAGTGCAAAAGTATATTTATAATCATACTAAATAGTATATGTTCAATATAAATATGTACCTATGTATCTCTTCTAATGTGTCATCTCCAAAGTGGTATGTAGTATCACCAGGATCCACAGTCTCCAATCCCAATGGGTCATCATCATCTGGGTCACTGCAACAAAGTGTAGTGATTAACTCCAAGAATTTAGAATTGTGAAATAGCTGCCATGATAACGACAATTTAATTATGGTAATGTGTCACCACTTCAGTGTACCCAATGTTGTGTTATGTATTATTTAATGTATTTCACACATTGTGTGTAGAAACAGGCCAAACGAAGTAGTTGTGATGTCTTAGCACACACAAGTACACACATAATATTTACATAAATATAATCAAACACAACTGAACATATCTTTTTTGTGTGGAACCCATTTTGATGCCATGCATGATATGGCGTTTCACTAAAGTGGAAGTTTAATTAATTGGGCCAAAACCATTGGCAATAAAAGCATGCATGGAAACATAAATAAATACTTACGTTTGTTGCAACTGTCCTGAGCTGCATCCAGCCTCAGGAAGAGACTGAATACGTGACAATGTGCTACCTGGGCTATGACCACTGATGCTTGATAGCGCAACCACAGATCGTGTCATATGTGCGGGCTGCAGTGGTGTCGAGGTTAAGTGTGGCTTTGTGTTGAAGCTGTTAAACAAAACAATGAATTCATAGGAGTAGTATTATTATTAGTTCTTAAACTACATGATCTCTAAGTAACAGTTACTCAGTGCGCTCACAATATGTATATAAAAACTACTGAAATATGTATGTAAATAAAAAAGGTTAATAAATTAAGTTACACAAGTCAAGTAATATAGCAATGGGTCATTAAGTTCTTTGGACTATATTGTGAGATTATGAATGACATGTGGTTTTGTGAATCAAGGTCACTGTGTAGTATCTTCAATGTAATCACCTAATTTGCCTTTTCTCTGGTTATTCATATGAGCTGACTAGAAACACAGACACCTTTTTGTGAGAACAGCAGTATGAATTTCCAATGTATACTTGTATATTTTGTCTCTGTGTCAATTGTCACTTGCAGGTGACAATATATACCAGTAGACACAAAAGTTACATCATTTTAAAGATAATAAACAAACAGTGAAATAACCACAACTTGCATGTCAAATTGGTAGCTTACATGAAGATAAAGCTTAAAACATACAGGCATCAAATTTTCCAGTTTAACTGCTGGGTTATTGATGCAGCCCCTAATCCCCCATCAAGGTCAGGGACAGGTAATTTGTTAAGAAGTCAGCCCCTATGCCCTCTACTGGGCTATTGATATAACACCTATCAAAGTAATTAATTACACAACTTAGCACCAATTGCACAAACACCACAGGAGTACTGTGTCCTGAGATCTCCTAAAAGACCTGCAGAAACAGGCAATCTGCTCACATTTAACATTTTGAGAATGCCTTCAGATGTCCTTACAAATGACTAGTTTGTTAATACTCTCAGACATACATATATGCCAAATTAGAGGAAAAGGTTCATAGAAGCTTTCGAATGAAAAAGGAAAATTTTAAATGTACCAACATTTTAGAACCAAAAGTACAAATTTGTAAATCAAATTTACATTTCATGTGCATATAAAATATACAGTATGCAAATTTTTTAATAACACGCTTGACTGCTAACAATGGTCAGCGCACACAAAGTGATGACATAAGTCCGTTGGACCGAAAAAAACTATTTGAATCAATGTCATCTGGCTAATTGCCACTGTATGCTAGCTTAAATAAAATAAATTAAAAAGATAAGGTTTGAAAAGTAAAATTTACATAACATTCTAGTGAAAGAGGAGAACACAGCTAGCAGTGAACAAAGCCTGGCAGTGTCATCAACTACTGTTTGACAAAAGGATGGGTTAGTATTTAGAACATGTATGTTAACGTGTCAGTATCCCCTTTGTTCTTTAGTTGGGACTGCTATTGCTAGGTGCAACAGCAAGCTGGCTGCACTTTTGTTGAGTCACCCTGTTGTCTGTATGATGGATCAGCTTCTATAAGTGAGGATTTGGAATGAGAATATTGTAAGAAAATTTGAACATCAAATTGTACTTTGCAGTTTACTTGATTAACTTTTGTTTGTCACTTTGTGTTTTGTGATTTTATGAAAATAATAAGAACTTAACAAGTTTTGCTTTAATTAATAGTTTATACACTGGTAGAAGTATTTGTTACATCAATCACGTACATCCAATAATCTGTAAACAAATACAATTATTCAATATTACTTGCTTGCCTCATTTAATATTCGTCAAACAACCATGCTTTCATGATAGAAAGTGGTGGTTTTCACCTATGACAGTCCACATATCAAATACAAAAGGGTTGGGTTCAAATACACATTTAGGGATCAAATACAATTCGGTCAAATAAAATGCAAATACAACTCGGTCAAATCAAATTTCCAATTCAAATACACAGCAATGTTTTATTGAAATACTATTAATTTACACTGCCATTTTTGAAATTTGATTCAAATACATGGCTGGTTTTCCATTATGGTTCAAGGGTGTTGCCTACTGTAGAGTAATTGGCAGGCAGATTTACTAGACTCTCCTTATCTGCACTACTGTACCAACTAGTGGATAGCTCTTCCCATGCACCAGAGGAAACCTCGGTTCCTTTGTCTTTGCCCAGGATGTTTACACAGCAGGTTTCTTTAAAGCACCTTCCCTGTGAATACCTGCCTTTATGACTATAGATAAGATTCAATGACTTCCCATTCAAATATTTATGCTAATGTTTGACCACCTTCACTGCAGGCCAATTTCCACAGTGGTGCCTGCCCACTGTTGACCAGGTGTGACAAACATTCTGTCTTGACTCCTGACTTTTTAGTGAGCCAGTTTATGCCAGGCAATGCTTTACCTTTTATTGGACATTTTTATGTGTATTTGATTGTATTTTCAAGTAATTTTCAAATGCACACCAAATATAAAATACAAGCAATTTTATGATATGTCAATGAAATCTTATTCACAGAACTTTATGTGCAAATTTCCATTACTGTTACGAATATGGCAGAGGCCGTTTGGCTCAGCAATCTCACTGACATTCTCTAACTGTAATCTATAAGCCACGTCTGTAAAATTAAATAGGTCACCTTACATTACAGTTGATGGGTATTTTGAAGATTCAAAATAACTTGTTTGTTGAAAGATGATTTGCAGTGAAGGCCTTCAGTTTGGCAAGCATTACATGTGATCATGAAACATACTTTTTTTAAATACGTTGTCAGTATCTAAATTGTGAAATACTTTAAGAAAGTATTTCAATACAAATACTTTTCATTCATAATGGTCAAATACAAATACTTTATAAAAAAAGTATTTCTACACTTTAAAATACAAATTAATTTGAGTCCAAGTCTGATGGCAACTGTCCGTAGGGACTGGTGCACAGTATTTCTAGCTAGCTGGTAGTCCATCATTATCGATAATTAGTCCTAAATGATTTTATTATGTAAAAGGGACAGCTGTTGGCCTGTTACTAGTCCGAGGTCTAAAAGTACTTGTCACAGCTAGGGGAGAAAGGTATTTCTGCTCATGGGTAGAAATATTTCTTCCGTGGTTTCTGCCCAGATGACATAAACATGCCAACCCTGCAAGCTCCCATGATAAAACTACAGTACCTTTGGGATAAATATTTACTGCAAAATGTTTGTTAAGTCCTCACCATGTTGTATGTTTTTAATGGATCCATGACATTTTGGTAACTGACACTTTGGTAATGGACATTTCGGTAACAGGACATTTCGGTAACAGGACTTTTTGGTAACAGGACTTTTTGGTAACAAGACATTTCGGTAAAACAACTAAGTCCAGTCTGCCATATCAGGAGGTAACCAGTTGAGATATCAGTCAGTTAAACCATTTGTAAATTAGGATGGGAAGACAGGGAACTTGGCTTCCCACCTGCAGTCAGGCATGGTGTAAGGTGCTTGCCTCTGAAGGGAACATGGCTTCCAAATAGCATTGGTGGTGGCTAGAGTGGTCAACCACTACAGCCAACCTGTGACTAGCAGGACACATTTAAATCCAGACACATGTAAGATAATGTCATACATATATATATATATATATATATATATATATGTGAGTTTGAATTAAAATGTGACTGAACATACAACTGTTTATTTTAATTTTACATTATCGATACATTTTTATCTTAAATTAATGCCTTTTAATTAATGCCTTTAAAGAATATTTATTGGTTTTACCAAAATGCATGTTACCAAGATGCCCTATTACCAAAATGTCTGTTACCAAAATGTCCTATTACCGAAACGTCCTATTACCCAAATGTCCAATTACCGAAATGTCCGTTACCAAAACGTCCATTACCAAAGTGTCCTTTACCGAAATGTCTGGATACCGTTTTTAATATCATCTATTTGATATCATTTTTTAGATCTTAGAAACTGTTTGTTATAGTAACTAAATAAATATATGGAGATTTTGCATTATGTAATCCTAAGGCCTAATGTATTACCTATGTTCAGTATGTTTATATATATAGTTTATATTGTTGGCAAGTATTACGAAAAGAATGGCTCATTTTCATGTTGATGCGTCTTCTACTCAGATTATTACAAAGACGCATGGACATAAGTAATAACTTGTGTTACCGAGCCCCCAGGGCACTTTTTACTTTATTACCTTTTTTACCGATTGCAGCTTTCAATAAAATGTTTTTACAATGTGTTCATTTTCCAAAATGTCTTACATATGCATCTTTATTGTGACTGTTTATCTGACTCTGAGTATTCATAAATTAATATGAAATTTGTATAATGGTGTGAAATGTCAGTAATAATTTTAAAGAAAATAAACTGCTGGTTGAGTGCTAACATAATGCATTTCGAAGGGATACCAAGACAAGAGCGCAGGCACAGATCCCACACTGGCCACAGCCCAGGCCGATGCCGCCATCGATTACCCCAGCCACTGCATCGGTATCGCCAAAAATAAATCTACGCGGTTTTTCACCATAACATATTCCACTTCATTATAGTATTTCATACGTTTACTGATACAACAAAGTATAACAATGATTGACGCTGACAAATTACTAACCTGTCGAGTAGAAGTTTTGCGAAGGCTGCATCTGATATGCCTCCGGCTCCGAGGCCGAGCTCAACCGTTTCTTTTGCTTTATTCCATAGATCCATCGATTTTCCTAAATAAATCCTCGCGCGCGGAACCTGTTTCTCTCTTAGTTGCTTTGCTCGTTTCTTCGCCGAACTGGTGGCATACGTCCGTGGACGTCCCATTATTGCACAAAGAACTGCGACCACACGTACACACCAAAGATTGAAAGAAAAACAAACACAAGCACATGCGTCGAAGGATTCCGAGGCACCAATCACGCGGGTCGATCTCGCGCCAACGAGAAGAAACAGACGTGTTTCCTAACATAGTTCCATTTCCAAAGTTAGGTTTCGTATAGAGTTTCTAGTGTATACAGTCGAAACGAAAATCGAAATAGTTCTTATTTATTTTTTTTATTTAAGAAAAATGAAGTAACATGTACGCATAAACCAACTAAACAATCATTAATGAGTATTTGATACATCCGCTTTTTGTGAAATGACTAATAATCGCTAGGAGCAAACGATTTTTACGGGAATGAGTGGATTGAGTATCTTTAATTGGTCAGTCTTTTAATGACGTTCGGCAAGTGTTTGTTCGGGCGTTCTCGTTTTTTCTTGTAATCAAGAGTTTCCCAATTTATGATTGGCTTTGTAATTATAATACTATCTCGTGCTGAATGAAGCAGTACAGTTAAGCTCTTTCATGCTATATCTTAAAACGTCCCATTGTGAGATGAATAACCGCGGGACCCCCGACGTGTAGCGATACTATTATTAGCAACCCGCGTAACATGTCCTCAGCGTTCAGTAGACGATGTTGTCATCGAACGTTTTCGGAAAACCACTTTACACACAGTACGAGTTCGTCATAATCCTATTGGCGTGGCTTTCAACGCCAAAGCGGCTTTGCGACCTCCACAGGCCAGTGACATGGGCTCTGTCAATCGCCTGGTACCAGCGCCGGTCAGCAGAAGGCAGCATTTAAACACTGACACGTCCCACGCGGAGATTATAGACTGGAGACGGACGAGCCGAAGCCATAAGTAAGTTGCGAGATCTGGCTGTCGTTTCATATCACACACAACCCACCCAAACATTGGACGTGCGAGAGCCTTGCACGAAAGTTTTATGAAGTCTATTGGGGTAGTTATTGGATTTTTGCGTACGGTATCGACACCTGGGACGTTGATTGTTGACGATCGACTCAGTGGAGTCTTACTTTGGAAGCTACTTGCTGTTTACTCTGGACACCGTGTCTGTGGAATTCTCCAAGCAGACATGTCCCCAGAATATCGAAGGAATTTACAGGTTTGTGTTCCTCGTTGATTTACAACACACGGCAACGCTCTAATAACCGACTAGTCTGTAAATATTGTGGTACACTGTTATGATCTTATGAGGTCTCGTTCCACTAGTCAGGATATTATAGCCGAGCCGACTTTGGTAAGATCGCATTGAGAATGGTCATTGCCATGGTGGTTGCCGTCCTCATTCGTTCTTTTACACCCCAAATTAAAACGGGGTCAACGTTAACGTGATTTCCAAGTCACATGCTTAGTGGGTGGGTGTGTTTTGAGATTGAGACCACCAGCTCCAACTGTCGTGAGTCTGCTGCAAGTAACACTTGTAACTCATATTGAGTATTGGATCGCTTCTGTCTTCTACACTATGTAGGAGAAACAGACAGTCTTTTGTGTATCTCCCGATACAGACCAGTCTGTCCTCTCTACTGGCAGCTAATGGTCTAAGCCGTACATAATATTATGTGGTCGTTGAACCCTTTGTGACACTCTTAAACGACATTTTGACAGGCGACGCTTGATCTATGCCTATATTGCTGTTAGGTGGCAGATTCTCTCAAACTTTTCCACCACCGTACTAGTAATCGAATGGCTTTCTTAGCGCCACTATCATCGGAAAATCCCAAAGCATTGAATATTCTCATTGTGCACGCCTTGCACGTAGTGTCTTATTTAAAGCAAATGGTGACTTTTTTTAATAAGTAGTACCTTATTTTTGTTCGTAAACGATTTGTGAAAATCGCTTGTTACACAAGTTTTGTGTTAAGAAAAAGATGATTAATTATGTATATAGTTTGAACAGAGCAGTAAATGTCTAAACATATATGCGAAATCCTCATAAACACAGCTCTTCTACTTGTTAAAAGGAATATAAACTACATAAGACATAAAGAAGACCCGTTTCTCATTCGTCGGTATTTTCTTATTTCGTTGGGAAAATATACTGCAACTGCAATTGTCGAGACTCGACAATTCCATTTTCCAATATTGCCTGTTTAAGGATATCACGAAATGACACCGTGTACAACACTATTTAGTCGGGTTCTGAGTCGGTCCCGCCATTTTCCAGTCAATGCCATGTAAGACGTCTTTCACTGGCTTCTTGTCCGACATCTTTTCATTATTATCTATACTACAGACTGTTTATATGGTAATTGGCTAAAACCATCAGGTCATTACATCAGTATAAGGGGATACGTCCAAAGCATATCGGGAAATAAAAATCGTCTGACCAGCCAAAATTTAAAGGTGTCCACCATGGCGGCAGATACAACTTTATTGGTTAGTCTATTCAATTCCTTTAATATTTCATGTAAGCCACCAGCATATTTATATTAACTGCCTAGACACCTGTTACTTCGATTATCTAGTTATGTTAATGTTGTTAAAACTCGCGGTTTTAAGAACTCACCGGTAGTTCCGAGCGTCGTATTGCGAAACGTAACCTGAAAACTGTTTGCAAAGCATCAAGTTGAGTAAATATACCTAGTAGGATTGTTTGAAGTCGGCCGAGTCTTCTCTCCAGTGACATTAAGTATTGCTATTTCGACGTAACAACTCTAACTCTAAGGCAAGTTTACAACGTTTGGCCCGGATGTAGTGTTTTGACAATAATGTAACAAGACTGCCATCAAAAGCTTCACGCTTCTAGTGCATTTGGACGAGGGAGCCATAGGCCTATCGAGAGCCCAAACATTTTACACTTTCTCAAATATTTTATACTTTTATTATGAACTGAGACATTTTCTGACCTTAATGACACGTTTATAGAATGAGATCCCAGCCGAGTCAATAGAAGGTTTTTTTCCATTGCCCTGCGTGGAATATGTTACTTAATTCCTCCGGCACAGACACCAGACTCTAGAATGAACACTGGCTTACATCGCTTCAGAAGAGTTGCCGTCGTCTCTCCAAGAAAACCGTTGAACGTCTGTTACGTGTAAAACCGTCGCGTGGCAGGCGCCAATCGAGATCAAAGATCTAATGCAGATCTAGTACAGATCTAATACACCGCATAACTATCCTCCCGTCTTTATGAACTCAGACGATTCAAGTTGCCGCCGACAGACTATTCAACGAGCGACGTCAATTGAATTATTGCCGCTAACTGCGGTAAACAATATTTTGATTATATTTCTTTCACGGAACCTGAACACGATACTGCAATGCATGAGTGGAGTTTATATAAGATCATTATGTCTTCGCCGACACGAGGTCAATGTTTGCACTAAGTTCGTGGACACAATGTTGAATACGGATCTCTTTGTACCGAGCAGTAGAGCAATGCAATGACTTGCGATCTTTATGTACCGTCGACCCGCGAACGCGCGCACGTATGTTTGCGTGAGTGTATGTGTTTGTATATATATTTTATTATATGTGTGTCTTTGTAATAATATTATATATATATTTGTATATAATATTATATATACATATATATATCACACACACACGCACGCGCGCGCGCGCGCGCGCGCGCGCGCGCGCGGGCGGGCGGGCGGGCGGGCGGGCGGGCGGGCGGACGGACGGACGGACGGACGGACGGACGGACGGACGGACGGACGGACGGACGGACGGACGGACGGACGGACGGACGGACGGACGGACGGACGGACGGACGGACGGACGGACGGACGGACGGACGGACGGACGGACGGACGGACGGACGGACGGACGGACGGACGGACGGACGGACGGACGGACGGACGGACGGACGGACGGACGGACGGACGGACGGACGGACGGACGGACGGACGGACGGACGGACGGACGGACGGACGGACGGACGGACGGACGGACGGACGGACACTAAGTTATAAATACACGCGATTGCTTAGCGCGCGGCAACATAACAACAGGAGTTTATATGTGACTATCAATTCAAATTGTCAACGAAAACATTCGGTAATCATAGGTATCCTACATGTGATAGTGTAAAATTGGAAATTAATACTTTTTTATCCTTAACCTGGATTATTGTTCATCGGATAGTCTTATTGACCACTGGTCTGCCGCGCCGCTCATATACGGCTACACGAACGCCAGATACACGGCAATGCCATCCTCTCACGCCAGGGGTCGCTGCGGCTGATTACGTCAATATCAGCCTTCACTATCAAGCCCTAGAACATCCCTTTCAAAAATTCCTATGTTAACGTCAGACAATGAAATCGCCCACGAGAAGTGTCATCTGATCATGTGACATCATGTGACAGCCACACGTTGTTCGTGTCACATGCAATGTTTGATATGTAGAAACAAATATTCAAATACGCAAAGCCGTTCAGCTGCTCGTTGGGGGTCGCGTACTGAAATTCCCAGAAATTGTGTAGGTCTGCCCGTCTTCAAATTGGGGGAGGTATTAGCGTTGTTCTCACGGGTGAAGCGGCCCTGGCTTATGAGGAAGGGCGATATGAAACACATAATTACTAACTAATAATAACATCATTGTGTCGTGGTTGTTTCAGAGCCTGCTTTGGATGGCGACTGTACGTTAGAGGACTGTAGCCCCTTCACCATCGACGTCGGTGACCACGCCGCCACTGAGCCAAGAGACGCCGACGACGTTAAAGCCGACGACAGTCTGCCGGCCGTCACGATAGAGCGGGGACCATTTACAGCAACCACAGAGCGGGGACCATTTACATCGGCCACAGAACAGGGACCATTTACAGCAACCACAAAGCAGGGACCATTTACAATAACGACAGAGCGGGGACCATTTACAGCGGCCTCAGAGCGGGGACCATTTACAAAAACGACAGAGCGGGGACCATTTACAGCGGCCTCAGAGCGGGGACCATTTACAAAAACGACAGAGCGGGGACCATTTACCTCGGCCACAGAGCGGGGACAACTCACCGCGGCGCCATTAACTAAACACTTCAGCGCCAGCGACGTGCGCCGACAGAAGCCGTTCGAGCTCCCTCGTCTGGGCCCCGATCACACGGCCCGGACGGCCAACTCGTTCACCACCTCGGCCTCGTGCGTCATGGAGCGGACCAGTCGCAACAAACCGATCACTTCCGTCAGAAAACTACCCGATCAGCGGACGGAACAGAAACAACCGCGGACTGCACTAACTAGTCGGAAAAAGTTGTCCGTCACCTCGGTCAAACGCCGTGACTGGCAACGCGGTGTGACCGGGGCTAAGCGCTACACGAACAATGGCAAGGCTAAGCGAGACAGCGGCCCCGTGAAGCTGCCGGCCGGGCAGCAGCCGTATCGGTCCGACCCGACACTTCCTGGCGTCCTGCAGCCGGACGTGTCCAGTCTCCGCTGGGAGTTCGCACTCGACGACCCCCAGGACGAGGCTGACCGCCTCGCCGTCTACAAGACGAACCGCCGCAAGCGCTACCTAGCGGCGGCCAACATAGCGCTAAATAAGTACAGCGCCACCAAGCGGACAGCGTCTCCGGCGGCGTCCTCCACGACGACGTCATCGCCGTCGGACTCGGTCGAGGCGCCGAGGACTTTGAAGGCGCCGAGACCGGCCGATACCCCGGGGCTGCTGCCCCGTATACCGGGGGTCGACCGCCTCTACCCCGCCCGCATAGCCACCCCTAAGTTACTCGTCGGGTGTTCGTAACCTCAGTCGGAGTCGATCACGTGACATGTCTTGGGCATGGATGAATGTCTTAATTGTTGTTGACATGTGAGCAATGGTAGATTGATGATAACAGTTGTATAGCAACGTTTCGACACGTAACTCCAGTTGACGTGCCGGTAATGTGTATTCATCGAAAGCGTCTCCATTGACCATCAACTATATCCAAGCAGACGTTCGCAGCTAAAGCCCTCAAAATATTCACTTTTGGCTCAGGTTTGTGTAACACACCTAATGTGCCATTCTGCGGTAACGGCGAATGTTTTCTGAAGTCTCGTCGAACTAAGCGACCCTACACCCACGTACCGTCGGCTCGTTCCTGGTATCACATGTCAAACATGGTCGAAACGTCCCAACGTTGCCCATTTGTTTATAAGGGAAACATTGGCTGTCTTTCAGGGTGTAATTAACGGTGCACTGTGCGCAGCTTCCCGGCCCCCCTCGGGTGGTTACCAGACCTCCGCATAGCTTCCGGAATTTTGTAAAATTCTGTTACAATGATATGTACATTTCAGTTTCACGTAGCAGTGAAGATAAACCTAATGGCCTGTTTGAGGCCCCCAGACAGAGACGTCACAGAACAACCAGGAGGGCTTCATAGAACGCACCACCAACCAAGCTAAAGGCAGTGGTGGATCTTTTAGTACGAACATGTTTGCGTAGTAATTGTAGTGTGGCTGAATCTTCCCCAGAGACGTCGAGATGGTATCCGATTGAACAGCTCTGTAAGGAAATAAAACATAAGACGATTTTGTCCTAAGGACTGGACGCACCGCCACATAACTCACATTTATTTTTATTTATTTGTGAAAGGTAACTAGTATTTCCTTTCACGGGCGTCGATCGGTGGGGGACGGGGGGGGGGGACGCGTCCCCCCCCCCACTTTTCGGGGCGGGGGGGACAGCATAGGAATTGTCCCCCCCCCACTTTTCAGTTCAGAAACATTGCGAGGCATATAGCCTGACTCAACACTCCTCTCTCTTAAAAGCCACTAAATAGGACTAGCTAGACAATAAACTCGCGATATGAAGTTCAGCAAAGTTATTTATCGCAAATTAACAGGCAAACAAGTTTTGAGGCATGTTTTGCTGAATCCGTGATAGTTATTTAAATAAACGTAATATTTTAATGTATTGAACGACGTTTTAGACAACTCTTCACAGTAGTCATCACAGGAGAGTTATCGAAAAGTCCGTGGCATTTATACCAAAAAGGCTTTGTTATTTCGCTGCACATTGATGCTTTTAAATTTGTCGCGCAGAAAGGCCAATCGGAAAGTTTATAATCTTAGCCTTAGGATGTTTTAATGTTGTCAACACTACCGAACAGAGTTTGTAGTTTGGATTTTAGTGTCTAAATAAAGTGTATTATTATAACTACCGGAAAAATGTAAGCCACTGCCGGGCTCTCTATCAACCTTGTGTTGATATTATTAATAGGCTCTAGCCATCAAGTACATTTTAAATGATGAAATTTGTGTTGAACTTTCACCCCTCACCTGCTTGATGCTTATCGCCTACGACAGAAGCGGCGGATTCCTGCACTTTGTGTAACATATTCCAATTTGAGTGATGACAAATTTCTTTGCCAAAATGTTGGATTGGGAAGTTCTACACAGGCACAGCATGGGCGTCGATCAGTGGGGGACGAGGGGGACGCTGACCACCCCACTGCCTGAGGGGGTCAGCATAGGAAATCTCCTCATACTTGTTCAGTTCATAACACAAATTTATAGGCATATATAGCGAGACTGATCACTCCCTTCTCTTAAAAACCGTACAACGGTCTAGTAGTAAAATTAATAATAAGAACTAAACTTCCGACTACCTAGTGGAAAAAGCACTAGATAAATTGCTTGGTTGGCAGCAGCCAGCCCGCGACCTGATCTAAGTCCAGTAAATATTCATCATGCCGGGCTCTGTAATTTTGCACACTTGTATTTATATATAGCCATCAAGCACATAATAGATTATTAATGTTTGTTTGCCCTGTCACCCTTTGGATTGCAGTCTGGTCGCCCTGGTGGATATTTATATCGCCTACGACGGAACCAGAGGATTTATGTACTTTTGATCTCATTTTAGTGATGACAAATTTCATTGACAAAAGGTGGGATTGGGAAGTCCTACACAGGCACCCCTGTAAGCTCTGCATCTTGTCACTCTTGAATCAGGCAAGCAGTGTTGGGTCCAAACTTCCAAAGTCTACCCCCAAATATTCACTGATTGGGGTAGGCCATGGCCTCTCTTCAAGTATATGTTGCCAACATAACTATTATAAATAGCATAACATGAAGGCTTTTTATAGTTTTGAATTAGCACCAGACCAATAATGAATTATGTTTTATATTATAAAAATACTTATGTGTATTTCAGGTCATATATATATATATATTAAGCATACATATATGTGTAAATAAATTGGTGCCCCGTCCCCCCCACTTTTAAAACCGGATCGACGCCCCTGTTTCCTTTGGAAGCAAATTGCAACTTACGGAGGTTCAAACTCTGAAGTAGCCTCGGTTACCCAGACTCCGTGAGGTGGCAGCACTTTTAAGCCCCCTCAACTACGCCTGGGACAGTATATATGCTTAAGTTTCTACATCCGGGCAGCCTTACCCCAGAATAGGGTAGAGACGCTGATTGGCTCTCAGGCCAACTATGAAATAAAAATTCAAATAACGATATACTTTTACAAGATAATGATAGCATATGAAAAGTGTTCACCATTGAACTGATATTAACACAAAAGTAAGTAAAAATTCAAATTTACCGTTGTTTATAAAATAAGAATTACGACAGGATTAACCAGTATCCGTGAGGTGGCAGCATTGTCTAGCTCGACACGGATAGCATACAAATTAAATAAGGAAACCTTTTGATCAAATAATGCTGTATTATAAAAACTATTAAAAATTAAACTTATATTAACACAAAATAAATAGAAATACAAATTTGCAGTTGTTTATAAAAAATATATATTACGGCAGTGTCCGTGAGGTGGCAGCATTTTATAGATCACGCGGATACCAAACAAAAGCCGGCAAATGTCACCAGACTGTCTTCTCGGCGTAGTTCCGCAGCCGAACGACAGTCGGTTAAGCGAGACTAACTCTGAAGTATTTTACCAGGGTCAGTATCCGTTCACTCACAGACGTTAGAAGACTGCATGAATACGGAGTTCGACGTCGCGTATGTCTACATCCGGCGATACAACCACGTCAGGTTACGAGTAAAGCCAGCTGTAATTGCTCACTGTGATATCTGCCATGGGTTTACTATTTATATTAACGCACTCTCTGACGAAAAATAACAGATAATCATTGTTAGTACGAGATTATGTGTGCATTACTCGTATACGATTGTATGTGCATTACTCGCGTACGATTGTGTGTACAATACTCTGTACGATTATGTATAAATTACTCGTGTATGAATATGTTTACATTACTCGTGTACGATTACGTATACATTACTCGTGTATATATATATATGTTACATATACGTTATTCGTGCACGCTTACGCACACCTCGGCCTGCTTTTTCGTATATTTTCCTTAATGTAATCATACAAATTAATAACTTATATTATTATAACTTAAATTACAAAGGCATGTATCTAGTGCAAACGCTAAAGATATAAGTGTTATATAAACACGAGTGTGTGTGGACAACCACACGGCACACATAAGAAACGACAAGAACCAATAATATTGAACACATATTTGCCAGAGCGGCACCACTGCACCCAACCACGACCCACGGATAGAGCGACACTGCAACTAGGAGACACTGGCTGCAGGTCTACAGCGAACGTCGTTTCCTGTGTGTGCACCAAGACGTCTGCCGCACCAGGAGACCGACGACCGTGAGATGTTCGCGTTCTTCCACTGTCCGTGTAGCGCTTACATTGTCCGGTCGTTATAAACGTTCCGATTGACGTTTCTGCGCATGTGCGATAAATGTAAAATCATAATGTGCAGCGAAACGACAAAGTATTTTTTTTAAATAAATGCCACGGGCTGTTAATTAACTCTCCTGTGATGATTACTGTGAAGAGTTGCTTAAAATGTTGTTCAAAACAATACAATATTACGTGTGTCACTGTCACGGATTATGGCGCACTACAGTCACATGATTTACGCTTGCCATCAAAACATGTGTGCCTAGTGTTATTTTGCGACAAATAGCTTTACTGAGAGATACATCCTAACGAACAACCCGTAGTGTTTATGCCATAAATGCATTGTCCTTTCGCCGCACAATGATGATTTTACATTTATTGCGCATACGCAGAAACGTCAACCAGAACGTTTATAACGCCGGAAAAATGTAAGGGCTACAATGCCTTCCACGCACTTCACCTGTCGTTGTCTCCGCCGTTGATTTAGCGGCCCGTCGCAGACCAGAATCATTGGGCACCTCCTGTTGCCGTCTGACAGTTACTACACCGTCGTTAGGCATCACGGATGATCTGCCGAGGTTGCCGACCGTCACACCAGGTCATCACTCGAGACTGTCAGCCTTTGCCGTATCTCCTTCATGCGGGCACACGACCTTGCAGGGCGGTTATAGCCAATGAAAGGCAAATGTTGGCGTAAGTGCATCGTCAGTCACGTTCAACTCTCGTAAACCATGACGTCAGACGGCGTTTAAATCGATCCAGTGGCCAGATCTCGCGAGATTAAACAGACACATCCTGGAGTCCGACGGACAATGACAAGCCGACAATAATAAATATGGTAATAATTATGAACATTCTACCAAAAGTTCAAAAATTGAGCAAAACATTAGAAGCCCTTTCTTTAATAACAGTGGAACATACATCTATAAACAACCTGTGGAGGGCGGTCAAGAACCGTTCACACGTGACGGGATGGTCGCATAAATTCGCAATGTCCTCCACAGCGTGTACTGTTAGGAAGGCTGACTGCTGTGTGCTGATTTGGTCGTCGTCACGTGGGATACACACAGGGGTGCCACCTAGCGGGACGAACACGTACGAATGCACACTGATGACAGTTATCGTATCGGAACCATTTCGGATTGATGAAGTTCGATACACGTACGCATTAGGAAGCAGTGAGACACTACAGTTTTGGACTTGGCGAAGTTATGAGACCACCTGTATATAACAAACAGTTTGCATCGAGTACGGCTGGCAACTGTCACCAACACAGAGCACCATCTTTGGCATAGGAGCATAAAGAAAATATCACAATTATAAATAGCCCAGTATCGACACGGCTCCGTTGACCGACGGCCGGACCATTGGTCGACGTGGGCTCGTCGAAAGTATCACACACAATAGCATTAAATTAAACATCAACACAGCTTAACAACTTAGCACGCTATTTATAACAAACACGACGAGCGAGAAAAGGCTCGTCTGCTGCAAGTAACGCACCGTGTGTGCACAACTGTATACCAACATACTAGGGCTGCACAGACGTCCAGGCACTGGGACATTCCAGGCACAGGTTCCAGACACATATTCCAGGCACAGGTTCCAGACACTTATTCCAGACACTTATTCCAGGCACAGGTTCCAGACACTTATTCCAGACACTTATTCCAGGCAACGGTTCCAGACACTTATTCCAGGCACAGGTTCCAGACACTTATTCCAGGCACTTATTCCAGGCAACGGTTCCAGACACTTATTCCAGGCACAGGTTCCAGACACTTATTCCAGGCACAGGTTCCAGACACTTATTCCAGACACTTATTCCAGACACAGGTTCCAGACACTTATTCCAGGCACAGGTTCCAGACACTTATTCCAGGCACAGGTTCCAGACACTTATTCCAGACACTTATTCCAGGCACAGGTTCCAGACACTTATTCCAGACACTCAATCAAGCACACTGCGCCTGATGTCTTTGTAAGTTAAATTGCTACATTACTGTTTTATTTGCGAGTGACCATTCACTTGATGGCTTGCATAATGCCAACAATGACAGTACGTCACTAAAGTACCCAACTGCAGAGGTACAGTTAATCACACGAATACATCGTCATCCAGTGCCAAATGAACACATCTGCGCAGTATCGCATGGAACTAACTTAGGATATATATATATATATGTGTGTGTGAGTGTGAATTTGCATTTCATATTGAGCAAACATGACTTACATTATGCAATAAACCAACCAAACGTTGTTGAGTGCGTTGCCACAGTCTCCTAGAGCTAGCCCATTGTAGGCGACAGACATCACGTCCATAAAACCGTAAATTAACGTCACATGTCATCACTCACTGTTATATCGTCAACACTGTGCTGGACAACAACTGTAACATGCACGTAATGAACTTTCCCAAAACGTTGCTGATTCTCACAAGGTTCAATGCGTCTGGCGTCTATGACGTCATCATATTGTTGCCGTCACGTGACAAGCCCGACAAACATCCACAGCCTGGCTGTTTGCGAGTGGCCGATTCGCAAGAGAACATTGATATTGTCAACACAAATAAGACTGAAAATAGTGTCGTCTCTATTACAATAGTGAGCGCGCTTGATGTGCCATCATGTCTATATTATATTAGCTAGCGCATCGTAGGCAACTCTGCTGTTGCCTTTCAGAGGAACCACCTTATCAAGATGAACTACATGAATGTTCATTCTAATTGTACCATGAACGTTTAATCACGTGTTTGATCATTCTTGAAGACATCATCATGTCTGATAACGAGGGAGACATGTTCACCCTACATCGTACATTGTTCGTTTGTAGCTGAGATAAGTACGATAAGACACACACACGCACGCATATATGTACGTGCACACACACAGATATGTACACGCAGACACACACATACACAAACATTCGCACGCACGCACATAAACACATGCCCACATACATGCGCGCACACACACATACACACAACACACACACACACACACACACACACAATACAAACACACGCACTCACACGCGCACACACACGCACGCACGCACGCACGCACGCACGCACGCAGGCACACACACACACACACCAAAAATAGCACCTCTCTACATCTTGTCTCCCACCAACAACCCTCAATCATCCTTCACACAATCTGAACACTTTCCTGTATAACAAAGTCGGCAGTAACGATATGGCAGTGCTCCAAGACTGGAAACCTGTCCACTAGACGGATGTCTCACTGGACGGATGGACGGACGGACAGACAGACAGACGTTAGCTCCATGAGAACTTGAACTTGCGGAGGGCGGACTGGGGGCTGCTCCGTGACCGCTCCACGCGCTTCGTCTCCAGCTCCATCCTCTTCATCATCTGCGTGTCCACCAACTCCTGCATGTCCATCTGGGGGCGGACAAAGCGAAAGTAAAAGTGAATTTTGTGTGCGAGCAGGAGAAACAGAAACTAGAGTCAAACATTCACAAGAACTACAGAACCAAACCACGTGTTTCTGCTACTTATGCAATAGAGTGTCTGTTTACTCTATTACGTAACTGAAAACTGTTATGTGCACTATATATCTTTAGATTCAGATACTTATGTTATCATAAGCTTTAAATACACTAGAGTATTAATATATCCCACCAGGTGTCCATTTATTACCACTCATTTGTACATATAATAGGCTTTTACAAGAATGCTGTCTCACTAAGGTAATTAGCACTTAAAGTGAAAAAAAAGGCAACAGTTTAGTGTTATGCACCTAAAAGAGTTTACACTAGCTAATCATTTGCATCTACAATCCAATTTTTCACCTTAGTGGTTACCTCAGAAAGTGGTCTTAAAGTGGGAAAATCTAGCTAAATCACTGACACTATGAACCGGCCCATCTTGGACCTTGCAACCAATCACAACCCAGCAGTTTGTAAAAAAGTAATACGTCAGAGAGTCGTCTGCTGGTTCAGCTGTCATAACAGAGAGCCAAGCGGTACTCTAAAAGTTATAAAATAAAATCACTTGCATTCCTCTAACGAAGAAAATCCATAAAACAAACGCGCTGATGTTGACGGCAATTTCGATGACCGCTGGCCGGTACCGTAAAATCGCAAAAATAAGTTAGCCTTACACAAAATGCCATTAGACGGCACGTTTGTGCGCGCGAATATTGATAAACTTTACTTACTGCATTCGCACGCGCAAAATAGTTTAATTAATTGTAAATAATATAGTAATAATTAATTATTATCATCGCTATGATTTGCAGGAAATTATAAGTTTTATTATAATATAGTATTTTATTTATATAGCGTTACATCCATAATTGGTTGTGGCGCTTCACAACATACTGCTATTAAAAATACAATAAGAAGAATACTACCCACAGATAATATTTCAAAATAAATAATGGAAATATGTGTGTCTGTGTAATTAACTAAGTGACCTATCAGTATTAAAAAGAACCCATACAAATTCCATAACAACAACAGTGGTAAATTAATGTAAAGGTAATAAATAATTAAGATGGTAAAATAATTACGATGTAACAATAATTTTCATTCAGCACATACACACAGTATGCATAAGAAAATATTATTGAAGCTATACATTTTTCTACTCATGAATTATATTTCCACCACCAGATATGTAATAATAATAATTTTTGGACAAAACACTGTATTAATTATCGGGACAATAAATCACTGAAATTTAAGCAGAATATGAATATAATATGGGAAATATATGGTGGTAGAAAAAGAAGGTTTTGGAGCATTCAAAAATAATAATATGTTTTTGTTTCGTTATCATTGTTAAAAACATCGTTTATATAATATAAGCTTGCATGCTTGCAGTACATGCGGGATGTTTATAGAAATATTCTGAAAATTAACAATGTGACATCATCGAACAACACGTAATTTTATGCAAACACATGCATTTTTTTATTTTTTAATATTACCTGTGGGTAGCATTCTTCTTATTGCATATATTTTAATAACATCATATTGTGAAGCGCCACAAACAATTATGGATTTGGCGCTATAAGAAAAAAAATATTATAATTATATTATAAGAAAACTTAACATTTTCTGAAGATCTTTGTAATGATAATAATTAATTATTACTTGATTAATTAAACTATTTCGAGCATAATTGAAATAAATAAAGTTTATAAATATTCGTGCGCACCACCGCGCCGCCTAACATTATTTTGTGTAAATCTAACTTTTATAGCGATGTTACGGTAACCGAAGAGCCTGAGTTGCCGTCGGGATCTGCGATCGAGTTACTTTTGTGAATTTTCTTCGTTAGAGGAATGCAAGTGATTTTATTTTATAACATAGTGTATGTATATGTATGTAAGACAAGTGATGAGAAGTTTGGCGGCTGCTGGCGGTCGTTTTCATGGTTAGGTCGGACAGTACATGTCATTGTTGACACCAGTCGATGCCGTGTCTGCCTCTGGACTGGTTGTTTCTCTTCTCGTCATTTCAATTTCCCTTGGGTCTTCACCACCACGCACATCTGGTCTGTCTGACAACAGAGGCCTTTGTCTTTGTGGCTGAAATCTATATCCAGCCACTTCTGAATCCGTGCTATTTCCGTCAGACGAAGAATCAGAAAATCCATGTTATTATTTACGCTCTTTTGTGAGCGCAAAGTCACAGCGCCACCCGACGGAGTTGCCAAAAGTAGTACGACAACCACTGGCCTATCAGTGGCGGCGAGTCTCATACGTCACTGTTTTTCTAAAATGGCGTTTTCCATAGACTTTCTATAGATATATGTTCTACAATTTGTTTCTGCTAAACCGCTGACGTTAAAAATGTGATTGAGGTTGGAAATTGTTAGTTTTTCTTAGCTCTATTAGGCCCATATCACCAAACCGTTGCCTTTGTTTTCCCTTTAAGGAAACATCCAAGATTAATCAGAACAGGAAATATTGTTAAAATGGAGCTTTAAAAATGCAAAACCCTATTGCCATCTCACCACCAACCACAACCCACCCATAAAATTATCACAGTGGCGTGTCCAACTGTTGACAAATATCCACTATACAACATAATAGTGAAAAATCGATTTTAAGGAGCAGAATGGGTCGTATGAACTCACTATTGATAACGTCAGAGAAATGGTGCTCAGAAAAACACACGGAAATTTGCAATGATACAAAACCCGTGACAGCAAAGAACGGTCATCATGACAACCGTTGTCAAGGCAACGACTGACCTGCCACTGCTCCAGCTGCTGGGACAGCTGCAGCTTCTGCTGGACCGCCTCCATCAGCTGGCGCTCCAGGTTCATGAGGTCGAGCTTGGCGCGGGCCAACTCCACCTCCATGGCATTGCGTCTGTCAACACAACCACGTCCTTACGGGAGGCTCTCTCCATTCAACCCACAATCAGGTCAACTGTCATGTTGCAAGTTTTACCTGACTTATTCTGTTTGCTACTGTTTTATACACACATGACTGGCCATTGATATAAACAGATGGGTCTCTGTTTTTTTAGCCTTATTGGGAGTCTTCCTGGCCCAAGAGGTCAAATGCATGATTTGCTATTATTATATACTTTTCATATATCTGTTCTTTTTATATATCTGTTTTTTATATACTCATGTACATGGGGCAATGAACTTCCTTCCGTCCGTCCGTCCGTCCGTCCGTCCGTCCGTCCGTCCGTCCGTCCGTCCGTCCGTCCGTCCGTCCGTCCGTCCGTCCGTCCGTCCGTCCGTCCGTCCGTCCGTCCGTCCGTCCGTCCGTCCGTCCGTCCGTCCGTCCGCCCGCCCGCCCGCCCGCCCGCCCGCCCGCCCGCCCGCCCGCCCGCCCGCCCGCCCGCCCGCCCGCCCGCCCGCCCGCCCGCCCGCCCGCCCGCCCGCCCGCCCGCCCGTCACACATACAGCACTGATTCATCCCTCTAATACAAGGTCGTGGACGTGACATTTTTACTATCAAAAATGGAGTACATAATTGCTTTTTCTATGCAGCCAAATGCTCACAAACATACCTCACAAACACACTCCACCAATATATATCGCAAACATTAGTGACCCCACCGACCTTGATATGGCATCGTCACGACTTTGTCGCGCCTGAACGATGATGTCGTCGCGTGTGACGACGCCAGCGGACTGGTCCTGTAGACGGTCACGTTCTATCTGCATCGTCACCAACTCTTGCTGTTGCAGTGACAACTGATGACACAACACTCAATGTCACAAACTCGTTGTAAAACAGTTCAATTGTGATGGTCATAAAGGTTTGGTTAATCAAAGTTATTGATTATTAATAGCCATGATAATTTTATTTATTTGATAAACTCCAACGTAGTCCTCTGTTCAGAAGTGTTTACAATACAATATTCAATACAATATAAGACGTCGCTTAGATATAAAAATAATAACACAAGTAAAATATATAAATAAATACATACATTTAAATTGTGCATTGTTGTAGAGTGCTGAATTAGATGGACTAAAAGTAAATTAAAAATTAACATTGATGTAAGTTATATATATCAAAGTAATAAAGATTAAGTATATGCATATATAAACAACTGTATCCTTAAGAATTAGTTAATTAATAACTAGTGTTGTGTCCCAGTGAATGCTGTAATATGCAACTGTTCACTTGTTCACAAGTTACTCAGTCTAAATCTATATTGCTAACCAACTGCACCACACAAAACAAGGGCCGACTCTTTCCTCTCCAGTAACCCACTTGTGACAATGGTAATGGCAATGACGTGTAATTCGTGGGCCTGATCATGTGACATGTATTTTGTGAGGCCTTAAATGTTCACTGGAGTACTACTAGGGGCAGTAACAAAAGTAAATAAATAAGAAGTCCAGCTGTGGATCCATTCATACATATTAACCAAATAACAAAATAACACAGTTACTACACTGTATATGGAAAGACAGTGCAATAACCTCACAACCTGGTTCACCACAAACCTTCAACACGTAAACACTATCCGATATCTTGATAATATGAAAAATGTAAGTATAAATATATAAATTATATGAACAACATACCAACAATTCCCACAGGTTAAAAAATACTTAAGTAAAAAAAGAATAATTATGCAAGAATTGGAACTAAAGTGGGCAAAAGAATGGGTTAGACATCACAGAAACAAGACACAATGTAGAGTGCGCAGAAGATGAGACGTCAAGTAGAAATTATTAGACAGACATGTCGGCTTCAAGTAGATAAGACAACAGATGCCATGATGTCAGCTACACGTTAACTTAAACTACCTGATAATATCTAGACTAGGTATCCTATATGCATGCAGACTTCAGCCAGACAAGACACTGCGTGGCTACCTTAGCTAAGTCTTACCCTACACCTCACCTGCAGCGTGGTAAGCTGGAGGACACAGAAACAGGGAACATGGATATCACAGAGGGCAGTCGGCATAGACTTATGCAGAAATATGTCCGTCATTTGGACGGGTAAACCCCGGTGTGGAAGGACAGAAGTATGGGTAAAAAATGAAGGAGCAAAAAACGGTGTTCCAAAACCATAAATATTGTCAGTTATGTCTTAGAAGTGAGTGTAATTGGTGTCATATGTGTGTTTGTAGTCCATTTCAGGTCATCAGACTCATTTTAAAGTTTGTAAACTGGCTTAACAGTTAACATCCATGTGTCCACCAAAACATGTGTGACTGGCAATAATTTGGTTCTGCATAAAGCGAAACATTGCAACAGATGCTAACATGACATGGTGACCGCATTCTAGGAATTCCCCCCCAAATATTATCAACTGAGGCTATTTGGAATTACCAATATTGGCTCTGTTGGATCAGCAATTATGTCTACATTAAATTAAGAGAATTTGATTTTTTAACAACCTGATTAAAGAACAAACGAGGATCCATGTCTATACAAACCAGGTCCTTGCCTAACAACTATGCCTATTTAAGCAAATATTACTAATATTTAGCCAAAACACAAGATTGGCTGATTTGAATAATACATGTACCACACAAATGTTGTCAGGTATAGGTGACTGATTCACTCCATGCACTGCACAGGAATATTTAGGTGTGTAAATAAACATTTGTTCAACTTCACCAACCAGTTTCAAACATTGCAGGACTTGTGGTTTCAGAGATATTAATGAAAACCAGCGACACTCATCACAAGCCTTGCCAACATCAAGACAGACACGCCATCTGGTGATCAAATATACACTACTTCTTCAGGGAAATAAAAATTAATTTTGGGGCCTTTTGCACTTAAGCATAAACAAAATTAGCAACTGTGATCAAGAATATTACAGGATCAGTTTACTAAGATAACTTTGTTGAAGATGGATTATCTCAAAAGCACCAACAATGAACAAACTTGATGTCACCAATGTCTACAGGACTACTAACATATTTTAAATATCACCCTTTCATAGACATGGTCATTCAAATACCAATCACTTTTTTTGGGAAGCATTCATATCTATATATATATAACAAATATAATAATAAAGATTATAACAGTGTCATGTATGTGTGTGTGTGTGTGTGTGTGTGTGTGTGTGTGTGTGTGTGTGTGTGTGTGTGTGTGTGTGCATGCGTGCATCCGTGCGAGTGTGTGTGAGTGTGTGTGAGTGTGTGCATGCGTGCGTGCGTGCGTGCGAGTGTGTGTGTGTGTGCGTGCGTCTATGCGTGCATGTTTGCATTACAGCATATGTGCATTGCATAACATTTTCTATAACTGGTGCGAACACTTCTAGCCTCTCACAAGTGAAACCAACAGGTGGCAGCACGTACCTTTATCTCGCTAGTCAGCTGCATGAAGTCATCTGACTTTCGCTTCAATTCCATCTCTCGAAGTTTCAGTTCCACTTTCAGTTTGTTGAGAGTGACCTCTGCTCTCGTAAGGTCATTCTGGAGCTGCTCCACCTTCTGCTCCAGTTGCTCATTGCGAGGGACTCGCTCCGGAGCAGGCTCTGCATGCTGGAACAACCAATTTATGTCTAAAAAACAAGGAATTAACTTACATGTTTGTTGCTTAATTTTGAACAAATGCCTGCATACACACGCATGTCTACACACATGCATACATACACATGTATGTCTACAAACATGCATACATACACACGCATGTCTACACACATGCATACATACACACGCATGTCTACACACATGCATACATACACACGCATGTCTACACACATACATACATGCACACGCATGTCTACACACATGCATACATACACACGCATGTCTACACACATGCATACATACACACACATGTCTACACACATGCATACACACACACACGTCTACACACATGCATACATACACACACATGCATTTCTATGCACATGCATACATACACACATGTCTACACACATGCATACATACACACGCATGTCTACACACATGTATACATACACACCTATGTCATGTCTACACACATACATACATACACACGCATGTCTATACACATGCATACATACACACATATGTCTACACACATGCATACACACACACGTCTACACACATGCATACATACACACCCACGCATGTCTATACACATGCATACATACACACACATGTCTACACACATGTATTCATACACACCTATGTCTACACACATACATACATACACACGCATGTCTATACACATGCATACATACACACGCATGTCTATACACATGCATACATACACACGCATGTCTACACACATGCATACATACACACGCATGTCTACACACATGCATACATACAAACATATGTCTACACACATGCATACATACACACGCATGTCTTCACACATGCATACATACACATGCATGTCTATACACATGCATACATACACACACATGTCTACACACATACACACGCATGTCTACACACATGCATACATACACATGCATGTCTACACACATGCATACATACACACGCATGTCTACACACATGCATACATACACACGTATGTCTACACACATGCATACATACACACGCATGTCTACACACATACATACATACACACGCATGTCTACACACATGCATACATACACACGCATGTCTACACACATGCATACATACACACGCATGTCTACACACATGCATACATACACACGCATGTCTACACACATGCATACATACACACACATGTCTACACACATGCATACACACACACACACACGTCTACACACATGCATACATACACACACACGCATGTCTATACACATGCATACATACACACACATGTCTACACACATGCATACATACACACGCATGTGTACACACATGCATACACACACACGCATGTCTACACACATGCATACATACACACACATGTCTACACACATGCATACACACACATACACGTCTACACACATGCATACATACACACACACGCATGTCTATACACATGCATACATACACACACATGTCTACACACATGCATACATACACATGTATACATACACACCTATGTCTACACACATACATACATACACACGCATGTCTATACACATGCATACATACACACGGATGTCTATGCACATGCATACATACACACGCATGTCTACACACGTGCATACATACACACGCATGTCTATACACATGCATACATACACACGCATGTCTATACACATGCATACATACACACGCATGTCTACACACATGCATACATACACGCATGTCTACACACATGCATACATACACACATATGTCTACACACATGCATACATACACACGCATGTCTTCACACATGCATACATACACATGCATACATACACACACATATGTCTACACACATGCATACATACACACGCATGCCTACACACATGCATACATACACATGCATGTCTATACACATGCATACATACACACGCATGTCTACACACATGCATACATACACACGCATGTCTACACACATGCATACATACACACGCATGTCTACACACATGCATACATACACATGCATGTCTACACACATGCATACATACACACGCATGTCTACACACATGCATACATACACACGCATGTCTACACACATGCATACATACACACGCATGTCTACACACATGTATACATACACACACATGTCTACACACATGCATACACACATGTCTACACACATGCATACATACACACACACGCATGTCTATACACATGCATACATACACACACATGTCTACACACATGCATACATACACACGCATGTCTACACACATGTATACATACACACCTATGTCTACACACATACATACATACACACGCATGTCTACACACATGCATACATACACACGGATGTCTACACACATGCATACATACACACGCATGTCTTCACACATGCATACATACACACTCATGTCTACACACATGCATACGTACACACACGTCTACACACATACATACATACACACATATCTACACACATGCATACATACGCACACATGTCTACACACATGCATACATACACACGCATGTCTACATACATACATACATACACACACATGCATACATACACATGCATGTCTACACACATGCATACATACACACGCATGTCTACACACATGCATACATACACACACATGTCTACACACATACATACATACACATGCATGTCTATACACATGCATACATACACACGCATGTCTACACACATGCAGACTGAGTACAACATTATCAACATCCGGAGGTGCCACTGGGACACTTGTAAAAGTGAACAGTAGGTTGTTATATAGCACAGTATCCAGTCCTCTGTAATGCTCAAAGCTCTTTACTAGCAGACCTGTTCAATCGAACACCATCTTGGCTTCTCTGAGAAGCATCCAAGCTTGCTGTAATAAAGGCGAAGACTAGTCATATACCTATATCCACCACTGTCTATAGCCAGGTACTCATTCATACAGCTGAGTGAACTGGAGCAATGTAGAAAGAACAAACTAGCCCAAGAGTTGACAGGATTCGAACCCAGGTTCTCTTAGTTTCAGGAGAAACATTGATCCAATTGTTCAAGTTAATTAACCACACGTGTCACAGTACCTGATTCACTTGCATGTTCACAGCGTGTTCCGTTTGTTCAAGTTAATTAACCACACAAGTCACAGTACCTGATTCACTTGCATGTTCACAGCGTGTTCCATCTGTTCAAGTTAATTAACCACACAAGTCACAGTACCTGGTTCACTTGCATGTTCACAGCGTGTTCCGTTTGTTCATGTTAATTAACCACACAAGTCACAGTACCTGGTTGACTCTCGTGCTCACAGCGTGTTCCATTTGTTCAAGTTAATTAACCACACGAGTCATAGTACCTGATTCACTCGCATGTTCACAGCGTGTTCCATTTGTTGACGCAGTCTCCGTAGCAACAGCTGAAGACTGCCCGACTGAACTTCAGCCAGTGCCTTACGTGGCTCCACCTGGTGGGTGCTAATGCGTGGTGTACAACGTTGACCCATTTCGCCGCCACCAAGGTCATTCACCATCTGTGTCATCTGCTGGTAAACCTCCACGATCTCCTGTTTCAGCTGTCGGAAAACAGTATTAAGGTTTAATGTCATAACCAAAAATAATGAGAAATAAATAAAAATTATTCTGAACACAGAATTACTACTCTATAATTTATGTTATATATAATTTAATATATATTATACATAATTTATTCATTATAAATGTTCAGCAAACCATTAGTACTTCGCCGTGACATTGGTTTTATTTATAAACAAACAGTGATGTTTTTGGATAACTGCCTAACAAAATAAAATCCACAAAATGTAATATCCCAGCAAACAATGACCCGTTATTTCACATGTTCTGTAAGTGAATTCACGCATTCAACTGGCTCAATTCACATGTTTCCGTAAGTGAATTCACCGGATTCTGTGGACAAATTTGGTGTGTCGACACGTGTTTACCGTGAATCACGAGTTTTTCATGTGATGACACGTACCAGTGAAACCATACCAGTTCTAACCCAGTACGACTCGTGTCAAACTCATTCAAAACTCGTGACAACAGGCAGAACACGTGTATTCACGTGAATACACATGAAATCACATAAGTGGAGCGGTGCCAATTATGAACCAGTATAACACGTGCCAACTGGTTCAGAAATGGTTCCTTGTTTGCTGGGATTATATTGACTGTAACGATACTATCATGTCATAAGAGCTCAAGTCACAATCTACAGTACTAACGATACTGTGGTAACTCTAAAGACACTCTGGAATAAGGTAAACACACACACGCCCCGTCATAACACATGGTGTCAGAAGTGACACCGACGCTGACTGACTTACATCCCCCGACGCCGACTGACTAAACACGTCATCGTCGAGCGATTCCGTCGATGTCGCCTTCACGTCAGACAACAGCGAGTCATCACCCCGATCTGCCGGAGGTGACAGGTCGGAGGTCGAGGTCGACTGGTGGGCGGGGTAGCCGTAGTCGTTGAGTGCGACCAGTGCAGCGTCCAGTTCGTTCTGGAGCTCCTGGACCTTCTGTTCCAACTGGACGGAGTGCTGGACCTTCTCCACGCATGGCCGCATCCGCTACAGCAGCAAGTAAGAGTGGTCACTACTGGTGTGTCCAGTAGGTCAGGGGTTCTCAACCGGGGGGTTCCTAAGCTGCCTGGGGGGGGGTGCAGAGAAACGCTAGGGGTCCAGATTTAAATTGTGTACAACCAGGGACCGTTTTACTAAGATAAAAAGCTCTTAAGGAAAACTCATCTTTAAACAAAATGTGGTGTTAAATTAAATAAAAAACATAAAAACCTAAATATCCATTGCCGGATTACTGAGGACACTATTTCCCTGACACACCAGCTACAGTGTTACGCTGATGCATCACGGTGTTGACAGTTTCAAGTGTTCAAGATGACTGTTAAGGATCAAATCGATTTTACAGTCAAAATTGGGTTTAAGAGTTCTTAACAACATTAGTGAAATGGTCCACTGGTACATTTAAAACCAAATAGTTTCAGACATAAACATAAAAACAGCCTCTTCTAGTTGCCAGACATCATCTCATGTAACTGGTGCATATAACACTAACACACAGTTACTGCCGTGCAACAACCAACAAATTAAATTAATAAGCAATACACCATGATTACCTTGTAGCAAACATGCATGGGATGTCATATCTTACGTGGGGGTTCCAAGATTTTTTTATTGGACACAGGGGGCCTCATTGACAAAAAAGGTGAAGAACCACTGAAATATGTCACTGTTTGCGAACTTCACAAGAAAACCTTTGCGCATGACTTCCATTAAGTTTAGCTTAGCCACAAATGACAATAACGTTAAATATCTAAGTTACATTACCAATGCCACATAACATCTGATATTTAAAAATTCTTTTTTTCTTATTAAGACAACAAAATGCTTTCACGCACGCAAATTCACCATCCATTTTTTCACGGCTCCAACTTTTCTGAATAGATGTGTGATCTAACTGTCTGAGATACTTAATCTGTTAGTTTTGGTCTTAAACATAGTTGAAGTATCTAACTGTTAATGAAGACATCATTATAGTCAGTGTCAATAACAGAATATACATCACAGTGGTCAGTGTCAATAACAGAATATACATCACAGTGGTCAGTGTCAATAACAGAATATACATCACAGTGGTCAGTGTCAATAACAGAATATACATCACAGTGGTCAGTGTCAAGTTTTATTCAATTTGTTGGTTTCGTTATAACGAAGCCAACAAGTTCAAGTAGAACGCTTTGATCTGGCAAACTGTAACAAACATGTGTATGTTAACATAACCCAGCAGGCATTGCAAAAGTCGGAGTCACTAAAACTACAACTCATCGTGATATCTCACCTCATTGACCCGCAGATTCACAGCGTACTCCATTTGTTCCTGTAGTCGCCGTGGCAATGACTGAAGACTGACGTACTTAACGTCACTCACAGCCTGCTGTGGCTCCACCTGGGGAGTACTGGATGCACCATGACCTTGACCCAATTCCCCACCTCCAAGGTCATTAACCATCTGCTTCATCTGCTGGTACACGTCCACGCATTCCTGTCGCAGCTGGGGGAAAAGGGTTAAATTACATAGAAACAAAAATCAGTACGTTTTATGCTGAATCAAAGAATTAAATGGTATTTTTGTAATTGGAATTGCAAATAAAGTTGAAATTTCTACATTTGCATTATAAAGTAATGCCAAATATACGATGCGATTTTAACTATGGGATGACACATGAAGTATTACAGAAATATATAAAAAACAGAAAACTCACGGCACAAAATGATCATAACAAATCATTGCATTTTATTAATCAGGCCCAGTAAATAACTACATTTTTATAAAATTATATTTAACAAATCAAGAAATAAATGCATTTAACCCTCTATGCTGATGTTTCAGAGAAGACTATTGACATCAAGTGGTCTGTCGTTTGTTAAACTAAGTTGTATTTTTGACACCACACAAGGGCCACTCTACCTGGTTCACACGAATGTTCACAGAATACTCCATTTGTTCACGTAGTTTCTGTAGCAACGACTGAAGACCACCTGACTGAACTTCAGTCAGGGCATGCTGTGGCTCCACCTGGTGGGTGCTACTGTGTGTCTGATGACCTTGACCCATTCCACCGCCACCAAGGTCATTTACCATCTGCCTCACTTGTTGGTAGACCTCCACAATCTCCTGCTTCAGCTGTCAGAAAACAGTTCTATGGTTATACGCAAAGTTTTAACCAAATGTAACGAAAAACAAATAAAATATACTGTGACCTGTTCAACAATAAGCAATATTTTGAGGTTAATATATATCTATATGTAATGCACTGTATCTTTGAAGTGAAGTAGGATTTGGTGTTTTAATTTCCTATTCATATTATAACGAACAATACCAGTACTATCATAAACAAAATACAGAAATTAACGACGACATGAAAAACAACATCGCACATACCGGGGTAATTATGTTAAACCATATGATAACAAAACAAATAAAACTGCACCCTCTGCAAAATGTTACTCATATAACAAACCACAAAATTACTCTATAATATTTCATTAAGACATTAAGCTAGTTTGTACGTACTTCTTTGTCACACCGGTTCAATTTAGACCCAAACAGTGACGTTTTGGAATCACTCCCGATAGAACAAATTAACTCAAAAGAAAACAATGCCATCTGCTTCACTTACCTCCTCTGACGCTGACTGACTAATCACATCATCATTGATCGATTCTGTTGACGTCATTTTGACAGCAGACAACATCGAGTCGCCACTGGGGGCGTGACACTTGCAGTTACTGAGTGCGACCAGCGCTGTGTCCAGTTCTTTCTGGAGTGTCAGGATCTTCTGGTCCAACTCAACGGGACACTGTGTCTTGTCCAAGCTCGACTGGACCAGCTGCAGTAGACGGAGTGGACACTGGTCAATCATCTCCAAAGTACAACAACTGAACGAGGAATCCACAGACTTATCAGGTGTGCAGCTCCCACATGTAACTCACCACTGAGCTGAGATGTTTAATTTGTCAATTTTGCTTCTAATGATATTCCTACTGTTAATGTCTACAGTCAGTAGGAAATACGTTCAAGTCAATTTTCTAAAATCTAATGTTCCTTAATGTCACTTTGTTTCAATAGTTCTATCTTTCTTAGCAGCAGTTGATCCTCTCAGTTCTAACATTCAACGTTTACTGATGCTTCATCACGTGACAGATCTGGACAACATTATGTTGATTTCCAACAACAATTATGCAGACTTAGTTAGGAGTTAAAAAAAATCTGTTATGAATAACAAATGCACAAATTATTTCCTAAACACTGAATGAATTGTATTGCTAGGACACGCACGCACGCACGCACGCACGCACGCACGCACACATAAACACACAACCACTGTGTTATATAACAGATTGATCAGATAACGCATCTTAGTAGAATTTTTTAAATTTTGACACTGATACCTTAATGTTGCTATTTATCCTAGATTTCTTATAGTAATGTCAAAATTCCTTATAAATAATACAACTAAACACAAGTACAAATACATTTATGACCTGGTTGACGCGTGTGTGGATGGCATGCTCCATTTGTTCCTGTAGTTTCCGTAGCAACGACTGCAGACCGCCCGAATAAACTTCAGCCAGGGCCTGCTGTGGCTCCACCTGGTGGGTACTTGACGAGTCATGACCTTGACGTGCTTCACCAGTACCAAGGTCGTTCATCATCTTCATCATCAGTTGGTAGACCTCCACAACCTCTTGCTTCAGCTGTTGGAAATTAGTTTAATTGCCAAAAAAGTTGTGTGATGACCAGTTTAGATAGCATTTTGTGGAATGAAAATGATCAAATTTCAAATTGTCTACATTTATGGGGTTTGATGCTCAGAAGCACACGCATGGCAGTGTCCTGAATAACAGCAGAAAACCGAAGTAAACAAACCAAACCATTGCATCTGGGACAAAACAACAACAACAACATTCTACAGACATGTAAACAAACCAACAACAAAATTTTACAGACATGTAAACAAACAAACAACAAAATTTTACAGACATGTAAACAAAACAACAACAACATTCTACAGACATGTAAACAAACCAACAACAAAATTTTACAGACATGTAAACAAACAAACAACAAAAATTTACAGACATGTAAACAAACCAACAACAAAATTTTACAGACATGTAAACAAACAAACAACAAAATTTTACAGACATGTAAACAAACCAACAACAAAATTTTAGACATGTAAACAAACAAACAACAAAATTTTACAGACATGTAAACAAACCAACAACAACATTTTACAGACATGGTCAGCCAATTGCCACATTTTACAAACAAATAAATCAAACAAATCAGGGAAAAAGCGAGTTAACCCATTTCAGCTCACATCGACTGATTTTTGACTGAAGACGTCGGTGTCGAGTGATTCAGTCGACGTTGACTTTGTGTTGAAGACGCGCAACTCGCGGAACAGAGAGTTGGGGTGTTGGTCTAGGGTGAGGTCAGAGGTCGACTGGAGGGCGAGGTGACCCACGTTGTCCTGTAGACACAGGTTCTGTTCCCGCAGTTCATTGATCTCTCGCTCCTGACACAGCAGCTGAAACACAACACAAACTATTGATTCCAGGACACTGATTCCAAAATACCAATTCCAACATACCAATTCCAAAATACCAATCTCAAAATACCAATTCCAAAATACCAATCTCAAAATACCAATTCCAAAATATCAATCTGAATTCAAAAATACCAATTTCACAAAAGTACCAATTCCACAAAAATACCCATTCCACAATACCAATTCAAAAAAGTACCAATTCAAAAATACCAATCTCAAAATACCAATTCCAAAATCCCAATGCCAAAATATCAATCCCAATTCCAAAATACCAATTTCAAAAAGTACCAATTCCACAAAAATACCCATTCCATAATCATCATCATCATCATGCTGTCGGTCGCGAAGCGACAAAGACTGCTTCCATGAATGAATGAATGTTTATTTAACAACAGCAACACAGGAATATACAACATAGTATGAAAAATAATACAATACATAATGGTAACGACAATACAATATAATATCGGTGCTGTTGTTAAAAGGACATAGCAGAAGTCATATGACTTGTAAGGCGCTATGCCCTTCTCAACTAAAATGCGTAATAGTTATAGTAAAAGTTATGAGATTTAATACAACCAACAATAATATTTTTTTTGCATTGTGTTAATTGTTCATAAATACGAAGAAAGTAATGTCGACTTTAAACTTTTTTTAAATTGTTGTAAACTTGGCAACTGTCTTATATTACTTTCAAGACCGTTCCATACGTGTATTCCTCTGACAGTAATTGACAGTAGTCTATGGGTGGTGTTCGCTTTTTTAACATAAAATAGTTTAGATTGTCTGGTATCATACTTGTGTACGGCTGCAGTTGGTTCAAAGAACGCCTGTACACGACCTTCTAAACAGTGGTTGTTTGCTTTATAAAGCATAACCATAGTCCTATGTGTAATTAAATCTTGAAGTTTAAGAATTCTTGAACAGTGAAAAAATACAGATGTATGACCATGGTAATCAAGACTATATATTATTCGTATAGCTTTTTTCTGTAGCAGAGAGAGTTTTCTTACTCTAGACGGATACGTATTTCCCCATATTTCACAGCAATAAGATATATATGGTTCAACAAGTGATTGGTATAACGTGCGTAATGCTTGAATATCAAGAACATCCTTTGTTTTATACAAAACACCTATGCTTTTTGATACCTTCGTTTCAACCGTTTTTATCTGCTCTCTCCACGTTAAGTTTTCATCAATGATTACACCAAGGAATTTTGTATGTGACACCTGCTCAATGTTATTTCCATTCAAAACAATGTTTACTGTTGGTCTAAGTTGTTTTTTATTTGTAAACATGATAAAATTGGTTTTGTTCACATTAAGCGATAATTTATTAACTCTGAACCATATATCTAGTTTTTCTAGTTCGTTATTAACTGTACATGTTATATCCACAATATTCCTAGTTGAGTAAAAAATGCTAGTGTCATCTGCAAACAAAATAATATTAAGCAATTTTGACACTTCATACATGTCATTTATATATAAAATAAATAGTACTGGGCCCAGGATTGATCCTTGTGGGACTCCACACTTGATATTCTTTAGCTGTGAATTACTGTTGTTATAGCACACATACTGACCACGATTGGCTAAATAACTTTTAATCCAATCTAGTGACAAACCCCTTATTCCATAACATTGTAACTTACTTAGCAGTATTTTATGATCAACGGTGTCAAATGCTTTCTTCAGATCAATAAAGACCCCGATAGTGCTTTCTTGTTTATCTATTGCTGAAGTTACCTTTTCGACAAATTCGGTTAACGCTAATGAAGTTGAGTGATTACTTCTGAAGCCATATTGCCCGTCAGTCAATACGTGATGATTTTCAATGAATGACATTAACCTTTTATTAAATATTTTTTCTAGTATTTTGGAGAATTGGGGTAACAGTGATATAGGTCTATAGTTAGAAAATTGGAGACGATCTCCTGATTTAAAAACAGGAATAACTTTTGCCGTTTTCATGTCATTTGGAAATATTCCGGTGATTAATGATCTGTTAAATATATAGGTTAAAGGTCTTACAATTTGCTTTATTACATGTTTAACAGTTTTCATGCTGATTTCGTCGTGTCCATACGAAGTCTTACGTTTGCACCCTGACACAATTTCGCTTACTTCTTTCTCAGTAACGGGATACATATACATTGACTCTGATACCTGGTTTTTTAGAAAGTCAGTCGGTTGTGTTCCTTGGCATGGCTCTATACTGTTAGATAAGATTGTACCTATGTTAACAAAGAAGTTATTGAAATGATTAGCAATTTCTTCGTTGTCTAATGTTACTCGATTGTTATCAACAATGAATTCATTTGAATATTTTGCTTCAGACTTTCTTTTGCCAATTATAGTGTTAAGAATTTTCCACGTTTCACTAGCGTTGGCCTTACACTCTTCCAGTTTCTGTCTATAATAGTTCTTTTTTTCAATACGCAAGATTTTTGTTAACTTGTTTTTGTAGTTTTTATAGCGACTTTCTGTTAACAATGACCTTCTTTTTAGAAATGCTAAGTACAAGTTATTTTTTTTAATGCAAGCATTTTTTAGGCCTCTTGATATCCAAGGTTTTTCCTTCCGTTTAGTGTTGTTTGTATACATTCTTATTTTGACAGGACAAGCATTGTTGTAGGTGTTACTTAGTATTTGCATAAATTGCAAGTATGCTAAATTGGGATTACATTCGTTCAGTACAGTTTCCCAGTTTGTATGGCTTAAGTCTTGTTCAAATTTGCTTAAGGCTTCATCGTCCAATGTTCTGTTATACTTCACTTTTTGATCATTATTATTGGTCACGTAAGTACTATTATCACACAGAACGAAAATTGGCATATGATCCGTAGCATCGCCTAAAACAATGCCGCACATTTTGTTTCTGCATAGCTCAGAACAAAAAATGTTATCTATTATAGTTGCAGTCGTGCCTGTTATTCTTGTTGGCCTGGTGATCAAGGGATACAATCCAGAACTGAACATTTGATCAACGAAATGTTTCGATTCAGTTTGTTCTTCACAGTGTAATAGATCTATATTAAAATCACCACATATGTACACCACTTTACTGGTAAGATTTCCTAGTATATATGATAAATTTTCATTAAATTTGCTAATGCTAGTATTCGGTGCTCTGTATATACAGCCGACATTGATTTTTGAATGTTTACTGATCTGTAGTTCAATAAAAATACTTTCGAAACATTCATCAATCGCATATGATACGTTCCGCAGGCATATATTAGGAGATTCACAATTCCTAAGTAGAGATTCGCATACAAATATGGCAACACCACCGCCTGTTTTGTTGTTTCTGGAGTTGCAGTACAATTTGTAACCTAAAAATGCGTCATGAAAATTAGTTACTTCATTTCCATCCCAATTGTTTTCTTTAAACCAAGTTTCCGAAATTGCAATAATATGGAACTTATACTCTAGTTCTCGAAGAGTGTCCTTAATCTTATTTAAGTTGGCTTTTAGACTCCGGGCATTGAAGTGTATAACACTTAGATTGTTTGCCCGATCAGTACCGCTAAAGTTTGTTGAAAACTGTGCAGGGGTGAAATATCTGCACTGTGTAGGCAAATCATTATACAATAAACATTCAGTGTCTATTTCGTGTTCGTAAAAGAGTTCAGTATGTACAGGCATTATGAGTGTTCGTCGTTTAATGATTTTGCATTTACGTGCTTTTAATCACGATCTCTTACCACCAACTTGTCAAACGACAGGTAAGCGATCTTCCCTTCTTCGCGTGCTTTCATCATTTTGGGGAGAAGTTCTTTGCGTCTCGCCATAATTCTCTGCGAGTAGTCTTCGTTCACATATATCCCACGAGGTCGTTTTTTCTTGGCCGCCGCAAGCACGAGCTCGCGGTCTTTGTACTGAGCGAATTTGACCACGATGGTCCGGGCTTTCGATCCGGTGCGGCCCGTTCGGTGTGCCCGCTCGATCGTCATGGCGCGTACTTGAGTTTCCGGAAGTTCCAGCGATGTTGTCATTTCTCGGCGCACGTTTTTTTCCGCCTGCTCCCAGGTTTCGTTTTCTGCGTCCGGAATGCCGTCGAATCGCAGATTGCACCGTCGGGACTGGTTCTCCTGGTAGTCGACGGTGCGTTCAACTCTGGCGATGGTGTCTTCACAGTCGCGCAGTTTTCTTCCCAGGTCGTCAACGTTGTCGTTTGTTTGCTTCGCAGTGAGTTCGTCTACCTGCGTCTGCGTATATTGTAGACTGACTCGAAGTTCAGTCAGCGAGGTTGTTGTTTCCCGCATGAAGTTGTCTACCCTCCGGTTAATCTCGGCGATAGCGCTCTGCAGACATGCCTGGAAGGCGTCTTGCTGGACCTGTAGTAGCTTCTTAACTAACTTCTTCCATCACTTGACTGTTGCTCTCCATTTGTCTCTCTGCTGTGAGAGTGATGTCCAGGAGTCGATCTTTATGTCTCTCAGCTTCAGGTTTCTCTTGATGGTATCCTTGAACCGGAGACGAGGGCGCCCTCTCTTTCTCTGACCAGAAGACAGATGGGAGTAGAGAACCTGCTTTGGTAGCCTGTCTGGTGACATCCTCATGAGGTGTCCAGTCCACCGGAGATTCTTTCTGATCAGAAGATCTTCCATAGATGGCAGCCCTGTCCGTTCGAGTATTTCCTTGTTTGTCACTTTGTCCATCCAGGTTATCCTCATGATCAATCGCAGATGTCGCATCATAAAGGCATGCAGCTTTTTCACCTGTCGTCTGTACACTGTCCAGGCCTCGGCTCCGTATAGGAGGGTGGACAGCACGATTGCACGGTTTATCTTGCCTTAACCCGCATGGACACATGGTGGTTGTTCCAGAGTCTCTGGCGTAGTCGGCCGAAAGATGCACTAGCCTTGGCCATCCTCCTCTGTATTTCATCGTCAATGCATCCATCACTTGATATAGTGCTTCCGAGGTAGGTGAATTCCAGAACAGAGTTCAACTTGTTTCCATCAACCATGATATCCTCCTCTCGGGTTCTTGTAGAGTTGGGTTGGTACAGCACCTCGGTCTTCTTGATGTTAATCTTCAGGCCAAACTTCTTTGACGCATTGGAGAAAGCATCCACTATATTCTGCATCTCTTCAGCAGAGTGTGCAACCAGTGCACTGTCATCTGTGAATAGCAGCTCTCTCATCAGTATCCGAGTAGTCTTGGTCTTCGCTCTGAAGTGTGCGACGTTGAATAGGTCAGCGCTCTGTCTGGACTGTATGTAGACGCCATCCCCCATGTCTCGGAAAGCATCATCGAGCATTGCTGATAGGAAGATGGAGAACAGCGTGGGGGCCAGTACACATCCTTGCTTAACCCCATTTGTGACATTGAACGATTCCGAGACTTCCCCTCCAACACTAACATTCGCCATCATTCCGGTATGTAGTGCCTCGATCATTGTTGTGAACTTCTCTGGGCATCCATACTTCCTCAGTAGCTGCCATAGTCCGGTCCTCCCAACTGTATCGAACGCCTTACTGAAGTCGACAAATACCATGTACAGTGGTCGGTCCTGCTCAATGCACTTTCCTTGTAGTTGTCGGAGACAAAATATCATATCCACGGTGCTCCGGTTACCTCTGAAGCCACATTGAGTCTCTGGAACTACCTCTGGTGTTATGTGGGTAGATAGTCTGTTGAGTAGGATCCTGGCGAAGATCTTGCCTGCTATGGAAAGAAGAGAGATTCCTCTATAGTTCCCACAGTCTGTTCGATCACCTTTCTTGTAGATGGTTACAATGCTGGCATCCTTCCATGCTTGTGGTACAGAACCCACCTCCCAGGCATTGGTGATTAGTTGGTGCAGTCTGCTGAACAGTTTGTCTCCTCCGTGCTTCCATACTTCTGCAGGAATTCCATCTCCTCCAGGTGCTTTGCCATCTTTCAGGCCGGCGATTGCTTTAGCCATCTCATCCATAGTTGGAATCTCATCTAGGTTTGTCTTGATAATGCGCTGCGGGATGTTGTCCAAAGCTTCGTGATCTATGTCTCCAGGGACGTTGAGTAGCTTCTGGAAGTGTTCACTCCATCTTGCCACAACTCTCTTGCTGTCAGTGAAGGTCTCCATTCCATCTGCTGATTTCAGTTGAACAGGTCCCTTCTTTTTGGGTCCCCACACTTCCTTCAGTCCATTGTAGAAGCCCTTCATGTTGTTACTGTCAGCAGCTCTCTGCAGCTCCACGGCCTTCCTTTCCCACCAGTCTGACTTCAGTGCACGGGTGTGTTTTTATAGCAGTCTGCAGGCGTCTTTATATGCTGCAGTGGTGGATCTAGTGCTCCTGGTTTGCAACACTCTCTGGTGGGCTTGGTCTCTTCTGCTCATAAGAGTTTGTAGCTCCTGGTCGTTGGGGTCAAACCAGTCCTGGTGTTTTCTGTCTGGCTTGCCAAGATATGTCTTTGCTGTGTTGTACACGACCTGCTGCAGAGCTGCCCATTCCTCGTCTGGTGTTGAGTTTTCCTTCTCCTCCCATTGGGCGAGAGCACTGTCCATCTCCTGCTCAAAACTCTCCCTATGGCTGGTGGTACTTAGTTTTGCTGTGTTGAGCTTGGTCGGCTTACTTGTTCCTTGCCTGCTGTGCTTTTGTCATATTCTGAAAGCCACTTTTGACCTCAGCATCTGGTGATCGGTCCAACAGGCTCGGGTGCTGTGGATGTCCATCTTATCCCGACACCTCGTGATGATGAAGTCGATCATATGCCAGTGTCTGGAACGAGGATGCATCCAGGTGATCTTGCGTTCATCCTTCTGCTTGAACATGGTGTTCGTCACTATCAGTTCGAACTCAGAGCACAGAGCCAGTAGAAGCTCGCCATTGGAGTTGCATTTCCCAATCCCATGTTTGCCCATGACCAAGGGCCACTTGTCATTGTCTCTTCCTATCCTTGCATTGAAGTCTCCTATCAGCAGTAGCTTATCTGTACGAGGGATGCCACTTGTCAGCTGGTTGTAGAAGGCCTCCTTGTTTTCGTCTGGGTTTGTCATTGTCGGAGCATACACGCTGATAATTGTCGCAAAGTTGTCCTTGCTCAGAGGTAGTCTCATCCTCATGATTCTGTCACTTACTGGCCGTGGCATTTCTGTCAGCTTTGTGACGATATCCTTTTTGATACCAAAGCCCACTCCGGCCTCCCTTCTTTCTCCTTCGGGTTTGCCACTCCAGAAGAAAGAGTATTCCAAGTCGTTGAGACTACCAGACTCTGAGAACCTTGTTTCATATAGGGCGGCGATGTCGATGTTGTATTTGGCAAGTTCCATTGCTACTAGTGCCGTACGTCTTTCTGGTCGGCTAGCTCCTTCTCGGTCGAGGAGAGTCCTGACGTTCCATTGTCCAATTGTCAGTAGTTGTCTCCTTTGTCTTCTTCTTCCTAGCTGATTTTTCACTGTCGATGGAAGATGAGGTCTTGGTAACCCGGGCGACGGCCGATCCAGTATCATGTTTCGTGCAGTTGTACATTTCATGGAAGCTGCTAGCAAAAATTGTTGAAGTGCCGCTGGCTTTTGCAAGTTACTAGCGACACTCTCTCGGGGAACAAATAGAGGTCTCACACCGGCAAGAACATGTCAAGACAGGCGCAAACTATTTGTCCCTGCAGTGGCTGGTCGAGAGATGTTGGGAGTTCCATACACCAACCGCCCTTGATGCTGCCACAGTGACATGGTTTTCTGGTTAGGGTTTGCTCCCTTAGCCTTCGGTTCTGACAAGAACCTGTACCACAAGGCACTGGTTTACAACTCTGCATGGCAGGGGCGTCAAACTCCCTGAGGTATTGCAATACCTGCATTGCAATACCTGCATTCCACAATACCAATTCCAAAAAGTACCAATTGCAAAATACCAATCGCAAAATACAAATCCCATTCCTAAAATATCAATCCCAATTCAAAAATACCAATTTCATAACAAAAGTACCAATTCCACAAAAATACCCATTCCACAGTACCAATTGCAAAATGCAACTCCTAAGATCAATTCTACTTTGAAACAGGAGTATATGAACAGAAGAGCTGTAGACACAGATATATTAACAGAACAACACCAGAACAACATATGTAGTTAAGAAACACAATTTCAAATAATAATAGAAATACATAAAAACAACATTACAGTTTTCCAAAAGTTATATGATCTAACTGTATTACTGTATTATGTTAAAAAAATACAAATTACAATTACTTTGTTTTTGCAAAAACACAACACAAATTAGTTTATTCAGACAAGTTATTGTTTATTTTTTGCTTACAAAAACATGATTGTTTTCAGTGTAACATCATTTTTGTTAACGACAAAGAAATCATCCGACTAAAAAAATCATCCCAAACTGAGATTGTTTTATATGATTCTTACACAAATTGTGTGCATTTTTATAGCAAAATCTATTTACCTAGATCTTTATTATTCTCTAGACTGTATTTTAGTAAGACCTGCACTTCTCAAACGACAGATCCTTTTCAAACTTACACAAATACTGTAATAACGTATTTTTCAAACTTACAACAAAAAATACACAGATCTGTTACACTGAGTCAACTAATTTTTGATTATGACTACATATGTAGTTGTCATAGTCATAATATACTATTCTCTGTGGCAGACTTCACTCACTGGTCACATGTCAGTTAGGGTAGGGTGGGAAGGGTTAGTACAGGCCACGACTGCATGCACCACACAGGGTAGAGGCAAGCGGGCTGCACTTGTACATGCCCACAACACACATCATGCTAATGTCATATCTATAGTGTGTCTAAAAATCTAATTAAAAACACAAAAGTCCTGACTAACAGCCTAAACCATCAGTGTGGGACAATCCCAGTGTCCTTAACTGGAAGGTGGCTTTATTACTAAGGTGGGTGAGTGTAAAGCGACTTTCTACTGTAGTCATCATCATGATTTCTGGTGAATCAGTTTCATTGGATTTCATTTCAATAGGGTGTGTAAGTCTTGCGCGCGAAAATGAGGCTGGGGGCAGTTGGGGGCAGAAGGTCCATATTCTCCATGTTAATGTATAGGACTTCGTTTTGTTTTTGGTTGTAATAATCGAACGGTTCCAGTCTAACAATTTCAGTTATACTGTCCGAAGGATTATTACAAGCAAAAGCAGTGGAACACTTTGCCGGTGACAATGATCACGGAAATCATGAATTTTAATCGATTATAATGGTGGTTGCCATGGCAACAGCGGCAAGTCCTTGGGTTTGGCGATCTTGACTAATAATGAAAAGTGCCATTTTTCGCACAGTACAACCTGTTTGGACCAATCGTATACATGTGTTATGATTATGTGCATTTAGACAATTTGTCAGATATAAGTGCTTATCGAAACCACAACGTACAGCTATGTAAAATCCGTACAAAAACACATACGGCTAAAATTTGTGGGGAGTGTCTATTATCTGCACTACATAAATCGCTATGTCTATGATAGTGTGGTAAACTCAATATTAAATCGGACATTTAAGATAAGAAAGGTATAACACAAGATATTTATGTCCTGAATTTCCTAATATTCATCAGTCGGAAGTTACAACTGTCATCCATCGAATATTATTCTAATGACCAGTCCCCAAATCAGCTTTAGGGCGTTTGCAATATGAGAACTTAAAGAAAAACTAATCCACCTGCGTGTGTGGCATTACCTGCTCCTGTTGTTCCTGACAGTGTTGCTCAAGCGCGACGATGCGGTCATGCGCGTCCTCCAGACTACAAACATGCGTGTTCCGCTCCGAGGTTAGAATGTTGACTCGGCAGTCTAGTTCTATGCGGATGGCTGTTAACTTGGCAATCTGCAGGCAGGTGGCAGCACAGGGTAGGGGCATGCGGGCATGGTTAGTACATGGTCAAATGTATGCAAGGTAGGGTCATGCGGGCATAGTTAGTACATGGCCAAATGTATGTAAAATAGGGTCATGCGGGCATGGTTAATACATGGTCAAATGTATGTAAAATAGGGTCATGCGGGCATGGTTAATACATGGTCAAATGTATGCAAGGTAGGGGCATGTGGGTATGGTTAGTACATGGACAAATATATGCAAGGTAGGGGCATGCGGGCATGGTTAGTATATGGTCATATGTATGCAAGGTAGGGTCATGTGGGCATGGTTAACACATGGTCAAATGTATGCAAGGTAGGGGCATGCGAGCATGGTTAACACATGGTCAAATGTATGCAAGGTAGGGTCATGTGGGCATGGTTAATACATGGTCATATGTATGCAAGGTAGGGGCATGCGAGCATGGTTAATACATGGTCATATGTATGCAAGGTAGGGGCATGCGAGCATGGTTAATACATGGTCAAATGTATGCAAGGTAGGGGCATGCGAGCATGGTTAATACATGGTCAAATGTATGCAAGGTAGGGGCATGCGAGCATGGTTAATACATGGTCAAATGTATACAAGGTAGGGGCATGTGGGCATGGTTAATACATGGTCATATGTATACAAGGTAGGGGCATGTGGGCATGGTTAATACATGGTCAAATGTATGCAAGGTAGGGGCATGTGGGCATGGTTAATACATGGTCATATGTATACAAGGTAGGGGCATGTGGGCATGGTTAATACATGGTCATATGTATACAAGGTAGGGGCATGCGAGCATGGTTAATACATGGTCAAATGTATGCAAGGTAGGGGCATGTGAGCATGGTTAATACATGGTCAAATGTATGCAAGGTAGGGGCATGTGGGCATGGTTAATACATGGTCATATGTATACAAGGTAGGGGCATGTGGGCATGGTTAATACATGGTCATATGTATACAAGGTAGAGGCATGTGGGCATGGTTAATACATGGTCAAATGTATGCAAGGTAGGGGCATGTGGGCATGGTTAATACATGGTCATATGTATGCAAGGTAGAGGCATGTGGGCATGGTTAATACATGGTCATATGTATGCAAGGTAGAGGCATGTGGGCATGGTTAATACATGGTCATATGTATACAAGGTAGGGGCATGCGAGCATGGTTAGTATATGGTCATATGTATACAAGGTAGGGGCATGTGGGCATGGTTAATACATGGTCATATGTATACAAGGTAGGGGCATGTGGGCATGGTTAATACATGGTCATATGTATACAAGGTAGGGGCATGTGGGCATGGTTAATACATGGTCATATGTATACAAGGTAGGGGCATGTGGGCATGGTTAATACATGGTCATATGTATACAAGGTAGGGGCATGTGGGCATGGTTAATACATGGTCAAATGTATACAAGGTAGGGGCATGTGGGCATGGTTAATACATGGTCAAATGTATGCAAGGTAGAGGCATGTGGGCATGGTTAATACATGGTCATATGTATACAAGGTAGGGGCATGCGAGCATGGTTAGTATATGGTCATATGTATACAAGGTAGGGGCATGTGGGCATGGTTAATACATGGTCATATGTATACAAGGTAGGGGCATGTGGGCATGGTTAATACATGGTCATATGTATACAAGGTAGGGGCATGTGGGCATGGTTAATACATGGTCAAATGTATACAAGGTAGGGGCATGTGGGCATGGTTAATACATGGTCAAATGTATACAAGGTAGGGGCATGTGGGCATGGTTAATACATCAGGGTCGGAAATTAAGGACCGTCCGCTAGTCCGAGACTACCAGATTGTGCCACGGACTAGTAAATATTACAACTCAGTAGTCCGGTGGACTACTGAATTCATCAGAATTGTCAGTGGCACCACCTGGTGTTACAAAAGTTGATAATTTTATAATTGAAATACGCCGCCATTTTGTACCAATTTCGCGTAATTTTTCGTAAGAACAGCAACGTGTATTATCGGCCGGGCTCGAAATGGGCACTGGCGCGATGACCCGACATGTGTTTTAATGCTGTCTGGCCAGTTCGAGCCACCAGTTTTTAAATTTAATATCAAGTGGTTTCAATCCCCTACTGACCACCGTCGATGTTTCCGTAACCCGACCTTTCACAGAAAAATGGAACGACTTTAATAACATGAGTCTATTTATTAACGTTCGTTTTGTTACATTTTATATATAACTTATTACGCAATATGTCTAAAATGTTGTCGTGCGAACACAACGATTTCCATGTACTGTGGAAGTCGTATTTTATAAATGCTTGCGTGATTGGCAAATTGCGGGAGTCATTCAGTATTCACCCAATCAGCGATTTTGTTACACATTGCCGTTGGCTGTGGGTGGTAGGCGATGTCGTTGTTGTCTGCATGATAAAACGCTAGTTCACATTCCGTAGTGGAAAGACATCTACATAATAATACTATGACACGTTTGATAGTGTTGCAAACGACCATTCCTGCAGCGGTAGATTTTGTAAGACAATCTTGGAAGAAAGAGGGCAAGTGTTTTGGACAGCGTTCACACTGTCACCGGCGCACGTGGGCTCTCGGCCTCGCACACAGACGCGATGTTTACGTAGTCATAGCCCAGACATAGGCTAGCTTGTCATTAGATGGGGCACGGGTTATATGCGTTCTAGTGCTAATTTAGCTATTAATTCATATATATTGCCAACGAGCAAATCAATTGTTAATATTAAATATGAAAACACGTTTTTGTTTTATATTATTTATCGAATTTAAACTGACTTCATTATTTAATATTTAGAAGACACACAACACTGACAGAAGACGTTGACTGTTGTCATTGAGGTTAATATTTAATTTCTCATAATATGTAGTAATTTTAATCCATGTAAAGTTTATAAATAAATGTGCTAAAATTGTATAGTGTGCCCGTTGCCTCAGATGTTATATTACCAGACTTACACCACAATTAAAACATTTCATTTAACGTCGAGTTCTCTCTTTTTATTGTTGCAATCTGAATAATGTACATTAAAAATAAACGCATGCAACATAAGATCTTCAGAAAGTCTTCATGGTGTCACTCCTGTCAAAACTTGGTCTTATAAGGTGATGGGCACCTCGGTAGCAGCATATTTTATTTACAATATTCGGGCCGGTAACTTTTTGGGGGGCAGTAACTTTTGAAATATACTGGCCCCCCGGGCCAGTGGATGCAAAAGCTTAATGTCAATGCCAGTATTGTGTAGAGTGGGACAATGATGCCAGTTGTGACAAGTACTTGGATGGTGCAGATTGAGAGATGTGTATTATCGTTACTACCTGGTATGTTTTTCGTAAATAAATTTTGCATATAATTTGATCATCTTGACTCCATGTTGATGAATTTGACGGGACTAGTGGATTTGGCTGCGGACTAGTGAACTTTCCTGGCCACTAGGCCGGTGGACTAGTGGTAAAAAAAGTTAGTTTCTGCCCCTGATACATGGTCATATGTATGCAAGGTAGGGGCATGCAGGCATGGCTAGTACATGGTCAAATGTATGCAAGGTAGGGGCATGCAGGCATGGCTAGTACATGGTCAAATGTATGCAAGGTAGGGGCATGCGGGCATGGTTAATATATGGTCATATGTATGCAAGGTAGGGTCATGCGAGCATGGTTAGTACATGGTCATATGTATGCAAGGTAGGGTCATGCGAGCATGGTTAGTACATGGTAAAATGTATGCAAGGTAGGGGCATGCGAGCATGGTTAGTACATGGTAAAATGTATGCAAGGTAGGGGCATGCGGGCATGGTTAGTACATGGTCAAATGTATGCAAGGTAGGGTCATGCGAGCATGGTTAGTACATGGTCATATGTATGCAAGGTAGGGTCATGCGAGCATGGTTAGTACATGGTAAAATGTATGCAAGGTAGGGGCATGCGAGCATGGTTAGTACATGGTAAAATGTATGCAAGGTAGGGGCATGCGGGCATGGTTAGTACATGGTCAAATGTATGCAAGGTAGGGTCATGCGAGCATGGTTAGTACATGGTCATATGTATGCAAGGTAGGGTCATGCGAGCATGGTTAGTACATGGTAAAATGTATGCAAGGTAGGGGCATGCGAGCATGGTTAGTACATGGTAAAATGTATGCAAGGTAGGGGCATGCGGGCATGGCTAGTACATGGTCAAATGTATGCAAGGTAGGGTCATGCGGGCATGGTTAGTACATGGTCAAATGTATGCAAGGTAGGGTCATGCGGGCATGGTTAGTACATGGTCAAATGTATGCCAGGTAGGGTCATGCGGGCATGGCTAGTACATGGTCAAATGTATGCAAGGTAGGGTCATGCGGGCATGGTTAGTACATGGTCAAATGTATGCAAGGTAGGGTCATGCGGGCATGGTTAGTACATGGTCAAATGTATGCAAGGTAGGGTCATGCGGGCATGGTTAGTACATGGTCAAATGTATGCAAGGTAGGGGCATGTGGGCATGGTTAGTACATGGTCAAATGTATGCAAGGTAGGGTCATGTGGGCATGGTTAACATGGTCATATGTATTCCTGGTAAGTCAAATACCCAAACATGAGAGCTCTACATTTTGGCTGCATCATTCTCTACTTCCCATTGTAACCTGATTTTATAGTCTTTAATCCAAACTGTTGAAAAGTTGACTGTTTGCCTTGTTGAGTTTACTAGAGCTACATAGAAAAGTTACACAAATAAACCAGCATGCCTTAGTGGGCATTAGATTAAGGCTATCAAGTTCATATTCCGCGATGTTCACATTTGGTTTTATGGATAGGTAGGATTCATGGGAAGTTCAACAAAAAAGATCACATCTTTGGTGAAATCCTTACAAATTTACAACACTTTACTTTTTGGGAGTTAGATCTTGATGAAACTTGTTAAAATTAGAATAGGTTTGTGATATATGCTTTTCCTTAAATTTTGAAAGAATCTAACAAGTATGTAATATATATATATATATATATATATATATATATATATATATATATATATATATATATATATATACATATACATATACATATACATATACATATACATATACATATACATATTATGTACAGTGTACCCGATATGAATACATTTATTTCAAATAAAAAACATGATAAAGTTATGTACACTGTACATGCATATAGATGATACATACAAATAAGCCTACAAAATATATGTTCAAAAACAGCAAGTAATGCTGCATTTTTAACATAAATAAGGACTTGATTAGGGTTATGTACAATTGCTTTGAAATACTAAATGGCCCAATTTGGATTAGCTGGGCCAATTCATTGTACACAGTAAATCTGTAAGATAGTCATCATGTCTACATATAACTTTATTATTATTTATTATTATTATATCTATTTTTAAAGTCAGTAAGTTGTTTATATAACTTGCTTTTCAAACAGTGTTTATTTACATGAATTAATTGCATATTTATTATACAATCACATCCTGTATATTGCTCATTATTTTATCTAACGTACAACATTTATTTTTTATCTATTAATTTTTTAACATATTTGATCTTTTATAGGCTACTTAGATGTGCTAATGTATGTACCAATTATATATGGGTTTTTACTTGAAATAAATGTATTCGTATTCGTTTTCATATTCATACATGCCAGGCTCGGCACCTCAAGTTTAAACACAACATTTTCCTTTACAAATTTATGACTGCCATACTGTTTGCAACTGTTCCAGTCCAGTTGTATGTCAAAGCACCGCATGACTTTTTCCATTGCAAATTGCCATATTGTTCGCTTCAGTTCACGGCCATTTGTAAGTGAAAGCACCAGGCCTGATTGAATGCCACAAAAACAGCTGGAACCTACAAAGGACTCCTGACCACACTGGAGGGATAATTCACACAACACAATACGGAGACAAATGGACTTGAGCTGCCTCGATGATAAGTGAAACAAAGGCACAGAGGAGACTGCGTGCTTCAGTGTCATTAATCTCTCTGTCTCCAGATCAGTTGTGCCCAGACTTGACAGTTTACACTTCAATCTCTGCCTCTTTTTGCTTCAGTGATCACATGACCACACAGCGGGGGGGGGGGTCTGGCTTGATCTAGCACCAAGTGCAAGAAAGTTATGACACGATATCTGCAGATAAATATTGCACTGATTTGGCTTCGGAAGGGAAATGTTCCAACAGGAAAATGTCTGGGAAGGGGAATGTTTGGGAAGGGAAATGTCTGGGAATGGACATGTCTGGGAATGGACATGTCTGGGAAGGGAAATGCTTGGGAAGGGAAGTGTCAGGGAAGGGAAATGCCTAGGAAGGAAAACGTTTGTGAAGGGAAAACGTTTGTGAAGGGAAATGTTTGGGAAATGTCTGGGAAGGGAAATATTTGGGAAGGAAAATGTCTGGGAGGGGAAATGTTTGGGAGGGGAAATGTCTGGGAGGGGAAATGTCTGGGAAGGGAAATGTTTGGGATGGGAAATGTCTGGGAGGGGAAATGTTTGGGAGGGGAAATGTTTGGGAAGGGAAATGTTTGGGAGGGGAAATGTTTGGGAAGGGAATGTCTGGGAGCGGAAATGTCTGGGTTGTGAGTGTGACCTTGTGACGGGACTGACCTCTCCGCGCAGTGTCTCCACCTTGTGGACGTAGTCCTGCATGGAGACGCGCCTCGTGCGGAGCTGCTCTCTCAGCTCCTCCACCTGAGCCTGGAGCCCCGCCTCCGCTCCACGCACCTGGAGCAACACAAGACAACATAAATAAATCAATCAACTGACAACCATTCAGTAACAATTCCTTATGAGTGTTAATACTTATGAACATGTTTAATATTAATTAAAATTTTAGTAACTGACTAAGCATTGTTTAACTATGTGGACATTTTTATTATTATTTACCCATGAGGTACATGTAGTTACTGATTTAATTAATTTATACATGTATCAGTTTTTGTACAGTTTTTATAATGGCATAAGCACATCCGTAATGTCAATATTTATTTAATACTTATAATAATAGATAATTTTATATTTAAAAATTTAACAAAATGGTATATTTTAATTTATGAATTTTAATAAATGTTGGGCTTATTTTACAAGTGATGTGTAGTTTATTTATTATTTGTCATATGAATCTCACAGGAATGACATATGCAAATGGTCCACACAATGTAACAAAGGTGGATCCACACACCTGTGCATGTTAGTCACCAAGACTGCCATGGTGTGTAGAGGGTTAACCCAGGAAGCCATCAGACCCCCAGACACAGGTTAAGACATTCCTCAGATAGTCTCTAGCAAGCTGGGCCATGTCTCAGGTCACTGGAGCAGGAGGCAGTCTCCCAGCCGCCTCCCAACCCACAACAACCCATCCCACCTCTCTCTCCACCATAACCAGGGGATTGCTCCCTTCTCACAGCAAGTTGTCAGCCTCACTTTGGGTCAAAAACAACATATTTCATATGTATCCCTAGCCATAAGATGCAGTTTTTCACATATACATGTACATCCATCACTTACTGAGGCTTTTAAGAGTGTTATAAAGCTTAACTGTAAAATAGATCTTCTTGAAAATTCTGAGTGTTTTGCTGTGATATTATGTAATTTCATTTCTAGAGTCGATCTAGTCAAATATGTTTGAAGTAACAACAATTTAACAGTTATCTGTATATATTTATGACAATTGTCATGAATATATACAGATAACATGTTTTTGCAAGACTGCACTGTTATCAATTCTGAAATCCAGATTAATCTACTTATTGGTAATACCGTAATTCCTAACAGCTGACAGTTGCCCTGAAAATATATTTAAATTGTTAAAAATGTAACCTCTTATATCACAAGATGTAGAGTACTTAAAGCATTTCACATTTCCTCCCCTAACACATGTGCTCACGCAAACAGCAATAATAATTACACAGGGAGTATTCAGCCATGTTTCTGTAACTGTGCAAAGACTACTTATAAACTAAATCATCTGAACCACTGTCTATAGCCAGGCAGTTTCTCTGCAGCTGTTGATGAGCTGAACCAACGTGATGAAAATGTAAAATGTTGAAACTACAGCAACACATTACTTAATAGTAAGGTCCCACTCAACCTATGTGTGAATATGTCACCTCCGACTGACTCAGACTGGACATCTACAGGTGTGGTCAACACCTGAGTTGACCAGATTTACCTGGGCACACCTGGAAGTATATTGTGGGTCAATCGGTCAAAGTCTAGTGGGGGAAAGTTCTCATTAGGTAGGTAAATCACCCATGGGTAATCGCAAAAAGTCAGTAATCCTAAATCCAAATTAATTTAACTAAATACTAATTTGATGATTTTTAAAGACTATCCACCTTGTCATTTCTCACACAGGGAACGTGATCTAATGGTGGGACTTAGTTTGGTTTTGAATTGTCAGTTTGACTAAATATATATTATATACAGCCCTATATATATATATATATATATATATATATATATATATATATATATAGGGCTGTATATATAATATATATATATATATAATTAATTACATACAGCCCTATATTATATATATATATATATACATATATATGGGCTGTATATAATATATATATATAATTAATTATATACAGCCCTATATTATATATATATATATATATATATATATATATATATATATATAACTGTAAGTGTGTAACTGTAAGTGTGTAACTGTAAGTGTGTAACTGTAAGTGTGCAACTGTAAGTGTGTAACTGTATATGTAACTGTAAGTATGTAACTGTAAGTGTGCTCCATGAAACCACTGCCCCAGGTGTACACAATGTGTGAACCATATGTTGCACATTCTTAGTCTACCTGTACCTGCCACTGGTACCAACCTTTAAAAACACCTGACCTTTCATCTGCATGTGAAAGTTAATCATGGGGGTTTACTTTATGGCATTTTCACATGACACCACACACAAGTGACACGGACTGTCTGGTGTTATTTGTAGCTGTTCTATTACACTTACAGTAGTAAACAATATTGTCTAAACAGCAGGATGGTTGCTCTGGATGTTTTTGCAGTGTAGAGCTTCAAAATGAATGCTGTTTGTCGGAACACAAAGTATCTACATTAGCAAGATTAAAATAAGTTTGACATTTAAAGGAGCTGAATTATGTTTAATGAGCAGTTACTACACTCTAAACCATAATAAAAGCAAGACTGTCATACAGATGCTACATAAACTTATATTTATGTATTTTGAGCTTTAGAACTATTTTGGGAACATAGTAACTATCGTGGTAACCATGACAACGATAATATTGAGACCAGCCACAGGATCAGATGATGGTTTTATTCTCTCGTCATTCTCTCATAATGAGCCATGTGTGGTATTTGGGCTCTGGGCTGTGTTGATAGAATGTTGTGTGTTGTTAGCTTGTGAAAATTGTGTGTCGTTAGAATGATGTGTGTTGGTAAAATAGTTATTGGTTTCTTCTCAATCCAATTTTTTTGTCATTTTGTTTAAAAATAATGCTATAAAAAGATGACATCAATGATGATATGCTAATTCGTGTGTGCATACTTATATAGTTTTAGTAAAATCAGACACCCTATCTGTATGGCCAAGTCACGCAACACTACACATGCCTGCCCCCTCTTGCCACAGAACTGATGTCACATAACTAACTGACCAGTAGGCAAATTACACTGGACACAAAGGTTAATAATTCACCCATAATACATCTGACCAACAGACCAATGCATGAGGTGAATGTCAGATCAACCCTTACCCCCAACACCACAGAGAACCCTCTTATGCTGTTGACTGACTCAGTGCCCCAGCCCTATTGACTGACTCAATGCCCCAGCCCTATTGACTGACTCAATGCCCCAGCCCTATTGACTGACTCAATGCCCCAGCCCTATCACTGCCCGGATCTCCATGTAGTGACATGGGGATGGTGGGGCACTGGTACATACCAATTAAGGTGTTTATTGGAACACCTGATAGTATTGTAGAGAGACAGGGTAGATAACATCAGCCCCAGCTGTCCTAGGGGTGAGTGTATGTGTCAGTCTACACAGGCCAGAGCATGGAGATCTGAACTACCACAGGATCAGTTCCTGGACAAACAACCGTTTCATAAAACTGGCAGCAGCTTGTCTCATTTGGGCCCATATTGTTCTGGCCTTGTGGTCAAGGAAGAGGTGGGGCAAATATCCATGTAAAGTTATCAAGTAACGAGCACGGCCGGGTAAACTACTGTGATTTGCAAGAGTACGAGTGATGAGTACTTCATCCCAGATACAGTACTCAAGTAATAAGATGCTTCCCAGACAAGCCGAGATGGTGTCTGAGTGAACAGGTCTGTCAGGGAAGTAAAGTGTAAAGTGCTTTGAACGGTCCCGAGGACTAAATACTGCACTATATAAGAACTTGCCTTCACCTTTTTTAAAGTGCAAATACTCTTGAAAGTACTCACACACAAGTCATTTTGAAAATACTTATACTAACGCCATTTTTTAATACTCAAGCACAAAATAGGTGATATAACTTGTGTGACACAAGCAGCAGTGATGACCTGGTCAGTGATGACCTGGTCAGTGATGACCTGGCCAGTGATGACCTGGCCAGTGATGACCTGGCCAGTGATGACCTGGCCAGTGATGACCTGGTCAGTGATGACCTGGTCAGTGATGACCTGGTCAGTGATGACCTGGTCAGTGATGACCTGGTCAGTGATGACCTGGTCAGTGATGACCTGGCCAGTGATGACCTGGTCAGTACTTGACCGACATGTGAGTAGTTGTGACTACAAAGTATGAGGGTGAAAGTGTGGTCAGTGTCTTCCTTAGGGGGCAGTGAAGGAGTCACCAAGGTGAAACCAGGGTGAAAATAAGACTTGGTGTTACACTAAACACAACTACACGTCCACTAGAGGCAACGTAAGTGTGAGGAACTATGGACATAACACCCCATCTACAAAACCCTCAAGGGGGCAATGTTTTAACTTCTCTGCAATCTTTAAGAAACCTCACAGTCACTGAAGATTGAGGGAGATCAAGACAGCTCACATACACAGACACCTATGTGTAGGACAGGGTTCTTTCAGTCTGAGACGCTGTGACTCATGTACTCTTCCTTCTGTAGAGGTGACCAACTGACCATATCTACACTTCATCACATCTACAGTTTGCTGTACAGTTACAGCTCCACACACTACTCATAATGCATATCCATGACTATAAGTGGACTGACACTTCAACCAACCAACTCTACACCCCCAGCACCATAGGTTTATGCAGAGACCCGTCCACCCGTCATTTGGATGGGTAATTTTAAAAGCTGTTGTGGACAGGTAGAAATATGGGTGGACGGGTAAAAAATGAAGGAGCAATAAAAGGTGTTCCAAAATCATAGATATTGTCAGTTTTGCATTAGAAGTGAGTGTAAATGGTGTCAGTACATGTGTGTTTGTAATCCATGTCATGTCATCACACATTTTTAAGTTTGTAAACTGGCTGAACAATAATTTGGTCCTGCATAAAGCCCTGCACAGCACTTGCTACAGAATACATAATACGTACAGGACCCACTGCCACAGAGGGACCCTCATTATCTCTCGCCCTCAACCCCAGTCACCCGCTTCACCCCTCACCTGACCCCCAACTACACTTTTATCAAATGAATATGCCTGCATAAAGGTACATATTTTACTTAATATTCTCTTCTAGATTCTATAATTAGTAAATTCGTTAATTCATGTTTTAGATAGACTTTTTAGACATTCAAATTAAAACATCTGTTAGGTGTTTATTTATTAATTATATAGACATGTTTAATATATGTTTTGTATTGTATTTCAATTGTATCTATACAGCCATATAACTGGAGGAATAGAAGTGTCTGGTGCTTTTGATGGCTATCAAAATAAATTTATGAACATGATTGCATTTACTTTCATGAAATAAAGGTGTCACTACTACCACTACAGACACTCCACCCTGACACCCACCCAAACACCCCACTCAGACACCCCACCCAAACACCCCACCCAAACACCCCACCTAAACACCCCACCCAAACACCCCACCCAAACACCCCACCCAAACACCCCATCAGACAACCCAAACAAACACCCCACTAGACAACCCACCTAAACACCCCACCTAAACACCCACCCAAACACCCCACTAGATCACCCACCCAAACCACCCACCAGACCACCCAAACACCCCACCAGACCACCCAAACACCCCACCCAGGCCACCACCTAAACACCCCACCAGATATACCCCAACCCCTAACACCCAAATTAGACCCCCAAACTCCTAACCTTCACTAGACACCCGAACCCCTTCCAAACCCCTCAACCGATAATTGCCACCATACCCCATAACCCCCACAAAACACCCCAACCCCCACCAAACACCCCCTCCCTCTCTACCCACCTTGTGTATCTGCTCTGCCAGGTGTTCATTCTGTCTCTTGGCGTCCGTCAGGGCCTGTGAGTGGCTGCGTTCCCCCACCCGTAGAGTCTCCTCCTGGTCAGCGAGGTCATCCCGCAGCTGACTCACCTCGTGCTGCAGGTCGCGAACTGTCAACTCATACTGACCCTCAATCGACTCAAGACGCAGGCGCAACTCATGCTTCTCTTGAGTCAACTCCTGAAAGTAGATTACATAGTTTTTTTCTCTTGAGTCAACTCCTGTGGGGAGTGGTGGTGGCTCGGTAGAGCGCCGGACTGTCAATCGAGGGGACGATGGTTCAATCCCACCTGCCGCTGTTTCGAAACCTAGGCAATTTCGTTCACCCCACATTTGCCTGTCTTTTGGAAGAGACACTAAAAGCCTGTGGTCCCTTCTATCTGGTGTCTATGCCAGGGGAAGTAAAAGATCCCACACAGGGGGTGAATGTGTAACATGTAGTGGACTCACTAAATCTAGAGAAGGACAACTCTGAAAACCAAGCTCGACAATACTCTAGTCACAAGCATGTGGCTAACACAGAGTGATGAGCTAACCATAAGAAGAAGAAGTAGAACTCCTGAAAGACATTTACATAGTTTTGGTTTCTCTTGAGTCAACTCCTGAAAGACATTTACATAGTTTTGGTTTCTCTTGAGTCAACTTCTGAAAGACATTTACATAGTTTTGGTTTCTCTTGAGTCAACTCCTGAAAGACATTTACATAGTTTTGGTTTCTCTTGAGTCAACTTCTGAAAGACATTTACATAGTTTTGGTTTATCTTGAGTCAACTTCTGAAAGACATTTACATAGTTTTGGTTTCTCCTGAGTCAACTCTTGAAAGTAGAATACATAATTTTGGTTTATCTTGAGTCAATTCCTGAAAGTCAATTACATAGTTTTGGTTTCTCTTTAGTCAACTCCTGAAAGTCAATTACATAGTTTTGGTTTCTCTTAGTCAACTACTGAAAGTAGATTACATAATTTTGGTTATCTTGAGTCAACTCCTAAAAATAGATAACAGTGCTTAGGCTTCTTTTGAAAGTACGTTACAGAGTTTAGGCTTCTTGTGAGTTAACCTTTGCCAGTAGATTACATAATTAAGGCTTCTTTTGACTGAACTACTTCTCTTGAGTAAATTTATGAAAGTATATTACAAAGCTCAGGCTTCTCTTGAGTCAACCATTGAACGCTTCAACTGTAAGTTGTTTACAGTGCTCAGGCTTCTGGTCAAATCCTGGAAGTAAATGACTGTGTTAGAGTCTCAGTTAAAGGTTTCTTCTCAATCCCACTTTTGGGGCCTCTCATTTAAAAATAATTTTGCAAAACAACTAGCTAATATCAATGATGATGTTATTTTTTTATGTGCATAGTTATATAGTTTTAATAGTAAAATCGGACAAACCATTGGTAGCTTGTGTAAACCAAGCCATGAATTTAATTACGTCATGCGGGTAACTGGAATCTTCACTGCGAATGTGCAGTACAATTCTACAGGTGTCTCTGTGTCGAGTTTGTCAGCTGAGTGTTATGTCTGTGAGTTATGTCATGTGCCAAATATTACTGACTGAATTAATTGTTGTCTGATATGTTGAATGAATAGTGATGATGAATTCTGTTAATTATTGATAGATATTATTTCATTTGTGATTCAAATCATCAAAGTACACAATAATGTTGCCAGGACATAGCCACAATGGGTGAGCAAACCGATTAAGAATTCGGCTTACCTGACCTACATAGTCTGGATTATTCTCAGGCCCTACATTGGAGATGGAGTAACAGAAGATGTCTTCAAGAGTATTGCTTCCAAAGAGTTCAAGTTTTAGTGTTATATTGTACTCATTTGTACCTCCATCCATGCGTGGGAGTTGGTATGAATTACCATTAAATGATCCTTAACTGATCTGTTTTTACACTGACATACCTCAAAGATTCAGTTACCTGTGACTAATTATATCTCGGTTGGCTTTGTTAGTTCGTACATTAGAAAATGTGCATGACAACACTGGCAACAACGACAACAACCACACCACACCATAACAACAACATTGGCTGTTCACAATTCATAACTGAGATAAACTATTTACACAAACTTTGAAATCAAAATAATTGAAAGGTGGTCTACTGGTACAATGCTGTAGAATATAATGGTGGTCTGTTGTTAATTTATATTTTACCCAAAATAACAGACAATATGTCAGAAATAGCAGCGCGACAATGCCTTATCAATGTGTTGTGATAACATCTCACCTGCCTTAAAGGTAAATATAAACTTGCTGCGAGAAGAACAAAGCTAAATTTTGCCAGCAACTGAGCGGATGTCCCTTATCACACTAGCTAGCCGATACTTTCACCTACATTTCCCTCCACGCAGCAATTACACAGACGTGGTCAGATCATTGTTCTCAGACACAAAGCATGCTTGAACATCGCACACGACCAGAGTCACCAGACCGTATTGATTTCAAAAAACTATTTTTAGCCGCAACATATTTCTTATTGTTAGTTGTACATGCTTCTGTAGTGGGAGGGTATACTTAAATTTGCTTCATTCACTTAGATGCTATTTACGTGCTTTGCCAAAACGGTTTTGTCGTTTGTGCATAATGGGCACACAAAAACTAGATAAACTCCTTGAGAAGGATAAAAGGTAGATATTGGCCACTGCAACAAAGGGAAGCTTTATAATTACATACTGTCATGTTGGTGAATCGTAAGTCAAGAGTGGGTGGTCTAGATTCTCGAAGATAAACTACAGAACTGGTGAAACAGATTAAACAATGCTTGAGTCAGATATTTTAAAGATAATTTTTCCTAGCCATCAGACCATTTTATAGGATACAAGTGTATATTGTAAAATGGAAAAAAAATGCTTGTATTGCCTTGTAAGATAATTGTTACCCAATGTTTGAAAAACATTGTCTTTAAACAGTGCAGTGAATTGTTCCTCAAAATGAATATCGTAAGGTTTTATGTTTTTGTCCATCATGCTCAATGACATAAAAGAAATGATGGCAGCTTAAAATAAATACAACATTTGTGTTACAATGGCAACAATTCTGTTAATTCCATTGAGGTTCTTATAGAAGAAAATGTAGCATAATATTTCTTGAAATAATTGAATTGTTTTCCACAGCAAAATAAAATGTTAAGATAAAGTTTGTTTGCCACAGACATCAAATTAATGCATGCATTTATTTATATCCCTGCTAAGTTGTTATTTATATGGGCAAACATTTTAATTTTTGCACAAAACTAGGTCTGTAAAATTAAAACAAAAAACATGTGTATCTTGCCTTTGACATGGTCAGGATATCATAGAAATGACTGTAAAGAAAATGTTAAGTGCTGATTAAATGCCTTTGATTATACTCATGACCATAGCATATACTCAAGCTGTTTCACAGTTCAATGGTCTATAAGATGTAGACTCACCTCCAGTCGCTGTGAGAATTCCTCTACTAGTTGTTCGTTGCGTCGTTTTAGCTCCTCGTTTTTCTCGAGAAGTGCCTTTCCCAACTCGGCTGTCAACTTCAGGTCGAGTTCCTTCTGCTGAAGCTGTATTACCAGGTCATCCGAGCTGGATGATGGCGTCACTGAGAACGGGGTCAAGTTCTCATAGTCTGTGTTTTCTTGGGAAAGTCCAGCGATTCTCGCCACCAACTGGTTGTAGTCATCCGTGTCCTCTGATGGTGTCGCCATGGTGACCAGTTCATCAGTAGCTAGGGAAAGTTGGTTCATCGTTAACTGTAGATTATATAGTCATGAATAGGATTACAATTTATAGACAGGTCTACTAAAGTTTTTTCTTATTTTTGCATTACAAAATGAGTTTTATTTACCCTATTGTAGTTGACTTATACACATATATATATTAATATATATATATATATTATATATATATATATATATATATATATATATACATGTACACACATGCTAAATACCATGGTAATTAAACCATGTTTCATAATGATAAATATTTTATTGTGTTTAACATGGAATTAATTTGCCATGCAATTAATATTAACAATTCTTTATAAATGTTGTTATATCACTCTAAACTATGGGATATGGACGTTATGTCCCAAGTCACATATGTCCTAGACGATATGTCCTAAATTTATTATTACGTTTTTATGTTATTTTTGCACTTTAGTCTTAACATGTATTAACACTAATGCTGGCACTTTTTGTAGAACATTTCAAGTCCATTTCATGTTTAACTGTCACGTACTGGCATCTTGTTTTTGGGACATATCGTCCACAATATTTGGGACATAAGTGACTTGGGACATAACGTCTATAACTCTAAACTATCCATAGGTGCATGCACACCCTACGGGGAAATTAATATACGCCATTCTTTATTAATTATAAATTTTAATAAGGGGTCATCCATAATTATCATAATTTTCACAAGCGTACAAACCGTACGCTGGGGGGGAGGGGGTATGACTTGAACGTACGCTTTTTTTAATGTTGAAAAATAATGACAAAAACGATGTGCCCACTTATCGCTCGCTCGCTCATCCTCACACAAGGAGAGGTAAAGACCACCAAAACTAAAAGAAAATAGTGCTCGAATGATTTGCTTGTATGCTAGTGATTCATCAGAAACATGGCAACTGTGAAACACTGTCATCATTTTCACCATTTACATTTGTACACTTTCAAGGGGGAGGGGGGGGGTCAGAAAAAGTGTACGGTTTGTACGCTTGTGAAAATGATGATAATTATGGATGACCCCTAAATAAATCAAGCTCAGTTAAACGGACTAGGTCGGACTCCAAGACCAAGGAGATGCTGCCTGCACTGCCCTGCAGATTCGCCCTGCAGTGCATGATGTACGCGTGTGGCTATGTCTCGATCCACTCTAGACTAGAGTCTAGCTATCTATCATTTTTCTATGTCTATGACTATGTCTATGAGTGTATTAATTATATATCGAATCTGTATCCGTTACTAATCGGACAAATCCCTGGTGGGTATCACGCCATGCAATTGTGTTGGGTAGTCTATGAATATGTTTACGACAATTGCGATATTGTGTTGATATCATTATGAAACATGCACACTTTTAAATTGTACGACAATATCAGACCAGCCGATCAATCAGACCCAAATCGCGACGAACGCACGCCCACGCAACAGCCATGGCATATGCTCTCACTCAAGTTTCGCGCTAGCAGTCAAGACTCAAGCCTATCAGTTTCATGCAATGTCTTACAAAACAATCCCGCATTGGCAAGCGACAAAAACTAACCCGCATCAGTGTTTGTCTAACCCATCAGAGCAATCAACAGGACGTAATTCCATCGCGAGTGGCTTCCATAATTGAGTGTGAAGCGACGCTATCATCCTAGTGACACGACCACGTGTGGACGAGCGTCAAACGTCAACAAACACTCGCCGCCGTTTGCACTCGAAATGGTTGAATTCACTGCGCCGCGGGTGGCACTCTAAAGTCATGGAGCTCGTCTCCGCGTCTTGTGCCACGCAATAATAAATAAAAACATGTTTCATCGCAATAGCGAACAGCCATCGTGTATCCAGTTTATATTAGCACACAACAATGACAGTGCACAGCGTCAAGAAAATCTGTTTTTAATGGGATAATTAACTTTTCGTGTTAAAATATTCGATTCCCGATTCACTTACGATTGCACTAACACGGATTTACCTATGCAACATATCCATTCTTGGATACTGGGCGTTTTAACTCCTTGGGGCGTACTATTAAGATAATATTAATTAACTATCATTGATGGTTGTCTCGAGTAATTAATTCAGTAATTGAAAAGCACACCAGTTCAGATTATGAATTTGCTGTAGTAGTTTATACATGTAACAGTAAACAGTTATTAATATCTTTAAAATATATTCAAATTAATGTTATATATCTATTCAAATTGTATATATTATATAACATTATATTAAAAGTACATAAATTATATATATATATATATATATATATATATATATATATATATATATATATATATATATATATATATATATATATATATATATATAAATTGAATATATCAATATTTGACCAGCACGTTTTTACATTTAGCATTCAATCGATGTTAACAATTATATTTACATGGAAATTATGATTGGTAGAATAAATTATTTGTTTTTTTTTTTTTGATTTAGTGGTTCACAGTTAGATATGAGATTTGTCTTTGGAGCTGTTTGTGAAAATTTCCCGCCAATACATGTTTCTAATTTTGCTACAAACGAACAAAGTGTGCATGAGTTGAATTTTCAAAGAAAAAATAATTGTGTTCTTTATAAATATTGAAAATTAGTAAAATGTCACTCTATATCAGGTATAATCGACACGCTAGACAACATATAATTTATGGAGCTTTAAATTAAATAGGGCGCTATTTTCATTTGTTTATTTCAAATGAATTTTGCGACTGTTATATGCATATATATATATATATATATATATATATATATATATATATATATATATATATATATATATATATATATATATATATATATATATATATATATATATATATATATATATATATATATATATATATATATATATATATATATATATATATATATATATACATACAAATATATATATATATAAATATATATATATATATATATATATATATATATATATATATATATATATATATATATATCCAATAATTTATTTAAATGTTGTTTAAACTGTTCACACATGTTATACATGGTATAATATGTCAGAGTCAAGTACATAAAATAAAACCATCCATTACCTTATACTACAAAATGTAAATATCTTGGTCATATAATCAACAATAACCTGACTGATGATGACGACATAGTCAGACAAAAAAGATGCCTTTATGCCCAAGCCAATGTATTAGCTCGAAAATTTTGTCTTTGTAATATTTCCACCAAAATTATTTTATTTCAAGCATACTGTGCTCTTTGGTGCACATTCAAAAAATATAGCCTCAAATGCATTACTGTCGCATACAATAATAGCCTCAGAATTTTACTAAACTTACCCTCAAGATGTAGTGCAAGTTTTATGTTTGCCACCAACTATATTAAATCCTTCAATGAACGCATTCAATCAATATTCAGTCTTTTATGTCGTCTTCATCAGTCAGATAATATCCTTTTTATTAATTACCTTCATACCGATATTCATTTTAAGAGCCATATGTACTCATACTGGAGGTCGTTATTGTACAAATGTCATTAGTATTGTATTTATTTTTGAATCTTTTTTTTTTTTTATTTATTTTTACAACTTATTTAATTCATTTCCTCATATATTTAGACATAACTTTTTAAATTTTACACTTATATTTTTACGTTGATCTCATTGCTTTGATTGTATGATATGTATTGTACTTTAAAAAAATTTTTTTTTGTATTTTATGTATACATATATGGACGTCTTGTCTGAAATAAACCTTATTATTATTATTATTAAATAGACGTTGGCGCCATAGCCAGATATGGCTGGACGTTCACCCACATGTATCTGTCACAGAGGCCAACCACCCCTCGGCTGCGAACCAATCAAAACTGTTGTAAGTTAAACTTCGCGGTAATTTTGAAGGCGAATTTAAAAACAATTTGGGGGGATTTAACATATTCCTGTTAATTTAGCTGATCAGGTAAGGTAATCGCGTCACATTTATGGTACACTGATACACAAATGTCCATGCTCTATTTTTGGTCACGACCAACTTTGTGCAGTTTCGTGTGCTGTTTGTTTACACGATGATAATAACTGGTCGACTTGTGTCAGTGACAGCGCGTAATCATTCACGCACGTTATACCAAGCCCATGGCGCCTGTTTCCGCAGGAAGCGTTCGCAATGTAGTGATGATTCATTTTGTAAAATTTGAATCCACTTGTTCTAAAATGTCCATTATTCTTCGATCAACTATTCACGAAGTTATGATTCGGATTTTCGGTCATCCTCTTCATTCATTACCGGTTTTTAGATCGACCGAGTTCTGTTATTCAACCGAAGTTATTGAACTAGATTTTGTAGATTCGAATTCGGCCACCCTCTTCTGCCATTCTACACGCCGTTTGTCAATTTCCCCTCACACATTCTGTCTCCTTTCCACCGCAGTCTGCTTTTAATATTATGAATTAAATGAGAACTACAATTTCATGATTCCCCACTGAAAAGAAATCCAGAAGGTTGCTACCAATCATCACGGTTAAAATTGATTGACAAGGGCCGAAGGGGTTGCCAAGGTGGACAAACCTGTCAACTAGGCCAGGGGAAAAGAATTAATGACCTAGGATTGTGTTACTAGAAGTAGACAGGTTTTAGACATAATCTACTGTTAAGTCCTACGATGTCAGTAAACTGTCATTCTCCATAATGCTGTGGCATACGCATCAAACCTTGGTTTAAACAGATTATGGCCAATAGTACTGTTTTAAAGTACATGAATGGCGGTAAAAATGAACAAGATGAACGCAGAAGACAATAAAACACAGTCAAAACAGCCTGGAGAGACTAACCTGTATCAACTATAAAATTTAGTAAACATTGTTAAAAGAGAAATATTTAGATAACTATGATATTGTGTTACATTTCATGATGAGCTAACAGTGAATGGAAACTAGAATCAGTTATTTCCAATCAGTGGTAAAATTCAGTGTTGCTTTCGGGCTTAATATTCAATACAAGTAATATACTGTTCTGTTTGCAGCACCAGAACCTAAAAAGTATTTATTTATTAGTAAACCAATAAAACACTAAGTTATACTTGCTTTTGTTCCATTTCAAGCCAGATTGATGATTACACAATTACACAAATACTGCTTCTTGACTTAACCAGAAATAAAATAATGTGAAACTGTGTAGGAACGGGAACACCCAAAATCACTTTTAAAAGCTGTTGAGGGTGTGGGGGGGGGGGCAGAAGTGTTGCCATCTACAAACCCAGGCAGCCCTGAGGAAGATCTATAGGTTTCAAGCAGCTCTGATTCAGAGGAAAGTTAACAACCCTCCATTGATATCTTTCAATTATCATTAGTATTTACTAATTAAGCTGATACAAAGGCTATAGCAAAGATGTTTGTGGCATGTGAATTGCGTTCAATAAAGTTATACTTACAATGCAACTTAAACGTGCATTTGTTGCATGGCCCCTAGATTTTGTGAAAAGTGGGGGCCCTGCTGGCCCCCACTCATTTTAGGCTAAATTCTAACCCTGATTACCATTGAAATAGTTAAACTGAGATGGTGTGAAAAGAGTGCTGAATGGAGAAGATGTACAATTGTCAAACAAATAGTTTTTGACAATCTCAGCTAAGCCTATTAATAACCAAGTTGGTAAAACATATATGTAATTAATATTACAATGTAGGACAATGTAACACAAATAATGGTATGTATGACATTGTTTTGTTGGTTATACCAGTGACTGGTAAAAAAACAATGACACAAGTCATGTGGATGTTTTGTCTGAAGTAATGTATGTATTTAAATATTATGAATGGTTTTAAAACATGCAATATTCTAAGACAGTGTCTGAAATCTTAACAAAATATTAAATGGCCCAAATCTGGCCCTGTTGAATTTGCATTGACCCTATTACCCACATTAAATTATATCAACATGTCTGAACCTTCTTTATTTACCCAGAATGACTGTTTAGCAAATTTAATCTACCCATAGTCCGTTGGTAACTATAAGTATACCTATTTCAATTTTTTTTTTTAACATTAAATATGTGTAATTAATTATACTGAAAAATTAAACTTTCAAAGAAATATTGTTTGCCATTTTTAATGTGTGTGTTTATTATTATAAAATAATTTTAATCCTGTGCATCTTATTTCTGTCATTTTGTCATAATTCTATTGTGTAAAAGACTAAAGTACATTCTCCTCTGGTCAGCAGCCAGATGGTCAAGTCCTTGGACCACTACTAAGACATGATGACCGATCCATTCGACGAAGTTGACGTGTCGAGACGGCCGATCTCCGTGCGAGCCTCGCAACTCAACCAGTTGTTGCAGGGACGTACAGCTCACGTAGACCAGAAGGCAGTGGTTGGTCTGGAAGGGCTTCTGGACACTCTCTTTGTTCTCTACGATGAATGCAACAAAGACAGTCTATTGAAGAACCCATACATCTCAACCTTCGTCAAGAAATGTATGTGTTCAACTCACTGATCAGTTCAGTAGTGCACTGGGGGTGAAAAATGATAAACCATGAAGTTTATTTTTCTGTCTGTTTTGTTGTTGTTGACACACGTTGCAATACTACCAGTAAATATAAATTATATATTAGGTATTTGTATTAAAACTTGGATATAAAAAAAAGTACTTATTCGTGGGTGATACACCATCTTTCAGAGCTAGGTCGCAAAATTGTGATTACGTAAAACATTAATCAAATACAATTATTGAACACGACTTGGTCAAATATAATGAAGAATCATGTTGTATGCAGAAACTGGGCCAAAGTTCAGATTCACATATTTTTGTGTGCTAAGACTGCTAACACTTCTTGCGAAAAACTACCGTTTGTTTTTGATGGTGCATTTTTGTTGATTAATTTTAACCTTCCAACATCTGCAAATATTTGCCATCCATATTTTACTTTGCATAACATGTTTGGGTTGGATCTAGAAGTTGTGTTTAGCTTTTGAAAGACTTGTTCTTGCCATTAAGGATGGGCCGAATCTAGAATTTCACTTATATCAAATTAAATATCCTCAACATTTTTAATACGAATCGAATATAAGATATGTGAGGAGTAGTTTGGCGGTTGTATGTTGTCGTTTTCACAGTTAAATGGACTTAAATCAGAACGTAAGATCGTCTGATACAATTTTTTTGGCAGAAGACATGAAGGAAAATATTTAAGTGCTATTCATTTATAATGCTGCAAATTTTCAAATATCGAATTGAATAGCAAAAAAAGGTTTGAAGTTTCGAATACAAATCAAATTTCATCCCATCCTTATTTGCTATAAAATCAAACTGTATGTTTTAAAATTCAAGTACATCACTTACCCTAGTTATTTAAGATGTATACAAATTACTACTTAGATATAACTTTACCCGTGATATACACAAAACAGAAGCTTATCCTGATTATATCTACAATTAATATTATTTATTCTAATTTTAAAATAGCTAATATTATGGTAATAACAAGCTCCTGAATTTTTCATAATTTTCTGACTGAATTCGAATTGTACTTGATCAGATCTACTTTACACCAACTCTGTTTTATGATTAACGCTGAAACCTGATGTGTCTCTGGTCGTATTAAAAACACCTGACAAACATCTGCAGATGCTAAGACGGTGAAGGACTTGCGCAGTGTGCGCGTCAGCATCAAGGACTTTGAGGTGAAGGACGTCATCGGACGTGGTCACTTCGGAGAGGTGCAGGTCGTACGAGAGAAGTTGACGGGGGACGTGTACGCTCTCAAGGTGCTGCAGAAATCAGACACCCTCGCCCAGCAGAATGTGAGTAGTCGTTCCTTCCACCCCTGTATGCTAGCTGTGGGGGTGGACTATGTACATCACCCCTCGCACTCAGCTGGCAGGCCCTGTGTTGTGTACAGAAGTCTGATGAATTAGCTGTAGCTGGTGTAGTTTTTGTGTTCACTTGTCGCAGTTGTATAAGCACAGGAATTGTGCAAGGATATGCCCGTCCACCAAAATGTAAGTATAATTACCAGTTGAATTATTCACACGAGTAAACAGCCATGCGTTTCCTAATCAAGACTCTGCACCTGTAGCATTAGCATGATTGGCTGAAACACAAATCAGTTATTCTAGAATATGATGATGTCTAATGTCACCTGTGAATATATCTATATTATATATGTATATATATATATATATAATATGTATATATATATATATAATATATATTATATATGTAATAAATATATATGTATATTATATAATTAATATTATATTTACATATATTTATATGTGTGTGTTTTCATTAGTGTATTAGTTTTCCATTAGCCACAAAGTCAAGTTCTGTCAAAGGTGTTTTTATGTGAGTAATGATACTGCACCCTGTCAGGTTTACGCTCACAGTGAACATGATGTGAGACAGTGAAATACTTAGTCATCATGACACGAGTGACTCGCGTGTTTGCCACCAGGTGTCGTTCTACGAGGAGGAGCGAGACATCATGGCGAAGTCCAACAGCAAGTGGATCACACAGCTGCACTACGCGTTCCAGGACCGTCAGTGTCTCTACCTGGTGATGGAGTTCCACCCCGGCGGCGACCTCCTCTCTCTGCTCGCCAGGTCCGTCTCCTCTCATAACACCTCTCACAATACCTCTCAAAATACCTCTCACAATACCTCTCATAACACCTCTCACAATACCTCTCCTAACACCTCTCACAATACCTCTCACAATACCTCTCACAACACCTCACACAATACCTCTCTCAATACCTCTCACAACACCTCAATACCTCTCATAATACTTCTCACAACACATCTCACAACACATCTCTCAATACCTCTCCCAATACTTCTCACTCAAAATACCTCTCATAATACCTCTCACAGTACCTATCAATACCTCTCATAATATCTCTCACAACACCTCTCACAGTACCTCTCACAATACCTCTCGTAATACCTCTCATAATACCTCTCACAATGCCTCTCACAATATCTCACAAAACCTCTCACAGTACCTCTATCAATACCTCTCTCAACACCTCTCATAATACCTCTCACATTTCTCACAACACCTCTCACAATACCTCTCACTACAACTCTCACAACACCTCTCTCAATACCTCTGTCATCACTTCTCTCAATACCTCTCACAATACCTCTCATAATACCTCTCACAACACCTCTCACAATGCATCTCACAATACCTCTCACAATGCGTCTCACAATACCTCTCATAATACCTCTCACAACACCTCTCACAATACCTCTCACAACACTTCTCACAATACCTCTCATAATACCTCTCACAACACCTCTCACAATACCTCTCACAACACCTCTCACAACACTAGGGCTGGTGTTTAACCCGGGTTAAACTGGTTTTCCCAGCTTGGTGCGATAAACCCTGGTTTTACTAGTCTAACCCGGGTTAAACTTGGTTTAAACTCGGGTTAAGAGGAGAACAACACTAACTCTATGTGAAACATTACCTGCTATATTTTTTTCATATTGTGATCAAATGCCTTTAAAATAGTTTAACCCGGGTATAGCGCAAAATGGATGTTTAACCTAACCTGGGTTAAACCTGAGTTTGACCTGGGAGGCGGGTTATACTTGCCAACGTTGCACAACAGCTCTCACAACTGCTGGCGTGGTTTCAGGTACGAGGACATGTTTGAGGAGAGCATGACACGGTTCTACCTGGCGGAGATGGTGGTAGCCATCCACTCCCTGCACACCATGGGCTATGTGCACAGGTGAGACCACGCTCGTTAAATTGGACCTGTCATGTCGTCAAACTCTGTAATGACGACATTTTGTCCTGTCACTAGATTAGTGCAGGATGTTTTCGTCAAAGGCTAAAATGTTGCCTGCCTCGCTTTAGTGTACTAGTTCTTCCAGATTAGCACCTGTGATGTGTGACTTTCTCTCGCTCGGAGTGGCACACGGATATCATTGGTTTGGTAATCCCACATCAGTTTACTGGGCAGTTATTTTCTTAACTTATAAACTCTGTATTTTTTAGTTATTGAATGATAGTTCAGATACACAATTTACAACTCCTTGTAGTTATCATTAATTTATTTTTATTTTATTTGTGTATACATAATTTATACTTACTGTTTTATAGCAGACTATAATACTATATAAACCCTATTGAACATGGTCGTACACTGGTGCTTAAATAAAGTTTTATTGTTATTACCTAACGTATGAATAGTTGTGAAATTAATTTATTTGGGCAAATATGCACATACACATTACTAGACAACCTTAGACAAGCCTTAGTTTGGGATATACGTTGAATAAGTCTCATTGACAACAATGACATAGTGGTTTGTATTTTTGGAGTATCCTTTCCATTTAAACTCATTTGACATCGACACCTTATTTTTAATATTTTGTTATTATGAAAATACTTGAAGAATTCTGTACACTTTGCAGTTTTGTTTGGTTGTTTGTGAGAACTAATTTGTTGTTTGTGAGAAATAATTTGTTGTTTGTGAGAACTGTTACACATGACTGTGGCCCTGTCTCACTGCGGAGACTCGTTCACTTGTACAGAGACATCAAGCCAGAGAACATCCTACTAGACTGGACTGGACACATCAAACTGGCAGACTTTGGGTCGGCAACTAGGCTAGGAGACAGACGCTCTGTGAGTGACACAAGCTTACAACTGACCCCATTAAAAAAATTTCTAGGCATAATGGTCAAATCTGCCCACAACAGGTGTAAAAAATAAGTAGACAAAGAGTTCTTCATAATTATGATGAGATCCCACAATTAAGAAATTAATTTTATTTTATTTTTGTGAAGTTATAATGAAAAAAGGTAAAATTGACTAATATAACATCAGCGACAATATTCTTAGTATGTATAATAAAACATATTACTTCCATTCTCAGATCTCACTTCACCCAACACTCCATCATTTATTTAAATTTTGCATGTTGCTAAGTGTTGTATTTAGCAATAATGGGATTTGTTCTGTTGTTTATTTAGTAATAAATTACTGATTGATTGGTTGATTGGTTGGTTGTTTGATTGATTGACTGATTGACTGATTGACTGATTTACTGATTTACTGATTTACTGATTTACTGATTTACTGATTTACTGATTTACTGATTTACTGATTGACTGATTAACAGACTGTGGCCAATATGCCCGTGGGTACGCCTGACTACATCTGCCCGGAGGTGTTGACCACCCTGAATGAGGGTCCAGGCCGTGGTCAGTTTGGGGTGGAGTGTGACTGGTGGTCACTCGGCATCTGTGCCTATGAGATGTTGTACGGGAAGACTCCCTTCACGGACAACAACGGGTCGATGGTGACGACCTACGCCAGCATCATGAACCACACGGTCTGTACACGCCTCATTGGATAATGACGTTCTGTTGTAGTTGTACGACACGGTGGCATAGTAGCAGAATGATGGAATGAGTTTATTTGGAAACAATTATATACATGACAAATAAACTTAGTTTAGATGCAAAAGCAAATAGAGAATAAACATATATATATATATATGTATATATATGTGTATATATATACATATATATATATAATATTACCGAGGATAAACACTTTAAAGCACACAAAATTACACTTATTTCCAGTGTGGTCCTCATAACAAATTAATGATTAATTTAAGAAAATAAATAGATAAACAGACAAAATAAAATACAGATAAATAAATATTTAAAAACCCAGATAAATAAATTTTATTAGTAAGACAATGTGGTAATATAAATGTACAATAACACTTCCTGACACAATTGGATACAGCCATACTGTGTCCAACTGTGTGTTCCACTACACCACTAATGAGTCTGATTTCAGTGATTGTGTGTGGCGAAGATACAGTTGATATTTATTTCAGGTCTTAAAACTGAATTTAGTAAAGTAAAACTCAGTGTCGTTGGGGATTACAGTCTTTATTGCTATAGTCATTTGTTTGAATTGAAATGTTACTAGAATGACCACATCATGATAAAGCGAAATTTTTACTTCGTATGATGTTGCGAAAATTATATTAGTAATTTATTTATTTTTTGTAATTTTTTTTATTTTTTTTATTGTTATGTTGGTAATCAAACATTAAATCCGTTTGTATTTCTTTCTTTGCGTTATTTATGTTGTTCCTTGCTTACAGAAATGTCTAAGCTTCCCCACGGACATTGAGGTGTCCCAGGACGTCCGCAATCTCATCAAGGGACTGTTGACTGATATTAACAAACGACTCGGCTACCAGAAGATCTGTATCCATCCGTTCTTTGCAACGATTGACTTCGATAATATCAGCCAAAGTAAGTAAAATGCAAATAAAGGTGGCATCTGAGAACGGGCCAATGGCGTGTTTAGAAGTAAAAATATGTTGGTTACTTTGGTAATATTGGGTATATACTAGTTTTGACATGTTTATAATAATATTATATTTAAGACATGAGATTTATACTGCAGAATAGTAGCAATGTAGTGTAAGTTTTGTAGAATAATCTGTAGACTTTGTTTATTTTCTGATCTCCGTCCATATTGATCCCAAGGGATGGACCGTATATTTGTGAATTCCAGAAAAATACCATGAACGTCATCATATGGGGGGAGACCCCCGGGGAGTTATTGATCACCACACATTGTGGGTATGTTAGATTGCCACCGTGAAATGCAAATTTATGCTAATATTGTTCCTGTTAAGATAAATCATTCAAGTTAGGCATAGACAATTCGGAGTGAAATGCTGTAAGAATTCACAGAGGCTTTGTTTCCCAGTGACGCCTCCCTTCATCCCAACCGTGACGAGTAAGGACGACACCTCCAACTTTGAAGAGTTCGACAAGGCTCGACCCAAGCCGTTTGTGGAAGACTTCAAGAGCAAGGCGGAGTTCTCGGGCAAAGATCTCCCCTTCATTGGCTTCACCTACACCAAGCACATCTCCACGGAGAAGTAAGGACAGGCTCAAGTGTCTCTGTAGCTGTTTGAATGCAAACAACATGTGTAATAATAGTACATAATATACATTCATATGTGTAAACACATGTGATAACTGTACATCTATGTGTACACTGTGTTGATGTGTCTTGTAGGTCGTCGTCCCTCACTCACGAGGTATGTGTCTTGTAGGTCGTCCCTCACTCACGAGGTATCTGTGTCTTGTAGGTCGTCCCTCACTCGCGAGGTATCTGTGTCTTGTAGGTCGTCGTCCCTCACTCATGAGGTATGTGTCTTGTAGGTCGTCCCTCACTCACGAGGTATCTGTGTCTTGTAGGTCGTCGTCCCTCACTCACAAGGTATGTGTCTTGTAGGTCGTCCCTCACTCACGAGGTATCTGTGTCTTGTAGGTCGTCCCTCACTCACGAGGTATCTGTGTCTTGTAGGTCGTCCCTCACTCACGAGGTATCTGTGTCTTGTAGGTCATCCCTCACTCACGAGGTATCTGTGTCTTGTAGGTCGTCCCTCACTCACGAGGTATCTGTGTCTTGTAGGTCGTCCCTCACTCACGAGGTATCTGTGTCTTGTAGGTCGTCCCTCACTCGCAAGGTATCTGTGTCTTGTAGGTCGTCCCTCACTCACAAGGTATCTGTGTCTTGTAGGTCGTCCCTCACTCACAAGGTATCTGTGTCTTGTAGGTCGTCCCTCACTCACAAGGTATCTGTGTCTTGTAGGTCGTCCCTCACTCACAAGGTATCTGTGTCTTGTAGGTCGTCGTCTCTCACTCACGAGGTATCTGTGTCTTGTAGGTCGTCGTCTCTCACTCACGAGGTATCTGTGTCTTGTAGGTCGTCCCTCACTCACAAGGTATCTGTGTCTTGTAGGTCGTTCCTCACTCACGAGGTATCTGTGTCTTGTAGGTCGTTCCTCACTCACGAGGTATCTGTGTCTTGTAGGTCATCCCTCGCTCACAAGGTATCTGTGTCTTGTAGGTCGTCCCTCACTCACAAGGTATCTGTGTCTTGTAGGTCGTCGTCTCTCACTCACGAGGTATCTGTGTTTTGTAGGTCGTCGTCCCTCACTCACAAGGTATCTGTGTCTTGTAGGTCGTCCCTCACTCACAAGGTATCTGTGTCTTGTAGGTCGTCGTCTCTCACTCACGAGGTATCTGTGTCTTGTAGGTCGTCCCTCACTCACGAGGTATCTGTGTCTTGTAGGTCGTCGTCCCTCACTCGCGAGGTGTCGTCCCCCGCCTGTCGGTCCTCCCTGGAGCGTCGACTCAGCTCCAAGTCTCACGAGCTCCAGGAGCTGAGGGAGAAATTCAAGAATGTTGAGCACCACCTGGTGGTGACGGAGAGCGAGACCGAGTCGCTGCGACGGAAGCTGGTGGAGCGAGACAGACAGCTGGAGGAGTCGGAGTCAGACCGGAGCACCATGGAGAAGGACGTGGCTCAGTTCATCACAGAGGTCAATGTAGGTCAACGGGGGCAAATTTGTGGGCACTGTATTTTTAAGGGTTAATTTAATGGATAGAGTGGAATGTCATGTGTGCAAAAAAGTCTTTAATCTTGTAAACTGTTTTCAGTGTCCCTTGCTCGGGCAAAGCCTCGCCATGCTATTTCTACATCTGCCTGTCTCTGCCAGATATGTTATGCCTGACCTCCCACCCCCAGAGACTGACAGGCGGATGGTCTAACCCCTGCACTGTGCCACCTGTGCTGGTTCATTAATGGTTTGTTAATTTAGTAGGGCATTTAGCAGATTTTATTAATTGTTTCACACCGGTGATTTTTCTTCAAGCAGGTGTTGTTTCACACAGGTGTTGTTTCACACAGGTGTTGTTCACACAGGTGTTGTTTCACGCAGGTGTTGTTTCACGCAGGTGTTGTTCACGCAGGTGTTGTTTGTTGTGGTCAGAGTCTGAAGCGGCTGCTGGAGCTGGAGAGGGCAGACAGAGTGGAGCAAGACGGTCAAGCGGTCAAGCTGTTTGCTGACATCCAGGAGCGCTACGAGTACGCACAGACACTGCGTGACGAACAGAACAGGTACAGTGCAGCTGTAGCGCTGGCAGTCACTTTCACTTTCATAATAAAACAGGTACAGTGCAGCTGTAGCGCTGGCAGTCGCTTTCACTTTCATAATAAAACAGGTACAGTGCAGCTGTAGCGCTGGCAGTCACTTTCACTTTCATAACAGTGCAGCTGTAGTGCTGGCAGTCACTTTCACTTTCATAATAAAACAGGTACAGTGCAGCTGTAGCGCTGGCAGTCACTTTCATAACAGAACAGGTACAGTGTAACTGTAAAGCTGGCATTCACTTTCATTTTCATAACCAATATTTTTCAAAATAATTTATATTTTAAAGCAAATTAAAACAGATATATACATAGTTTTATGTAGAGACCCGACCACCTGTCATTTGGATGCGTAAACCTGTTGTGGACGTGTAGATATACCAGTGTATGAGTGGTGGGCGGGTAAAATATATATTCAGTCTAACTTGTTTTAATCACTTTTATTTGTATATAATATTGTGGGTGTAGACTGGCCCTGGAGGAGTTGAATAGTGTTGTTGTTATTGTGGATGTATATTGGACCAGGAGGTGTTGAAGGAAGTGTTGTTGTCATTGTGAGTGTAACCTGGACCAGGAGGAGTTGAAGAAAGTGTTTTTATTGAGTGTAAAATGGACCAGGGGGTGTTGAAGGAAGTGTTGTTGTTATTGTGGGTGTAGACTGGACCAGGAGGAGTTGAAGGAAGTGTTGTTGTTATTGTGGGTGTAGACTGGACCAGGAGGAGTTGAAGGAAGTGTTGTTGTTGTTATTGTGGGTGTAGACTGGACCAGGAGGAGTTGAAGGAAGTGTTGTTGTTATTGTGAGTGTAGACTGGACCAGGAGGAGTTGAAGGAAGTGTTGTTGTTGTTGTGAGTGTAGACTGGACCAGGAGGAGTTGAAGGAAGTGTTGTTGTTGTTGTGAGTGTAGACTGGACCAGGAGGAGTTGAAGGAAGTGTTGTTGTTATTGTGAGTGTAGACTGGACCAGGAGGAGTTGAAGGAAGTGTTGTTGTTGTTGTGAGTGTAGACTGGACCAGGAGGAGTTGAAGGAAGTGTTGTTGTTATTGTGAGTGTAGACTGGACCAGGAGGAGTTGAAGGAAGTGTTGTTGTTATTGTGAGTGTAGACTGGACCAGGAGGAGTTGAAGGAAGTGTTGTTGTTGTTGTGAGTGTATACTGGACCAGGAGGAGTTGAAGGAAGTGTTGTTGTTATTGTGAGTGTAGACTGGACCAGGAGGAGTTGAAGGAAGTGTTGTTGTTATTGTGAGTGTAGACTGGACCAGGAGGAGTTGAAGGAAGTGTTGTTGTTGTTGTGAGTGTAGACTGGACCAGGAGGAGTTGAAGGAAGTGTTGTTGTTGTTGTGAGTGTAGACTGGACCAGGAGGAGTTGAAGGAAGTGTTGTTGTTGTTGTGAGTGTAGACTGGACCAGGAGGAGTTGAAGGAAGTGTTGTTGTTGTGAGTGTAGACTGGACCAGGAGGAGTTGAAGGAAGTGTTGGCCCATCTGGAGGAGGAGAATGAGGGACTTCGGAGGAAGACGGTGAAGTTGGAGAAGGAGCTGCGGAGACAGGGTGAGGCCGTCACAGACCGCTCCAACAAGATCACTGACCTGCAGATGAAACTGAAGGTGGGTGCACGGAACGATTGTTCTACTTCTGGATTCATATTGTTTCTAGAATAAAATAACTAAAGGTGGGCATGTGGAACGATCGTTTTACTTCTGCGTTCATATATTTTCTAGAAAAAATAAACATACGCAAACAACAGAATTAGGGAGAGGGGTATAGGGTTATGAAATCTAAGTCAATTTTAGAACTAAAACAACGGAATTAGGGAGAGGGGTATAGGGTTATGAAAGTAAATTTTAGAACTAAAATTGAGCTGTGTGGGGTGATGTGTTTATCAGTGAACTTTTACACAATCTGTGACTTGATGATAATTTAAGTTAACTATGAATGAGTCATTCAGCTTGCTGTATTCATACCAACTATATTATGGGAAAGTTTAATTTACAATCTTATGTATACGTGTTACACAGTGGTGTCATTCTGATGCCGACTGACAGCACGTATCAGTTGGAAGTAATTATCACATACTTTGTTATTGGCTTTAAAATACACGTGTGGCCAGCATCTGGAATTAACCGATGTCACTTGTGTTTCTAGACGAGGGAGAGGTCAGGCTGTGCAACAACCGACTTCACTGCCAAACTGTCAGTTGCCATTGAGACGGAACCTGTTGTCAACATGGATGAGGTAGGGACTAGGGTGACAACCCTGTGACACAGCGGTTTTTATGATACAACAATTGGTCAGCCGCTGATCCATATATGTGTGTAGTTGAACCTCACTAGCAAGTCACCTTTAGGACTGGGTAGTAGAGACATGATTAGCCAGGTGACTGTATTAGCAAGGTGGCTGTATTAGCAAGGTGAATGTATTAGCAAGGTGACTGTATTAGCAAGGTGCCTGTATTAGCAATGTGCCTGTATTAGGAATGTGCCTCTATTAGCAATGTGCCTGTATTAGCAAGATGACTGTATTAGCAAGATGACTGTATTGAAGCAGTAACTGTAGCAAGGTGACTATTGGTGTGGTGTCACAGTGGTGACTATTAGCAAACTGGCTGTTTTGGCATGGTGGCTGTATTACCAGTGTGCCTGTATTAGCAAGGTGACTGTATTAGCAATGTGACAGTTTCGGCATGGTGACTGTATTAGTAAGATGATTGCTTTAGCAAGGTGACTGTATTAGCAAGGTGACTGTATTAGCAAGGTGACTGTATTAGCAGGACTGATTTCATACATTTTAGTGTGTGTTGGATAAATCAAGGACTCCTGGGATGACCTCATTTTGTGAAGTGGATGTATTACTCGGGTTATCTTAAAACAAGGTTAGACTATGTACATAGTTTATTAGCCAAGGCACCCAGTGAGGCTTGGGGGTAAAAGACAGTCACAGACAGCCATCTTAAAACTAAAAAATTGCAGTACCCTGGGCATATTACTGTTGCTATACTAGCATGTATTCTTGACCAGTGACCCAGTTGTAAGTGTGACGATTGGTCGTGTTGTCAGGTGACAGACGTCATGAATCAGCTGAACGGTGACGTGGACCAGCTGGTGACGTCTAGCTTCAGTCACATGACACTGCTGAAAGAACAACTTGACGAGAGCGAGGTAATTGTTTGTTATAAGTAGACTCTAAAATAGATATTTACAGTATTTGGTTAGGTTTTGACCTTTTATTAAACGGCATTGTGATGTGTTGAGAAGTTTCCACCAGTTCTTGCAGAAACTTACAAAAATGGATTCATGCCACAATACAAGTCCAGTGTAGTAGAGAATCAAAATTGGCCAAATGAATGACATTTATTACTTGAAAATGACCCGCTTATGCTGCAGCCACATGTGGGGCAAGTATTTAAAGGTTTGTCCCCCGACACGTGGGGTAAGTATTTAAAGGTTTGTCCCCCGACATGTGGGGCAAGTATTTAAAGGTTTGTCCCCCGACATGTGGGGTAAGTATTTAAAGGTTTGCCACCCTACACGTTTATTTGGCACTACGCTATTATTTTCACACAAGAGCAGTCAGTTTTTGCTGGACATGACACGGCATTGTCTGCTGTTATAAGTTGTTCTTATTCACCAATGTGTGGTTATGTCACTAATGACGTGTCGTGTCATGACGCAGGAGTTGCGACAGCGCCTTGAGGACCAGGTGTCACGTGTGACGCGTCAGTTGGAGGAGAGAGAGGACCAGCTGCGGACCCAGGTGGACCAGCAGCTGGCTCAGATACAGGTGGGACTGGCAGGACGGCTGTGTGGTCATTTATTAAGTATTAAATATGGACAGATATAGCAACAACAGTTATCACGCATCACGCTTGTCTTGTCAGTTGTCGCAGTTTTGTCGGCACCGTTCGGCTGCGCAACATCATCAACGTTAACAAGATATTTTTAGGTACTGACGGTGCTGCCTCTCGCGGGTCGGCCAAATTTTGTCGTTACGAGTCGAAGGTTCAATCCCATACAATACAATAAAATAAAACTTTATTGTCCCAAACCGGGAAATTCATTCATACAGTGCCCCTTTAACTGTCAATGTAGATAAAACATGGGTGAGATTTGAACTGAGTCCATCATAGGGTGACATGAAATTCACCCTCACTATTTAGGTCACACGCACAATTTAGGTCACTTTCACTATTAAGTTCACCCGCATAATTAAGGTCACTTTCACTATTAAGTTCACCCTCACAATTAAGGTCACTTTCACTATTAAGTTCACCCTCGCTATTAAGGTCATTTTCACTATTAAGTTCACCCTCACAATTAAGGTAGTTTTCACTATTAAGTTCACCCACACAATTAAGGTCACTTTCACTATTAAATTCACCCTCACAATTAAGGTCACTTTCACTATTAAGTTCACCCTCACAATTAAGGTCATTTTCACTATTAAATTCACCCTCACAATTAAGGTTATTTTCACTATTAAGTTCACCCTCACAATTAAGGTCACTTTCACTATTAAGGTCACTTTCACTATTAAGTTCACCCTCACAATTAAGTTCACTTTCACTATTAAGTTCAACCTCACAATTAAATTCACTTTCACTATTATGTTGACCCTCACAATTAAGTTCACCCTCACAATTAAGGCCACTTTCACTATTAAGTTCACCCTCACAATTAAGGTCACTTTTACTATTAAGTTCACCCTCACAATTAAAGTCACCCTCGAGACTGGTTAAAAGAGACCTCCGTTTCTGTGGGAATAATTTCCTATATTAATTATACTGTTAAAAAAGTGTATACCTGTAGTCTGTGACTGTTGGAGGGAGGTCACACCTGCGAGGTGGCCTTACTGCCCAGGTGACATAGAGCTTGATGTGACTTGGTGTGATTTTGCTAGGAGCTGAAGGACACTCTGGAGCAGAGGGAACTCTCCCACAAGAAGGCAGAGAAGGTCTACGCACGCAACGAGGATGACCTCCAGCAACGCATACAGGTGGGCACTGACAGCACCTCTACGTGGCAGCACTGGGGTGTGATGTCACGGGGTGTGATGATGTCATGGGCTGTGATGATGTCATGGGCTGTTATATCATGGGGTGTGATGTCATGGGGTGTAATGTGATGTCACGGGCTGTTATATCACAGGGTGTGGTATCATGGGTTGTTATATCATGGGATGTGATGTCTTAGGGTGTGATGTCACGGGGTGTTATATCACAGGGTGTGATGTCACGGGACACATGATACCCCATTGTGCTCTAGTTAGTGTTCAGAAGAGTGTTCGTGGCAGTGTCAATCATTTCCACTAATGCACTGCTCAAGTAAAACAACTTCAGAATAGAGTTACTTGTAAGAATGTTTTGTTGTCTCCCATAACACGACTGGTCGTTACAGAGAGGTCTCTCAGACGATCATCTGGTCATCTACACAAGTGTATGTTTTTATTTCCAACACAGTCTGGTCAGCGTTGAGAGGTGTGTTGTGTTCCTATGTCCTCCAGCGTCCAGTCAACTGAGACTGGTCGTGATATCGAGGTGTGTTTGCAGGAGCTGGAGGAGCAGTTGGAGTGTGTGAGCTGTGACCGGAGCAACGCGGCAGAGCAGAGTCTGCTCGTGTTTGAGGAGAATGAGGACCGCATGAGGAAGATCAAGGAGCAGGAGCGGGTGAGAGCACCACCATAACCACACCACCGCCACACCACCACCACCACAACCACACCCACCACCACCACACCACCACAACCACACCACCACAACCACACCACAACCACACCACCACCACACAACCACACCACCACAACCACCACCACAGCCACCACCACAACCACACAACCACCACCACACCACAACCTCACCCACCACGCCACCACAACCACACCACCACACCACTACCACACCATCACACCACCACACCCACCACCACGCCACCACAACCACACCACCACCACAACCACCACCACACCACCACGCCACAACCACAACGACATCACCACCACCCAACACCACCACAACCACACCACCAACACCACAACCATGTCACCACCAACAACACTACCACACTACCACACCACCACACCACAACCACCACCACACTACCACCACCCAACACCACTACCACCCAACACCACACCACCAACACCACAACCACATCACCACCACCCAACACCACACCATCACCACCACAACAACACCACCATCATTACCACACCCATTCACCATCACTTGCCCATCACCACACCACCACCACACCACACCACCACTACCACCATGACTACCACACTACTGCAACACTACCACTACCACACCACCATCACCACCACACCACCACCACCACACAACCACACCACCACCACACAATCACCACCACCACACCCATCATCACCACACCCATTCACCATCACTCGCTCATCACCACACCACCACACTACCACACCACTACCACCACCCACCACTACCACACCACTACAACACTACCACCACCCACCACAACCACACCACCACACCACCACCACAACCACACCACCAACATCACAACCACACCACCACCACCCAACACCACCACCCCACCACCACACCAACAACACGACCACACCACCACCACCCAACACCACCACACCACCACCCAACACCACCACCCACACCACCACCACAACACCACCATCACCACACACATTTACCATCACTCGCCCATCACCACACCACCACCACACCACCACCACTACCACCACACCACCACCACACCACCCAAACCACTACCACAACACCACGACCACCACACCACCACACCACCACCACCCACACCACCACCCAACACCACATCATCACCACCACCACACCACAACAATCATAACCACCACCACACCCAATATCACCACAACAAACATCAGCTGTCCACTGTCAACACATCCATCTACCATCACTACACCCACCACCCCACTCAACATCACTGTCTATACACGTGTCAAAGTGCAATAATGACCATCTGTTTAGATTCTTCAAAGTCATTCTGTTCTTTCCTTCTATTCCCTCCAGACCATTTCACTCCTCACCTTTGAGGTGTCCATGCTGAAAGAACGCGCGGCTCTACAGCTTCCGACTGACCAATCGCAGACCAGCACTACGGTTGCCGTGGGAACGCCACGCCGTCTCAGGTCGATGGCAGTCGGCACGAGTGATGACAACAACTCTGTCCCCGAGACCACGGTCGAGAAAATCTACAGCAGCTCAACGGAAATGAGGCTCCAGGGCAAAGACGATTCGCCTCGACGCAAACTCAAAATGAGGCAGGGTCGGTCGGATAAAGTTCAAACTGACCTCGTCATTCCAAACGACCTCATCCAGAAGAGATACAGCGACTCCTGCTCCAACCTCTCCGTCATGGTGACCGTGACCCGCAAGAGGTCAGAGCAAGGTCAAGGTGACGGCCGCGACCTGGATTGCGGACGGATGACGTCAACCCTGTTGGAGGAGGACGTCAGTGACGGAAGCGAGGAGACGTGGGGCACAAGGGAGGAGAAGGGCTGGAGTGGGAGTGTGGAAGAGGGAGAGGGGAGGAAGGAGCGAAGAAAGGAGAAGACGCACAGGGAGAGGGCCGGGTGGAAGGGGGAGAGGAGGGAGACTCCACAGATGAGCTCCTTCACCTGTCAGACGGAGGACTTGGGAGAGAGGGAGGACAGGTGAGTGGACTTGGGAGAGAGGGAGGACAGGTGAGTGGACTTGGGAGAGAGGGAGGACAGGTGAGTGGACTTGGGAGAGAGGGAGGACAGGTGAGTGGACTTGGGAGAGAGGGAGGACAGGTGAGTGGACTTGGGAGAGAGGGAGGACAGGTGAGTGGACTTGGGAGAGAGGGAGGACAGGTGAGTGGACTTGGGAGAGAGGGAGGACAGGTGAGTGGACTTGGGAGAGAGGGAGGACAGGTGAGTGGCCAGTCTAGGCACACCTTCACACTGGATCAAGTTTTTACCACTTCAAAGTGTCTCTCGTAGATATATATGTATATATATATATATATATATTTATAAAACAAACATTACACTCTTATTATTAATATATATATATGTATTTTTAATTAATTATTTATTTTATGTATTTATTTATTGCTGATAAATTTAGCTTATACACTGAGTTTTAGAAACTATATTTTATTAATTATATTATATCATTACAAATGTTGTATGTACGCGCCTCTGAGCAGAAACTTTTCTGGATATACGGCGCTTTATAAATAAAAATTATTATATTTATTACACAAGGAGTATTCATCTATGTCGAGGAAGTAGAGTATTCGACACATAACTAAGGTCAAGGTCAAAGAAACTCAGGCACTTGTTTGCCACGTGTCATGGGCATGCCTTAGTATATCACTCATTAGGATTTATAACATTTGTCTAGATTATGCCACTTTTAAAATAAATTCTTACTAAACCACTAGCATGATCGTGTTGTTTGTAGTTGCAAATGATTAGACCGCAGTAACTATCAGGCGTACAGACTCACTCAGTCGTGTTTTGTTTCCCATTAAATATGTTTTCCCGGTCACAGGAGGAAGAAACAGGAACATTGGAGCGACCTTGAGCAGGAGAAACACTTCCTGGAGGTCAAGGTCGAGTCGCTGGAGAAGGAGGTCGCCCAGTACAAGGAGAGCACTCACCAGCAGCGCATCCGTGCCCTTGACCTCAAGCATGAACTGCAAGGGGTGAGTAACGCCAGTTTTAATTCTGCAACAATTTAAAACACCTTAAGTATGAAGGGTCACATTTTCGTGGTTGAAATCTGTGTCCCTGACCTAAAAAAATCTATGAACCTGTAAATATGTTTTTTCTTTAGTTTATCTACCTTTTTTAATTCATATTGTCTATTTCCAGTTTCGATCAAGTGTTGTTACGGTCAGGCTTATAAATGTAACAACATCAAATAAATACTGCATTTTGTTTAAAATGTTCCTAGCATCACAACTATTTGTTCCCCACCTGTTATAAGTTTGTTATTCAAATTTATTTTTGTGTGATGAATGAAAGGAAATATGAATGTTATTTGTTTACAGTTAAAACAAATCTGTATTGAAACAACATCATATTCCTAACTAAAATCAGTGTTACATGTAAACTATATGATTGATTTATTAACCATTACATTACGTTTACATGTTTTGTTAGATAACATTTTGCGATATGACTTCAGGATTAAACAGTCGTATTTGGCAAAGTGCATAGAAATGCTGGACTCGGGTCCGGTGTAGTCAGAATACAGACTGTTCCTATTTCAGAAATCGTGCTTCTTTTTCAGAAAACTGCCCGCCAGGAAATAGAGATAGGGGAACTGAAGGATCGGCTCCAGGAAGTGGAAGGGGCGCTGAAGGAAACGAAGGAATCGGCTGCCGCACTGCAGGAGAAAGAAGCATCGCTACGAGAAAAATTCGACGAACTAAAACTCACTTCCCGTAGCAAGACGACAACACTGCAGGTTTGTTGATGAGATTACAGATGGCTAATTTGTGTGTGATAATTAGGTGTTTATATTTCAGTTTGTTTTCACTTCTCCTTGTGTGGGAGTAATCACAATTTATTACAAGTATTTGTGATTATGTATAACTTATGTACATTTGTTTTTGTAAATAGAAGCCAATCTCTGTTTTTTGTATCCTACCAGGATCTACCATTATCAGAAAGTTACTGTTGCAACTATATTACATGTTTAGCGGCCAGCTCAAAGCCTTGATGACTGATGCCATTATTAGGGTAGGGCTGAGAAGGTTTGTATAGCAGTATAGTCCCTGAAGTATGAAGTAGGGTATTCCCTCAATGAAGATTCTTATTTTAAAATTGGTTTAGTATATTATACTTAGAACACTAAGACATTCTGTAGCCACTGTGTCGCCCTGACTTGACCTTGGATGAACTTGTCCACAGGAACAGCGAGACGAACTGGATCTTCAACTGAGAAGTCTGAAAAGTCGTTACGCGGTAAGAACAACGTTACGCATACTTCATATCGGAGGGTGCTAGACAATTCACTAGAGTGAGAATATGTGCAATTGTTTTTAATTAGGTATATTGATAAAATATATAAACATTTCAAAACAATCCTTTGAAAAAAATGACACAGTGATAAAATCAATACAACATGTGCATTATATTTGGTTATTTTATGTTATTTGTAATGGACTTAATGGCAAAAGCCTGGCACGGAGAGTTATAACTGCTCAAGTACATAAGCCTGCACTGTTGGAATGTGTTGTAAGCGTTGAGGCGTGACTGTAATCGTTGACGCGTGACTGACAGGCCGTGGAGACGTCGAGTGCGGAGCTGAAGAAGAGCAGTGAGGAGGTAGAGAGAGAGCTACGGAGAGTCGCAGACAAATGTGCCGAACTTGTGCCACGAAACACTGTAAGTGTGATTACAAGTCACATGACCAGCATGCAGGGCTTTACGCAAGATAAATATTTTGCCTGTCATTTTTGTTTACTTATGGTTAACTCATCATGTATGTTAGCCACATGTTTGTGGCTAGAGTACTGTCAAGCATGGTTTTCGGAGTTTTCCTTCTTTAGAATTAGTGAGTCCACTGCAGGTTACACATTTATACCCTGTGTGGGATCTTTTACTTCCCCTGGCATAGACACCAGATAGAAGGAACCACCGGCTTTTAGTGTCTCTTCCGAAAGACACAGGCAAATGTGGGGTGAACGAAATTGCCTAAGTTTCGAAACAGCGGTAGGTGGGACACTTGGATGTTAATTCATTTACACACAAGCCATTTGAGGTGTGTTTTATGATCTGAAATAAATTACAAACACACATGGGACATCCATTTTAATAATAATAATAATAATTAGTTAACTTCTATTGCGCCTATATCCTTAGAAAGCAAGCTCAGAGGCGCATCAAAACAAAAAGGATTAATCGATCTCATAGTCGGTAAACAAATCAAGTTGTCATCAGATTGATTGATGCGCCAGGGAGCTATGGTGGATAGGCCAGATTGTACAGATATGTTTTTAAATGACGATGGAATTTAGCAATATTTTCAACTGATTTCACGCTAGAAAGAAGCATATTCCATAGAGTAGGCGCACCCACAGCAAAAGCCCTGGTCCCCATATTAGTATTGACCTTTGGTACAAAGAGTAAATCAGAAGTAGATGACCGAAGTTGAATAGGTTTTCTTATAGGAGTAAGTAAAGTATGTAAATACGATGGCTGCTTAGAAGAAAGTGCCTGGTAAGTAATGGTACACATCTTAAACATTATACGATATTGGACAGGCAGCCAATGCAGAGACTTTAGAAGCGGCTTAGAAGGAGTAAAGCGAGACCTAGTCACCACCCTTGCTTGCTTGAAGGCAGACAATACCTGTGATTTTTTAAGACTGCTCCTTCATTTTTTTATACTGATCCAGTAATATTTCTACCCATTCACTACATGTTCTACCAGTCCAAATGATGGACGGTCGGGTGTCCACCTTTAACCATGCCATCATGCGACCTAATGTCTAGTGGTTTTGTCAGTGAAGCCGTAAGAATTGGATGCTGAATGTTTGTTTGTATGTATGTATGTTTGCATGTATGTGTGTATATATGTATGTATGTATGTATGTAAGAGTGTGTTTGGTGATAAAAATAAAAAATCACGCTGTACCACGTGACATGGTTATCATCAAGAAGTAAAGCTTTTATTGCTACCAAACAGAGGCTGGAGGCGGGGCTGAAACAGGCCAATGAGGAGAAGACGCGTCACATGATGGAGGCAGAGCGAGTGAAACAAGACCTGACTCAGCGACAGCGACAGGTCGACCTCCTCCAGCAGGTGGGTGGAGGCAAAGTACTCAACTTGTGGCTGTCTCGTGGTTGTCTCATGGCTCTCTGCCAGGCTGACTGTCGGGCTGTCTGTCAGCCTGGGTGGCAGGTCTCAGAGACAGCACTCTCCTGTATCAGATGGAAGAAGTTTCAGTTTGGAGGAGAAATGTTACGGGTTGTTTCAGCTAGTGCTGGTTCGATACCATGTTTTGTTCGATACCGATCGATACCTGAATTTTGTTCGATACTTACGTTGCAAGTCTAATATTCACAGAGAACACAGTTCCCAGTAGAAACAGTATGCAACAGAAGTAGTGCTGGTTCGATACCAGAATTCTTCGATACCGATCGATATATTGCTGGTTCGATACCAGAATTCTTCGATATCAATCGATACCAGACTTTTATTCGATACTCAAAATTTACCTTGTAAGTGTAATTCAGTACAGTAGAGATCTCCAAAGAAACACACTACTATCCACTTAGACTAATGCCCCAGAAACACACACAATTTTTCACTTAAAAGTAGGGAGATATGTGATACTTTTATAGTCATGCAAACAATAATTAAAATGCAATTTTCATTTTATGTAAGTAAACAAACAACAGTTTCAATATAATTGATTACTGTTGTAAAACTAAAAGGTAACTGTAATATAAAATCAAAACAATAAAGACAACTGCAATAAAATACCTAGTGACAAATAAATTCATCAATTGCACTGAATTATTTTTAATTAATAACAGTACTTCACCCCAGCTGTTTGTAAATACACTATAATATAGTAGCTTAATTTCAATTCACTGTGTCTCCTAAAGTGACCATCAACAAATACAGCTGAAACATAACATACAAATAATATGTTATTATTATATTAAATATAAATACACCTATCACTTATAATAGTGCCACTGCCAGCACAGCTGCACACTCACTGTTATAACTGTTTTATAATTAATTGAATCGTAAAGATAATTGTGATTTAACATCAAAACTGTATAGACGATTACAATAAAATAACACTAATTAATAATAGAAAAAAATATTAATAAAAATTTCAGTTGTACTTCCCAGTTCACACCAATTTTGTTTATATAAAACTCAAATTACCACGTTATCAAGTACACATAACAAGCCCCATAATGTTTTTGCAACTGTTTTCAAGAACCGGTCAGTTTCTTCCTCTACGTCTGGCTCTGCCAGTGGTGAACCTGTTTGGCCAGTGCCAGTGACTGGCAGTGTCACAGTGAGAGTGACGGTATGCAGTAAGCACATCGTCATCGTTAATCAGTCACGTCGTGTATGTCACTTCTTGGCGATGTTTGCCGCAGTTACTTAGTAGATTCGGCAACCGATGGCGATTCGCTTCGACTGTAACTAGATGTCCATTGCTTGCTCACTGTCGAATATTTCGATAGAATACGTTCTCGAGTCAATGGCGTTGGCAATGCGACGTTGTCAACAACGTCGACGACGCCATACGATGAAAGTTGATCATCACATTTTGATAGCTTCTTGAATGGTGACATGTTTCGTCAAATTCGATGTATTTCCCACGCTATCTTTGAGACGCCTCTAGCACAGCAGACACTCTTTGTTGGAAAACTGCCAAATTATTACCGATGCCGATGAACGTTGTTGTGACTTGTTGTCGTTCGCCTTGGTTGTGGGCATCGTGTACGGCAAATGGTGGCGCCACCAAACGGAATCCGGATAAACATAACCTCCGCATCGCGCTCGAATAAATGTTTATATTAATAATATTATTATTAAACTAGTTTTATAAATACTAGTGCGTGCAATAAACACTCTATACAAATACTACAGGATGTGTGTTTTTGTACGCGTAACCGTAAATAAAGTAGGAAAGATGGCATGGTACTGCCACCAAACGAGATCGTCACATACGAACCTTGGTTTGGGTAACGAGGCTAAGGCCTAAGCGAAGTCTGACCTACGCTAAGATAGCACACAGAAAACAGTTATTATAGAGACTAATTCTACAATAAAGTTTTAGAAAACAATTCACATTTTATGTTATATTATTTTTTAAACAACCACGCCTAAGTCAATTTAGGCTGCGAAGCGCTGTAGTGATAGCTCCCGTAAACAACGTCGTCATCAACAACGATGTTGCGCCTTCGCATCGACTTCGTCGAATGGACTCGATGTCGAGTATCGAAATATCGAAGGTATCGTAGGTATCGAAGATATCTAAGGTATCGAATAGTGGGCGTTCGATACCAAAAATATCGAAGTATCGCGATACCACTAAATATCGGTATCGAACTTTCGCAAGTATCGCGATACTTCGATATTTTTTGTATCGAACCAGCACTAGTTTCAGCTGATGTCAGATATCAACATGTTATGCTACAGTTTCATACTGTTGATATATTGATAGTTTGATACAGTCACTGGATGTCCATGTCAATGTTTGTTGACTTCTGTCTATGGTGGCGGGGCGGGGCGGGGCGGGGCGGGGCGGGGCGGGGCGGGGCGGGGCGGGGCGGGGCGGGGCTAGGTGAAAGTGATTGCATCTGCTATCCTTGATTCATAAACAGTAAAATGTTGTGCTAACATGAGTTAGGTAGTGTTCTAAATGTTACGTTGTACTGTAGGAGGTGACCCAGTGCAGTCTCTTGGGGTCTGGTAGTGTTCTACATGTGGTTATTGGGTATTGTAGGAGGTGACCCAGCTGAAGACGGTAGCAGCAGAGTTGGAGGCCCAAATACAGGACTATGAGGCCCTGAATCTCAACTACGAGAAGAAGGAAGCCAGGTGGAATGAAGACAGGTGAGATGTCATGTGACTGGTTGCCTAGCAACGTTAAGTTTTAAAAATGGGTGCCACACATGGTCTCGTCAGACATTGTTGTATTTAGATGAAATTCTGGCTATAAATGTTTTTATTTTTATGTACGATAGAAAGTCTAGGTTCATGCATCAACTGTGTGTGAACATAATAAAAATTATTTCATTTATTAGAATATTTGCACATGTAATAAACATATAATCAGTTATGTTCAAATGCGTTATTATGTGGTATGAAGTTCTTCAAGCTAGACCAAGAATTTCCTGAATTTTTCCAAGAGATTCTGGTTCTTGATTATCTGGTTTATTGGGTAAACTTAGTCGATGTGTATGTAAAATTGATCTACTATGGTACATTTGTGATACTCAACACTGTAATTGTATTTTCTACATACAATAAAAATATTTTTTTTTCTTGACTATAGATTTATCAAGATAGAACTTTCTACCTGATATCTACCTGATATCAGGACACCACAGCTAAAACTGGGGTGATTTATTGTTGAAAGCTTTACAAAAACTCATGCTGATTCATAATATTTTTTATAAGTGAGTTCATAAATTTATGCTTTTATTAGTTTGGGATTACTTTTCAAGGAAAATATGCAAGCGCAAAGTAGTTCTGTGAATCAGAACACCTGATTGGCTGTGGTGGGTCACATGTGTTGTAATGTACCCTGTGTGTAGGTCACATGTTCTAATGTACCCTGTGTGTAGGTCACATGTTGTAATGTACCCTGTGTGTAGGTCACATGTGTTGTAATGTACCCTGTGTGTAGGTCACATGTGTAGTAATGTACCCTGTGTGTAGGTCACATGTGTAGTAATGTACCCTGTGTGTAGGTCACATGTGTTGTAATGTACCCTGTGTGTAGGTCACATGTTGTAATGTACCCTGTGTGTAAGTCACATGTGTTGCAATGTACCCTGTGTGTAGGTCACATGTGTTGTAATGTACCCTGTGTGTAGGTCACATGTGTTGTAATGTACCCTGTGTGTAGGTCACATGTGTTGTAATGTATGTACCCTGTGTGTAGGTCACATGTGTTGTAATGTACCCTGTGTGTAGGTCACATGTGTTGTAATGTACCCTGTGTGTAGGTCACGTGTGTTGTAATGCACCCTGTGTGTAGGTCACATGTGTTGTAATGTACCCTGTGTGTAGGTCACATGTGTTGTAATGTACCCTGTGTGTAGGTCACATGTGTTGTAATGTATGTACCCTGTGTGTAGGTCACATGTGTTGTAATGTACCCTGTGTGTAGGTCACATGTGTTGTAATGTACCCTGTGTGTAGGTCACATGTGTTGTAATGTATGTACCCTGTGTTTAGGTCACATGTGTTGTAATGTACCCTGTGTGTAGGTCACATGTGTTGTAATGTATGTACCCTATGTGTAGGTCACATGTGTTGTAATGTACCCTGTGTGTAGGTCACATGTTGTAATGTACCCTGTGTGTAGGTCACATGTTGTAATGTACCCTGTGTGTAGGTCACATGTTGTAATGTACCCTGTGTGTAGGTCACATGTGTTGCAATGTACCCTGTGTGTAGGTCACATGTGTTGCAATGTACCCTGTGTGTAGGTCACATGTGTTGTAATGTACCCTGTGTGTAGGTCACGTGTGTTGTAATGTACCCTGTGTGTAGGTCACATGTGTTGTAATGTACCCTGTGTGTAGGTCACATGTGTTGTAATGTACCCTGTGTGTAGGTCACATGTGTTGTAATGTATGTACCCTGTGTGTAGGTCCATGTTTGAGAAAACCGTGGATGAGAAAGAAATTGAATTGGAGCAGACACAGCGAGACTTCACAACAGAGAAGCAGCTACGGTAAGACTTATTGCTGCCACAATTCACGCACAATTTACTTTACATGCTTTTATTTTGAACTTTCATCATTACTCAATCTACAGAGCTGAAACTGTGAAGATTGAAAGTTCAGCCACTAGTAAGGCTTGGTGTTTTTTCATGAATTTTACTGGAGCATTTTTTACAGTATGGCAGCCATCTTGAATTGCATATGAATGTACAGTCAAACCTTGTTATATGGTTAAATAAATGTGGCCACCTCACAATTAAGGCCACTCTACATCAGACCAAAAATGTTTCCGTAACAGAAAAGTGTAGCGAAATCAGACTTCTGAACTCTAGTGATATTGGTGAAATGGTTCCCAGGAGGTCAATTTATTGAATTAGTCATACTGCTATGAGATGACCCCTAAATGCTCCCCTTTCCCACACCCTACAGGCAGAGAGTGGAGGAGAAAGAGAGGGAGTTGAGTGCCGCCCTGGACGAGACTTCTGCCAGCTACCGGGCAGAGACTGACCAGCTGAGGCAGCAACTGACCACCCAGAAGAACAGAGTTATCACGCTCAACAATCAGGTCAGTTGTCATCACTCAGTAATTAGGTCAGTTGTCATCACTCAATAATCAGGTCAGTTGTCATCATGCTCAATAATTAGGTCAGTTGTCATCACTCTCAATAATCAGGTCAGTTGTCATCACTCTCAATAATTAGGTCAGTTGTCATCACTCTCAATAATCAAGTCAGTTGTCATCTCGTTCAATAATCAGGTCAGTTGTCATCATTCTCAATAATTAGGTCAGTTGTCGTCACACTCAATAATCAGGTCAGTCGTCATCACACTTAATAATTAGGTCAGTTGTCATCACACTCAATAATCAGGTCAGTCGTCATCACACTTAATAATTAGGTCAGTTGTCATCACTCTCAATAATCAGGTCAGTTGTCATCATACTCAATAATTAGGTCAGTTGTCATCACTCAATAATTAGGTCAGTTGTCATCACTCAATAATTAGGTCAGTTGTCATCACTCAATAATCAGGTCAGTTGTCATCACTCAATAATCAGGTCAGTTGTCATCATTCTCAATAATTAGGTCAGTTGTCATCACACTCAATAATTAGGTCAGTCGTCATCACTCAATAATTAGGTCAGTCGTCATCACACTTAATAATTAGGTCAGTTGTCATCACACTCAATAATCAGGTCAGTTGTCATCACTCAATAATCAGGTCAGTTGTCATCACTCAATAATTAGGTCAGTTGTCATCAGCCTCAATAATTAGGTCAGTTGTCATCACTCAATAATTATGTCAGTTGTCATCACTCAATAATTAGGTCAGCTGTCGTCACTCTCAATAATTAGGTCAGTTGTCATCACTCAATAATTAGGTCAGTTGTCATCACTCTCAATAATCAGGTCAGTTGTCATCAGCCTCAATAATCAGGTCAGTTGTCAACACTCAATAATTAGGTCAGTTGTCATCACTCAAAAATTAGGTCAGTTGTCATCACTCAATAATTAGGTCAGTTGTCGTCACTCTCAATAATTAGGTCAGTTGTCATCACTCAATAATTAGGTCAGTTGTCGTCACTCTCAATAATTAGGTCAGTTGTCATCAGTCTCAATAATTAGGTCAGTTGTCATCACTCAATAATTAGGTCAGTTGTCGTCACTCTCAATAATTAGGTCAGTTGTCATCACTCAATAATTAGGTCAGTTGTCACTCTCAATAATTAGGTCAGTTGTCGTCACTCTCAATAATTAGGTCAGTTGTCATTAGGCTCAATAGTCAGATTAGTTATCACCACTCTCTGTAGTTAACAGATCAAGTCATGTAAGTTGTTACATACTTAAGGTGATCACATGACCACAGTGAAGTCATGTGACTGTCTTGTGTGCAGCTGACGGAGGTTGAGCGGGCGCGGTCGTTCCTGGAGGTCGACAACAACGGCCTGAAGCGCCGTCTGGCGGCCATGTCTGTCGACACGGTGCAAGTGAAGGAGCAGGTGGGTGTTACTGACAGTGTTACTGCTCATGTTACTGACAATGTTACTGGTCATGTTTATGGTCATGTTACTGGTCATGTTACTGACAGTGTTACTGGTCATGTTACTGACAGTGTTACTGACAGTGTTACTGGTCATGTTACTGATAGTGTTACTAGGCATGTTACTGACAATGTTACTGGTCATGTTTATGGTCATGTTACTGACAGTGTTACTGGTCATGTTACTGACAGTGTTACTGGTTATGTTACTGACAATGTTACTGGTCATGTTTATGGTCATGTTACTGACAGTGTTACTGGCAGTGTTACTGGTCGTGTTACTGACAATGTTACTGGTCATGTTTATGGTCATGTTACTGACAGTGTTACTGGTCATGTTACTGACAGTGTTACTGGTCATGTTACTGACAATGTTACTGGTCATGTTTATGGTCATGTTACGGACAATGTTACTGGTCATGTTTATGGTCATGTTACTGACAGTGTTACTGGTCATGTTACTGACAATGTTACAGGTCATATTTTATTAGAAGAATTTGCAGAAGAATTTGCTTTTATTTGGCCCCTACATAATACAATATATCCATGTCAAAAATAAAACAAATGATACATAAACTTATGTTATACGTGGTATTATATATGACACTGAAATAACTATTGAGGAACCACCCATGTACATCTCTTTTACAATATCACAGACATCACCTACATGATGAAATTCTTCCCAAAATAGTAAATAAATGTTAATAAGTACATAGTGTTATTAAGTTAGAATACATATAGTTTGTGCTGTGACTTTATTGTAAGACACGTGTGTATGCCTGTCTGTAGCTGAGTGAGACCATCACTAAGGTGAACGAGCTGAAGGCCAGTAATCTAAAGTTGGGCCGCAACTTGGAGGATGCCATGGACCGCTACGAGATGCTGGCCAATCAGAAGACAGACCTCGAGAACAAGATTGAGTCGATGCAGGTGAGACGAGTCTACAATGCTCACATTTGCCTCGAGGTGGTCTCTGCCACGTCACGTTTTGACAAGTGAACCCGGGCCCAGGGTTGGCGTTGATTTAATCAAATTGATTAAATCATTGATTTAATCAACATGAAATATTGAATTTTTTCAGATTATCTTAAATTTATACTTACGTTGCGTGCTACTACCAGTTGATTTAACTGTATGTATTTTTAAATAAAGCTTAAATTTGTACATAACAACTTTGCTTTAATTCTTTAGAAATGCTAAGAATGAAATGTTTAGCTTAGTAGGTATATTATGACATTCCATTTTTATTTATTTTCCGAATTATATCATATTTATTATGATTGTCGAGAATGTTAAAAAAATCAAATAAATTGATTTAATCGAAAAAATCCGATTTAATCGAAAAAATCCGATTTAATCGAAAAAATCCGATTTATTTGATTTATTCGAAAAAATCATGATTTTTTCCAATCCGGCCCAAGTAGCTGTAGGTAGGATGTTACCTCCGCTGTGTAGTCTGATGAAATTATAGCCCAAATTATTTCTTTGTAGCAAGAACAAAGGGCTGTTATATAAACTAGATCGGCTTGTGGGAAAGATTGTAAGCCATTTTAAAATATATCATGTGTATAAAGACGGCTGCTAAAGCTGTCAGGTGATGTTCTTGGTGCAGTCACTGTGGGGGTATGACTTAGTGTCTGTTGTTAATGAGACTAAACAGACCTACTTCATCTGTAGACACAAAGCACTACTCTTCAGTCTCCAGCAAGAAAGGGTGAGGCTGGCTTCACTGCTTATGCTCCATTTATTTTTTCATTTCATGGTCACCATTTGCATCGGCGAACTGCCAATTAATTGGTGTGTATTTTTAACAGTTTTTAGTGTCTATGTTTTTTCAACGCATTTAGTCATTATGAAAGATATTGTTCATGGCCTAAATGTTTGATTGACTGCAATAATTTACACTTACTCCGAAGCACTGTTATTTGAAATTACTGAGGACTTCCGTCATAACATCATTGTGTGAGAAAGCTCCAGAAATTTGCAAGTTTCAAATGAGAATGCTCCAGAAAGAAAGTGTAAATCCTTGCAACCAACCTTCAGTTAGCCATGTGTGACAATGTTTTTTGATACAGGTGAACTTTGACAACACCAAGTTCAAGTTGGACTCGATGTTGAGTCAGCAGGCGAAGCTGATCGACTACCTGCAGGTGAAGGTGGAGAACCCAGGCAAGAAGAAGAAGGTACGACTGACTGGGCCCACGGGCATTGTGCTCAGGGTCCGTGCGGGGTCTTGAAAGTCTTGAAAATCCTTGAATTTGATTGGACTAAATTCAAGGCCTTGAAATCCTTGAATTTTATAAAGTAGTCTTGAAAAGTCTTGAATTTAATTGTGGTTAAGAAAATATTTTGGCTCAGTTGTTGTGACGAATTAACAGACATAGGCCAGTGGCAGTCAGGCAGAAGGGAAAGTCGACGTACAAAAATAACTCGCTCATTGGGCAGTCAGCATTTCACTGTGGTCACGCCATATTTTGTTCTTAGTTGAGTAAAATAAGTTGGTTGAGTGTGATGTGATTCATTTGGATTGATGTTTTCAATGTTAATTTACTGCAATTAAAAGTACAGATGTCGTTAAAATAGTCTTGGATTTATTTTTCAAATAGCCTTGAAAAGTCTAGAATAGCCTTGAATTTCAAATGTCCAGATGTGTACAGACCCTATATGCTGGATGACAGTGATTCAGCTTTACGACACACTATCAGTGATACCCTTATAAGCATCCTCGCAAGTCAGGGGTCGAAACAAACCCTGGCCGATCGTCCCCATAAAGCTGGGGAGCATGCAGAGTTGAACTGTAGAATTATTGAAATCGACTTCACCAGTCGCTACTGTGTCAGCCGTGAGAACAGGTCAAATACCTGCCCCAGTTTGAAGACGGATACCCGATTCCCTCTATAATGACCTATTAACGTCCTAAATGTTGTATGAAACACGAGCTGCATGTGGCTGAAATCACCCCAAATTATCACTTGTTCAGAGGCCGACCACACTCCTCATGGGCGAATTCATTGGCTGATGTTAAAAAAGGAGTTTTTGAAGGGGATGTGCCGGGGGTAGAGAAGAGCTGGTACTGACGTAACCAGCTGCAGGAGCCCTTGGCACGCGATGATGCTTACAAATGTTCTGTTAAACATTTTTGTTAAATTATGTGTTAGATGAAGCACTTAATAACATTAGGCTATGTAGTTTCATAAACTCTTTTTCTGCAAGGCTGCGTTTATATAACTAGTAATCACAGTAATGACATGGTTTTAATGCCCTAAGTTATGCCAGTGAACTTAGCGATGCCGTGGCCTAGTGAATGGAGACAATGTGTCATTGCAGTTTTTCGGCAGTCGGCGAGGAGTGCCCCCTAGTGCCATACAGTTGCGTGAGCTGCAGTGTTCACTAGAGCACGAACGAGAGAAGAGTTCGACGCTGAGACGCCAGATTACCAAGTTACGGGAGGAGTTGTACGAGACGAAGGCGGAATGTGAGTGGTTCGTCATCGCAGCAGCAACCTTATGGAAGGCTCTACCTATTAACATTCAGACGTCTGCCTCTTTAGCCACCTTCAAGGCACGCTTAAAGACACATTTCTTTGACTGTTCTCGCGGCTTAGTTTTATGTTTTTGTACTTTTATCGATATTTTATTTAACCTATTTATATATTTATTATACATATATACATTTATTCAGCTTAAATAATTTGTGTTATTATATTTATATTTAATTTTATTTTTAATTGTTTATATGTGTCACTAGTATAGATATATATATGTGCTTTTCTTCTGGTGTATATTTTGTATTTTAGGATTCTAATGTATGTAAAGCTCCATGAACAATTTGAAAGTGGATGTGGAGCTATATTCAATACAATATATTATAAAATTATTATTACTAATTATTTGTGATGTCTGGAAACCTGAAAAAGTGGTATATTTATATGTTATAAGTACACAGTTATACTATTTTACAGAAAAAAAACATCATATTGTTTATAACTCTAAATGAGCAGATGTTGTGTTTGTTACTCTGTGTGATACTCGATCTTTATAGAGCAGGAATTAAGGTTCTTGGTGGAGAGAGTCGCAGTTCGAAACCTGCACTGCCATTTTGAGCCTTGGATAAGTTTGTTCTCGCTGCATTGCTCTAGTTCACTTGCTGCATGAATGAGTACCTGGCTATAGATAGTGGTTGAAATTTATGCATGAATAGTTTTCAGTGTTTAATTGCAGGCTAAAGGCCACCTAAAGATGTGGAGATGATGTTCGATTGAACTGAGCATAAAGTGCTTTCAATGATCCTCGGGGCTGAATACTGTGTTTCTTCAGAACTTACCTTTAACTTACCGTTGATTACATAAGTACTAACTACAGCAACTTTCAACTACCTCTAGTTCCAGCTCTGTAACTGGGTAATATGTCAGTGATAATCTCCCTCCACCTGTCTGCTACACGACTTCTCTACCTCCAGCCCTGCGTGTGAAGAGTGACAGTACGGTGTCGTCCATGGCGCCATCTGGACTCTCCTCTATCATCATGTCTCCGTCGGTCCAGCCCGTTGCCATGCCGACAGAGACGGTCAGGTCAAGCCAGTCCAACGGCTACAGGTAAGGTGAAGTGGTGACCGCTGGTGCTTCAGTCTGTAGACCCAGGGTCTGTTTCATTGTCGTCAGCTCATCAGCCAGATTTTGTTCTTTAAAATCAATTAATTTCAGTAACGGCGACGATGTATACTGTAGCCATCACCACCAGGTGACGCCACCAGGACACCTTCGTCGGGGTGCTGAAATATAGCGTCTCGTGTCTGTGTCAGTGTGTCGAGGTCTCCTACATCTCGTGTCAGTGTGTCGAGGTATCCTACGTTTCGTGTCAGTGTGTCAAGATCTCCTACGTCTCGTGTCAGTGTGTCAAGGTCTCCTATGTCTCGTGTCTGTGTCAGTGTGTCAAGGTCTCCTACGTCTCATGTCAGTGTGTCGAGGTATCCTACGTTTCGTGTCAGAGTGTCAAGGTCTCCTATGTCTCGTGTCTGTGTCAGTGTGTCGAGGCCTCCTACGTCTCGTGTCTGTGTGTCAAGGTCTCCTACGTCTCGTGTCTGTGTCAGTGTGTCGAGGTCTCCTACGTCTCGTGTCAGTGTGTTGGGGTCTCATGTCTCGTGTTTGTGTTAGTGTGTCGAGGTCTCGTGTCAGTGTGTCGAGGTCTCCTATGTCTCGTGTCTGTGTCAGTGTGTCGAGGTCTCCTACGTCTCGTGTCAGTGTGTTGGGGTCTCGTGTTTGTGTTAGTGTGTCGAGGTCTCCTACGTCTCGTGTCAGTGTGTCGAGGTCTCCTATGTCTCGTGTCTGTGTCAGTGTGTCGAGGTCTCCTACGTCTTGTGTCAGTGTGTCGAGGTCTCCTATGTCTCGTGTCAGTGTGTCGAGGTCTCCTACGTCTTGTGTCAGTGTGTCGAGGTCTCCTATGTCTCGCGTCTGTGTCAGTGTGTCAAGGTCTTGTGTCTGTGTCAGTGTGCCGAGGTCGCCGACGGCCGGCCCGACCCCGTGCAAGGAGCGGATGCATCACAACATCCCACATCGCTTTGTGACCGGCCTCAACGGCAAGGCCACCAAGTGTGCCGTCTGTCTCGGCTCAGTCCACTTCGTCAAACTCGCCGCTAAGTGTCAAGGTCAGTGCTCTCACTCACTCACTCACTCACTCACTCACTCACTCACTCACTCACTCACTCACTCACTCACTCACTCACTCACTCGCTCACTCACTCACTTGCTCACTCAGATTCTCTCCTTGTCTCTAAGTTTCACACCCCTCTACCTCTCGCTCTCTCTCTCTCCATCATTATCTTCTCGTCTACCCTCTTGCTCTCTCTCTCCTTGCTCTCTCTCTCCTTGCTCTCTCTTCCCCTCTTGGTCTTTCTCCCTCTTCCTCTCTCCCCCACTGCTCCCCTCTCTCCTGTCTCTCCCCATCACAAATTACATTATGTGTTGTCACATGGTGTAATATTACCTGTCATGTTATTGTCACAGAATGTAACATCTTTTGTCACGTGTCATGTTGTCACAGAGTGTAACATCATCTGTCACGTGTCATGTTGTCACAGAGTGTAACATCATCTGTCACGTGTCATGTTGTCACAGAGTGTAACATCATCTGTCACGTGTCATGTTGTCACAGAGTGTAACATCATCTGTCACCTGTCATGTTGTCACAGAGTGTAACATCATCTGTCACGTGTCATGTTGTCACAGAGTGTAACATCATCTGTCACCTGTCATGTTGTCACAGAGTGTAACATCATCTGTCACGTGTCATGTTGTCACAGAGTGTAACATCATCTATCACCTGTCATGTTGTCACAGAGTGTAACATCATCTGTCACCTGTCATGTTGTCACAGAGTGTAACATCATCTGTCACCTGTCATGTTGTCAAAGAGTGTAACATCATCTGTCACCTGTCATGTTGTCACAGAGTGTAACATCATCTGTCACCCCAAGTGTGCGCCGTCCCTCCTGGCCACCTGTGGGCTGCCGTCTGAATATGTCAAACACTTCATGTCGACCTTGAGCAGGGCGAGGGCGATCTCCTCCGCCCGGCTCTCTGTGGCTGACCTCCGCCTCCAGCTCCAGGGCTGGATGAAGATGCCGAGGTGAGTCACCACCCACTCACCAGGTGGCAGGGCAGTTTTTGCATAATTAAAATGTTTTAAATTTTAAGAATGTAACTGGCGTCGGATGAGATGGCCTAGTTGCGCATGTAATCAGACAAGGACTGTCAAGTTTCATCATGAATTAGTACACTGTTGGACATGGCTTAGCCAGTTATATGGAGGAGTAGCAGATAATTGGACAAAGTTTGTCCAATCTTGTGTGCTACTTTGACAACCATTGATTTGAAAGCCATCGATTTGACAGCCATTGATTTGACAGCCATTGAACATGGTTACAGTTCAATATACATTGCAAAATACCATTTCACATTAATTTTTAAGACCTAAGGATTTTGAAATTGAAGTTGGCTCTTATTTAGTATATAAACATTTGTAGATTAATTCGAGTTAATTTAAATGTTTAAATAAGACAGTTCATCATGACAAATATTAACGTCAGCAGAAACTAATTAATCTAGGAATACAAAGTATAGTAGCCGTGCTGCCGTGTGACTGATATAAACACAGAAACTGTTGATGTCGTGTCTTGAAGACCTCAGACAAACCACAGATTTGTGTTTTTTATTCTCTCTGTGACTCTCCGTATCAAACATATTAAACTTTCAAGGCAGTTTTCTCAGTTTGAAGGTGTCTACCCCACACATGTTTGGTGAGTCGTAACTTCACTTATAATTGACATATCTTCCTACATGATAAATCATGTGAAAGCTGGGATTGTGCTCTTTCCAATGGTACCAATAATTTCAATTTTGAAAATTATCGACATCCGACTCATTTTGTTAAGATGGGTCACATATATATATATATATTTATTTATATATAGATATATATATTTATATATATATATGTATATATATATTTATATATAGATATATATCTTTATATATATATATATATACAAATATATATACAGATATACACATGTGACCCATCTTAACAAAATGAGTCCGATGTCGGTAATTTTCAAAAAGTATATATATATATATAAACAGTATATAAGTAATTCTGTTCCCACAGACAAGGGAAGCAGATCTGGGAGAGACGCTGGGTGCTGCTGGAGAACAACCACATCTACGTGTACCTGGAGGAGGAGCGCTCCGGCCAGAACCCCATCGACGAGTTTGACCTTTGCCCCCCGAACGGAGAGGTGTCCGTCCACAGCGCAGTGACCGCGGTCGAGCTGAACAACACCGCGGCCTCCGACCTGCCCTACATCCTGCGGCTCGAGTTTGAACCCAACACCACCTGCTGGCCAGGGAGGTGAGTTAGAGTCAAGGGTCAAAGGTCGTCCCAGATTGGAAGATTTAAATAAAAATAATAAGAATTTTATTTCTAAAAAGCGCTGTAAATCCAGAATACATTTCCACTCAGAGGCACATAAAATACAACATTGGTAAAACGTGAATATATAAAAATATTTATTAAATTAAGCTTAGATGGTAAAGACAAAATATTAAATGATAATAATAATAAATAGATCAATAAATTAAGTTTCTAAAAATCCTAATGTGAAAGCTAAGCTTATCCACAATATATTTACAGATGAAATGAAAGAATAAATGAATTATAACCATAAAGTAAGATGTTAACATAATTTTAGAAAATATTATGGTTAAAATAATTCCATTATATTACATACTATGCAGTTTACAAATGTAGCTTTAAAAGGATGTGTGTTTTCCTGCAGTCATGATATTGGTTTTTATGTTGATACAGTTGAACCTGACTCTGTATAGTCACTTCTGCCGTGCAGCCACCCTGGAGTTAAGGCCACTCAAAGTTGGTTCCAAATTATTTATGTAGCTGTAAAGTATTGGAAATCTGGTCGCTTCTCCATTTAGAAGCATACGTTTATGTCTGATATCTTTCCATGTTAGGAACATCTACCTGATGGCCTTGACCTTTGCGGAGAAACAGAAGTGGGCGGCAACGTTGGAGGCGATAGCGAACCACAGTGGGAAGGAGGATCGAATCAACAAGGCTGTGAGTGGATGATGTCGATGTCGATGACAATGATGATGACGGTTTATTATAGAAACTACAAGCATTCAAACTGTACATAGCATAAGTTTAATCATATTGTCAGAGTTTCTATAATGAGTGTGTTACGCCACAAGTGGCAGATGTTCCCTCCAATACATACAATACGCAGGTCGCAATTTTTCCATGGTTCCAAAAAGGAAAAAAGACCGTGCAGAATAAAAGTAGACTAAAAGTAGAGTAATTGCACAAATCACAGCAGTACCATTCTCGTGAATACGTGCATCATGATTACAATGATGAATGTTAGTTATCTAAGGCACTCAGACCTTTCAGTTGACATTTGAATGTTTCAAATGTGTAATTGTAGTCAACTGAATGAAGTTGTGGGGGGGGGGGGTAACCTTGTACTTTCCTTTATATCATACATTTAAAATTTGTACTTTTTTAAACATTTCCCAGATATGTATGAGATTGCAGTTCAGTGCAAAACTATTTTCGTGGTAGAAATCTACATTGAGGCCATCTGATTACTGCGGACAGTGAGTCACATCATAGTCAGATCGATTGAATTGTGTGAAATTATTGTATTAACAGGCTTTGTAAATCCATTATCTCCTATATCGATTACAGAAGAACTGAAATATAATAATTCTGTGTCCAGAAATGTAACCCAAACAAAATTATGAATTTTTCAATTTTTTGGTGTTCAAAAACACAATCTCCAATACATGCATTCATTGCTAGATTAGTTGAGCTGAACCAACTAATGATGGTTATGAAGCATGGTTTATCAGAGCAGCCCCAGTGTCACTGTGTGTCATTGTGTGTGTGTGTCGCGGTGCGTGTTGCTGCGTGTGCCACTGTGTGTGCCACTGTGTGTGTCACTGTGTGTGTCACTGTGTGTGTCACTGTGTGTGTCACTGTGTGTGTCACTGTGTGTGTCACTGTGTGTGTCACTGTGTGTATCACTGTGTGTATCACTGTGTGTCACTGTGTGTGTCACTGTGTGTATCACTGTGTGTGTCACTGTGTGTATCACTGTGTGCCACTGTGTGTGTCACTGTGTGTATCACTGTGTGTATCACTGTGTGTCACTGTGTGTGTCACTGTGTGTGTGTCACTGTGTGTGTGTCACTGTGTGTCACTGTGTGTCACTGTGTGTGTCACTGTGTGTATCACTGTGTGCCACTGTGTGTGTCACTGTGTGTATCACTGTGTGTCACTGTGTGTGTCACTGTGTGTATCACTGTGTGTGTCACTGTATGTGTCACTGTGTGTGTCACCGTGTGTCACTGTGTGTTGGTTACAGAAGGTGCTGGGACAGACCATTGTGCAGGTGACAGAAGAGCCTCGCCTTGAGATCAACTGTGTCGTTCCCCTGCAGCCTCAGGTGAGATGGTTGAGACGGTGTCACGGCAGTGAACACGTTTATATTGAAAATAAATTCAATATCACCTGTGCAATATAGCTACCTCACAATTAAGGCCATGTCAGGATATGCCTAATTGTTTTCATGACATTAGGATGCTATTCCTGCTAATAGGGTCACCTTGTATTTGGGGTCACTCCCGACCAGTCCTGTGGGTGACCGTATCAGTAAGGTACCACTTTATAATTATTATTTAGAATAAAAAATATTCTCTCTGAAACGCGTGACTTGTGATAGATTTGGTTTTTCGACACAACAACAGACTCAACTTAGTGAAACATGCTGAATATGTAGCAGCCACTTTGAAAAGTTATATTTCTTTCAATATTTTATCAAAGATTATTTGCCTAGTTTATTTTATATACATCCCTGTGGTCTGTAAATACCAATATATTTACCAGTAGTCCAGTACCCTACAACAAATACACAGCTGTATTTTGTATTAAGTCAATCTGGATGAGGACATAATAATCAAATGTATTTTGTTAAACAACTGATTGCCATATTTCCCACCAGGTGATGCTGGTTGGTGCGGACGACGGACTGTATGTGCTGTTGCACTCGCATCCCACTAGAGGGCAGGAGCTGATGGAGGTGGAAGGTCTGAACAGCGTGTATGCGATGGCGGCATATCCTGGCCTTGATGTGTTTGCAATCATTACAGGTACCACTGGAGATCTTATCTGTCATTGATTGATTGATCGAGCTTTTTAAGTAATATATATATATGTTTGTATATATATATACAGTCATGTCTTTATATCTGGTCTTCAGTAATCCGGTTGTTTTGCGATATGTTCATTTGCTAGTGGGAACCATCTTGATACAAGTTAATTACTCTGTTAATCCATTTATTCATGCTCCTGATTTTAAAGCTTAAGGTTTGTGGAAACAGTTACACGAATTCATTTTACAATTTGTTCACTTAATTTACCCACACTGCTGGGTCAGATCTTATTTTTATGTTGTCTTCCTATTTTTCCATGGCTAGAGATTGCCTTGTCTCTGCCTGCTCTAGTATTCAACTGTGTCCATTATTACCACGTGGAGCGTGTCCGTGGGCCGTATCGCCTGATCGGGGTGTAAAGGGTTAACATGATGAAGTGCATTGCCTTCAAAGGAGTGTGTCGACTGGTTGAGGTGTAAAGGGTTAACGCGACTGTATTGCCTGCAAGGGGTTAACATGACTAAGTGTATTGCCTTCAGAGAAGGAGTGTATCGGCTGGTTGGGCTGTAAAGGGTTAACATGATGCAGTGCATCGCCTTCAAAGGAGAGTATCGACTGATTAGGGTGTAAAGGGTTAACATGACTAAGTGCATTGCCTTTAGAGAAGGAGCATATCGGCTGGTTGGGGTATAAAGGGTTAACATGACTGTATACTGCCTTCAGAGAAGGAGCATGTCGGCTAGTTGGGGTGTAAAGGGTTAACATGACTGTGTACTGCCTTCAGAGAAGGAGCGTCGTCTGGTGACTGTCAACATCCAGTCACTGAAGAGGAACTGTGAGCGAGACTTGAGTCTCTGTGTGGCGCCCCGCAGTGTGCACGACATCACCGCGTGCACCACCTTCAGCTGGGGCACTGTTGGTGGCGCCATCTATCTGTGTGTCGCAACGGCAGACAACGTCGTTCTGATGAGATACAACTACAGCACGGAGAACTTCACGATTAAGAAAGTACGTACAAATGTCCTTCCTCGTACAGGTAACTGTTTGCCAGACGTGCCAATACAACTAATGTAATGATAATGTAACTATAAACAAGTGACAGTTATTTCTTTTGAAGCACAGCACTTTACATAATAATGGTAGTTGATTCACGTTCTTGGAAAATAATGCAATAAAACGTGTTTTGTGATTTGTTATGGAAAATGATACTGTGTTGCTAACAAGGTGAGATTAACAGCACCATGCACAAATATGTAACATTTTGAGGATTTTGCAATCATAATCGCAATCAAATATGTGACTACCCTCTATTACATGTATGACCACCCTGTGTGACACATGTGACCACCCTGAGTGACACACGTGACCACCCTGAGTGACACACGTGACCACCCTGTGTGACACACGTGACCACCCTGAGTGACACACGTGACCACCCTGAGTGACACACATGACCACCCTGAGTGACACACGTGACCACCCTGAGTGACACACGTGACCACCCTGAGTGACACACGTGACCACCCTGTGTGACACGTGTGACCACCCTGAGTGACACACGTGACCACCCTGTGTGACACAGACACTCTAAGCTTGATTTAATCTAGAATGGCAACAAAATAATCCTCACTTTAGATCTGGTGGGAAGATACTCTCTGTGAATTTGACACTTTCCCTGAATCTCCGTGTCTCCTGACTGACCGTGTCTCCTCACTGTCCGTGTCTCCTCACTGTCCGTGTCTCCTCACTCTCCGTGTCTCCTGTCTCAGGACATTGTCATCAAGCAGCCGTGTAGCTGCATGCACTTTGGCCAGAACCACGTCATCATTGGCACAGACCGGTTCTACAAGATCGACGCCGTCAGCTACGTCATGTCAGGTGAGTTCTCTACCTGTTTGTTCTCCAGCTTGTTCTCATCTGTCTATGTATACTGGTTGAAACGTAACACAGGACCCTTTGCTCACAAGCACGATTTCTACTAGATAGTATTGATTCTAATGTACTGCAGTTCAAGTTGTAATCTAAAGAAATTGTGCACATATAAGTGTGATGACAAGTGACAGACATTTATTCAGTGGATCCAGCAACAATGTTCTCCTATGATTCTGCATTGATGTTGTTACAATATTGCATGCGGCAGTCATCAGCCTTGTGCTTTTGAAAATTGTCATTTGTGTCTGTTCTTGTTTCTGAGAATGTGTCATATTATCTGTATGTAATTTGCGTGTCACAGAGATGCTGTGTTAAGAGGATGTGTCACGTGTCGTCTACATGTAATGTGTTTGTGTGTCACAGAGATGCTGTGTTAAGAGGATGTGTTGTCTACATGTAATGTGTTTGTGTGTCACAGAGATGCTGTGTTAAGACGATGTGGCTTATGTTGTTCGTGTCACAGAGATGCTGTACAGGGAGGATGTGTCATGTGTTGTCTACATGTCATGTGTCGTGTGTCACAGAGATGCTGTGTTAAGAGGATGTGTCATGTGTTGTCTCCATGTCATGTGTCGTGTGTCACAGAGATGCTGTACAGGGAGGATGCGACGCTGGCCTTCGCTGCGTTTGGTGCGGCTCACTACGACAGTTTCCCCATCGCAGTCCTGCCAGTCGCACAGGACGGGGAACTCGAGGAGTTCCTGCTCTGCTTCAATGGTATGTGGGTGTGTCAAAGAGGGGATTAGTTCACTAATTGTATGGGCTCACAAGCCATGTTTTCTCTTAGAACTTAATTAACAAAAGGACATGAAGTGTCACTGAAATAGTATCTTCGATGATATGGTGGAGAACGTATGTTGTTGCTGGTCACATTCTGCATGTGTCTTGGTGTGTGTGTGCGTTCGCGCGTTCGCGCGTGTGTGTGTAATGTCACTGGTTTTGTGTTGTCTCCAGAGTTTGGTGTCTTTGTCAACTGTGGAGGTCGAAGAAGTCGCCAAGAGGACATTCGCTGGAGCGGGCTGCCCCTAACCTTTGGTGAGTCGTTGTGATTACATGATCACTTTAGTTCAAGCTGATTGGTTAGACGAATCAACATGTGGCACCAAGTATGCCTAGTAGCTTTGTTGTATATTTAATGTTGTACAGGGTGACCCAAAAAAAAGAACCCATAAAAATTTTCATTAATCCTACATAGGTCCATCAAATTTGGTCGATTCAAACTTCAGTTTATGGATGATCTGTCCACAAAGTTTTAGCCACCTGAGTCAGTTTGCATAGTTTTTATGTTCTTTTCAAAATGTGCTCCAAAAAGGGCCGATGATGCCATGTTTGGAAATGGCTACTCATGCTGTGCACTTTTTTGAGTGTAACGTCCTCTGTAAGACATCCTGCGGTGGAGCTGTACCCAATACACATTATTCTTGCTGTTGACATGTCCTGACAGCAGACAGTGTGCTTCATCTGAGAACCAGACATGATCCAGACATGGCATCATCGGCCCATTTTGGTTTGAGGATGAAAATGAGCAACCTCAAACGGTGAACAGGGAGCGCTATGTGGCAGTACTGAGGAAGTTTTGGGCATCATTGGGACGACGCAGAGGAATGGATCGAGATCAACAGTGGTTCCAGCAAGACGGGGCCACCGCCCACATATCAAATGTCTCCCTAGCCTGGCTTAGAGAGCGATTTGATGACAGACTGATCAGCCCGAGGTGTGATGTTGAGTGGGCAGCGCATTCACCAGACTTGAACCCCCCAGATTTTTATCTGTGGGGGTATCTCAAGGACAATATGTATGAGAACAATCCTCAAACAACAGGTGAACTGAAGGCAGCAATCACAGGGAAGATCAGGCAAATCCCCAAGGAGGAATGTGTGAGAGTCATTGATAATTTTGCGTGACGTGTGCAAGTGTGCCTTCAACGCCGAGGACAACATTTGGAGCACATTTTGAAAAAAACATAAAAACTATGCAAACTGACTCAGGTGGCTAAAACTTTGTGGACAGATCATCCATAGACTGAAGTTTGAATCGACCAAATTTGAAGACATTTGATGGACCTATGTAGGATTAATGAACATTTTTATGGGTTCTGGTTTTTTTGGGTCACCCTGTAATAGATACTTTATAAAGGTACAGGGTTCATATAAAATGAGTTCGTAGTAGATGTAGATAAATCCGTAGTTTTGTTGACTACTCAAAAGCTTTTATCGACACATTAACTTCACCAGTACTGATGAAGTTAATGTGTCAAGTTCGACGGAAGTCTTTTGTAGGCAAATATTATCCATGGATATGTACAAAGAACAGTTTATAATCTCTCATCGTGTTGTTTCAGCGTACGAGGCGCCGTATCTGTACATCACCTACTTCAACACCCTACAGGTGATGGAGGTTCTGCCTGCTCACTCTGACACCCCGTGAGTCTCACACACATGCACGCACACATGCACACACACACACACACACACACACACACACACACACACACACACACACACACACACACACACACACACACACACACACACAGACTCTGTGAATAGAGCATTAGATTCTCAAATTATAGCTTGAATCCTGTGCTGCTATTTCAGTCTTTAGGACACTCTCATTGCTCCAGTTCTTGGCAGATATTGGTGTAGAAGTAAACTTAATGGAGTAGTTGCACAATGGCTGAATACTTCCCAAATAAGTCAATATGATTTTGGTTTCAAGAACCAGTGCACAGAGTATACAACACCCTTAGCCACCCTAAGCAAGCACTGAAGACTGCGCTATAGATATAAGAACTTACCTTGACTTACCTGTAAATGTAAAAACTTACTGCAACGTACCCGTAGATGTAATAACTTACCTGTAGATGTAATAACTTACTTTGACTTACCTGTAGATGTAATAACTTACTTTGACTTACCTGTAGATGTAATAACTTACTTTGACTTACCTGTAGATGTAATAACTTACTTTGACTTACCTGTAGATGTGATAACTTACTTTGACTTACCTGTAGATGTGATAACTTACTTTGACTTACCTGTAGATGTAATAACTTACTTTGACTTACCTGTAGATGTAATAACTTACTTTGACTTACCTGTAGATGTAATAACTTACTTTGACTTACCTGTAGATGTGATAACTTACTTTGACTTACCTGTAGATGTGATAACTTACTTTGACTTACCTGTAGATGTGATAACTTACTTTGACTTACCTGTAGATGTGATAACTTACTTTGACTTACCTGTAGATGTTAGAATTTACCTTGACTTACCTGTAGATGTAAAAAGTTACTTTGACTTACCTGTAGATGTAAGAATTTACCTTGACTCACCTGTAGATGTAAGAACTTACCTTAACTTACCCATAGATGTAAGACCTTACCTTGTCTCACCTGTAGATGTGGCTCGAGGACCTTCATCAACATCTTCAACCCCCGCTACCTGGGCGCGGCCGTCACCCCGGGGGCGGTGTACATTGGGTCGACCCATGAGCACATGGCGGAGGTGATCTGCTTCAAGGGCAACTCCCTGGCAACAGCCCAGGAAAGGAACGGGAGCCACGCCGGGGACGAGACCTTCCCAATCCACGCTAGCTCTTTCCAGAGGGAAAAGTGAGTAGGTTTAATAATTTATTTATTTACAATCATTAGATTGAATCAAATTTGTAAATTTCATCTTTCCATGAAAGATTTTTTTTTCAACAAATAAGGTAAAACTGATATAATACAGAAAATGGATTCTTTTACATATACAGTGTAAAAACTATTTTGGAACAATAGAAAATATGAGTCAAGATGACTTTATTTCTCAAATCATAACTTTTTAAGTGTACTTTGAATTTAGCAACGATCAGAAACCATTGAAAATGTTTCAACGAATGAGGTGTCATTCTAAAGTTCACAATCTGTTAAATAAAACCGTACAAAACACAATTTCATAATTTTGCGACAAATATTGCTGTGTTATAGCAGGTCAATAATATGCATTCTACCAGTTTTTGAATCCAGTGTTATAGACACTGCTTGTGTTCCTCACGTTAATAGTATTTTTTATTATTTATTTATGTATTTCTCTTAAGATGTAATTCGTATATTGTGGTTTCTGTGAATTGTTCAACTTGTGATTTCAGGTTCTCCCAAACACGTGTGTTTATTCTCACAGTAGTTTTTTATTGACTTCAAAATAAGTTTGATTTTTATTCCCATAGGAATCATTCAGTGACACCGAGATCAACTGAGAGTGGTTTCGTCAGCCCAGACGAGAGTTCACCTACACCAATCCGACGAATGTCATCGTCACCAAGTCAGCGTCGGCGTCACCGACACCAACCGAGCGCGTCGAGTCTGAAGGCTGGCGCGTCATCGAATGGCGTGAAGTCGGCCACACAGCCTCGCAACTTCACTGCCGAGGTCAAGGCCAGTGTGCGCAGTCGGAGACAACCCGAGTCCACTGATTCTGATGATGGCAGCTTCTAAGTGGCGCCACCTGGCGTCATCGGTTGCGAGAATGTGACACTTTCGGTTTCGTTTTATGTGTACTGACCAGATCTCGCTGTACTGATCTAACATGCTGTGTGGGCGTTGTGTTGTTTCACAGGAGTAACGTTTCACTTTGATCTTTATCATAGCATAGCTCTCTCTCTCTCTCTGTCTCTCGCTCGCTGTATTTTAGTTCATTATTGCATTAGCTCATGCAATGCAGCCTAGGCTAGTGAACTTATTTATTCTGTCGGGTGAAGAGGGGTTCGTAATCTTTGTAATGTTTCTTGTCGTGTTTAGTTTGTCTTTTTGCAATGATACCTTCACCAGTGTGTGTGCAATGTTCAATGGACATATGTCCAGTCTGTGTGGAAAATAACTACAAAATGTCTCCTAGACATTTCTTTTGTGGCTACGGCTGGTTTTGACTGGTGATAATAATAATTACCAGGGGTGATTGCAATCTTACGTAAGGTTGACAATGTAATTCTAATGAAACATATATTGGTTGCATAATAAGTTTTGTAGTTTAATCAGTTACATAATATTTGTATAATTATGTTTAATATGCTATGATGCAATAATCACAATTTTATTGAGATTATTTACATTTTGCTTTGTGTAATTGTAATAGTAGTAATTAATTGTAATTGTAACACTTCTAAGGCGCTACATCCTTGGAAATTCAAGCTGAGAAGCACAACAAACAAAATTGTTTGGTGTAATAATAAGTGGGGGCAGGCAGAAAATGGATGGTGGAAAGTAATTTCAAACTAATATGTTGAGATTTTTTATGAAAGGTGGCTATAGTTTCAGAAGATTTAATTGTAACAGACATCACCTGAAATGCTGTGTTAAAAGTAAGTATTCAGTTTCGTAATCAGACCCAGCCTTGCTAGAGGTAAAACAACTCTGTGTGTGATCTATGCTGTGTATTATATGTTTATTATTTAATATAATTATGGTGATGGGCTGATATCCAGGCATGTAATGTCATTTCGTTGTAGCAAAGTATTATGTCGAGAAGTTAACTAGCTGCTACTGTTTGTTCAAATGATGCTTATGTACATACTCTTTCACTGCTTTAGGTTACATTGTGCACGTTTTTTGTTTTGACTTTTGGTGACACTAGCACCAGACACTCATCAGACAGAATTGGTTTGGATTGTGGCTTACATAGTTGAATCTGTGTAATGGTCAAGTTACCTGCACGCACTCACACACTACACTACAATGTCACTCCTACCTTGCCTTAGTTCTCGTACGTAGAACAAGGCGGCTGACCACAACACACACTGCAAGTATCATTTAAGCTGCTTAAACCTTGTTGTTGAAGTCAAATGTTTTTTATGCAAACAACATGTCGTATATAGTTTCATGAATACAATACTTTTCTAAATATAGCGAGTTGTTTATTTTATATTTTACATAAAAAGAACAGATGCTATAGAGAAACAATGTCGGAATAGAACTTTGAACTGTATCAGCCTTCTTTGTTATTTCGTTGTTCACCAAACGACCAGGGATGGATCAAATTTCTTAACGCCAAAACTAGCAAAAGGGTAATCTATTTTGTTAGTTGAACTAAAATGTATTCAACATAATCAATGTTCATTTTAAATTGCATACAACTTGTTTTGTAATAAAAATAGCTTGAACGCTGCACACCACTAAAACTATTATTAATAGCCATTAAGTCATCTTGTTTAACCTGCAACTTTTGTGATAGCTCTTGGTCGGCCATCCCTGCTATTACTAGTATTAGTCTGTTTGATATTTTCAGACCCATTCTGCCCGAAGTTGCACCCTCGAGTTATGTCGTGCAGTGTTCTGATTTACACTTCAACCAATTCACCCGGGAACAGGCACCGCTGATTAAATACAATTTTCTCAAATTTGTTTAGGGACAAAGTAATGGTCAAACTTCTCCATGACCATCACCATGGCATAGACCATAGTAGATTGCTGGATTTTCGACAGCTAGCATCAGGGTACCTATGATCGACCGTTTTTGCGCAGTTTTCCGCGTTTTATTCGCCTTTGATGTAAAGTTACGCAATTTAAATTATTCTCTATTCAAAGCATATTAATTGACGATTGCTACAAACACAAAAAAATAGTATGATACAATTTGGTGACAACATACCGGCAGTGATTACCTTCTCACCCAATAGGTCACAGGTGAAACGTGTCGTCTTGGCCTGACATCTGTGTAGTCGGATTGTCCGACTCATCTCGCATTCATACATATCTGATTCGACACCAGAAGTACTGAACAAATCACTTTATTACAATTACAAGCAGAGAGAGGGATAACACTGATCGACCTCGAGTCTCGTCATCTTCCAAGACTGATCTCTTGAACTGCATATGTCGTTCTATGCATTTACATTGGCATACCATCACATCCCTCTTTCTTCAAAACATAAAGACAAAATAACTAACTTACTAATGTCCGTATGTAAGAGAAATCAAATCATTATTCTAACTATTAGCCATAATGTTCGTGTAAACTAGAACACAATTACAGGTCCAATCGTTGTGGGCGTTTCACTCGTCTTCCGGAGCTAGTGTATTGTTCCGATTGTGGAAGCTGGAAACGGACTGACTTCTTCTGGGGTAACACGGAGTTACACGGAGGTGGTACGACTTGCATGTCGTCTCTTCGCGTCAAGTCGTCTGTATCGTCCACATTGTCTTGTTGGAACGTATGTCGTTCAGTCGTCTCACGGAGGTGACGACGGTTACGCCAAAGGACATTGCCTGTCGGAGTCAAGACGTTGTACGACCGCGGCTGTACATCAGTTGATATCACCTTGGCAGGCTGCCAGGTGTCTGTCTGAGTGTCTCTCACACGAACGTCCTGTCCGAGTATTAGCGGTGCAAGTGGTTGCATAGCGCGCTTATCATGGTTGAGACGTTGGATTTCTTGCCTCTCGGCGAGACGACGTCTGATTTCGTCTTTCGACCAGTGTTCATTTCTGATGATCACGGGGAGGTTCGACTTGTACTTGCGGGCATTTAGCATCTCTGCCGGTGACGGTAAGTGGCTGTCGATTGGTGTGGATCTCAACGCGAGCAGTGCTTTCTGCGGGTTGGATCTCGACATCGCTGCCTTCTTCAGGGTATACTTCACCGTCTGAACTTGACGTTCGATGAATCCATTCGATTGTGGGAAGTGTGGGCTGGACGTTACGTGGTCGAAGCACCACTCGGCGGCGAAGTTTCGAAAAGCCTGACTGCTATAGTGTCCACCGTTGTCGCTCACAACCTTGCTTGGCGATCCATTCTCCGCAAACACCTCACTCAGCTTCGATATGATGCGGTCACTCGTCACCTTCCCCTCGATGCGGTAGACAAAAGGGAATTTCGAGTAGTAGTCACAGATGAGAAGATACGTGTCCTCTCGTATGGCAAACAGGTCTGTGCCGACGATCTGCCACGGACGTGTCGGTAACTCATGCTGCATCAGCGGCTCGTGCGCCTGACGTTTCTGTAACCGTTGACACGCGTCGCACTTCCTCACGATGTCGTCGATGTCCTTGTTGATCGACTTCCAGTAGACACAGGACCTCGCTCGTAGCCGGGTCTTCTCTATGCCCTGGGGAGCCTCGTGCAGTTTGCTCAATACTTCCGCCTGTAGACTTAGGGCAGACGGTCGCCCTTCATGATAAGACCGTCCTCAACTGCCATCTCGTCTCGGCATGACCAGTAGGGTCGCAACGGTGCAGCTAGGTGGCGTTGGCTATCTGGCCATCCATCCACGATGACGGCTCTCAGCGCACACAGTTCATCGTCGGCCTGTGTCGCCTCTCTGATCGACTGTAGTTTCTGCGTTAAAAACTGTACGAATGACACTTGTATGTCAAGGTCGATCTGCGTCGACTCGCTACTCGGTTGTCTTGACATGGCGTCGGCCAGCATCATTTGCTTTCCTGGCTTGTAGCGTAACACAAAGTCATACGGTTGTACTCGCAGGAACATTCTCTGTAATCTCTGCGGTGCTGCTGCAAGGTTCTTCAAGTTGATCATCTCGAGAGGTTTGTGGTCCGACTCGATAACGAACGATTTCCCGTAGACATACATGTGGAACCTCTCGCAGCCGAAGACGACTGCGAGCATCTCACGTTCAATGTTAGCGTATCGCTGTTCGCAATCACTAAGGGACTTGCTGGCAAACGCGATGGGCTTCCCGTGTTGAATGAGAACAGCGCCGAGTCCTCGGCTGGAGGCGTCGACCTGGATGACACTCTCAGCCTGTGGGTCGAAGTACGCAAGGGTCACTTCACGACAGATGAGAGACTTCGTCGCTTCAAACGCTGCGTTGTGAGAGCCCGTCCAGATGTACTCGGCGTCCTTCTTCACTAGATCACGCAGGGTTGCGGTTTTCTGCGACAAGTTTGGAATGAATGGCGACACGTACGTGGCTATGCCCAGAAATTCCTGAAGCTGTGCGACGTTTTGCGGTGCTTTCATTCGCTGGATGTCTGCGGCTCTGCCTGGGTCTGGACGTACGCCGTCTGCGCTGAATTCCAACCCGAAGAACTTCATGTTCGCCTGTTTGATGTCGCATTTATCAATGTTGAACACCAGCCCATGCTGCAGTGCTACTCTCATCAGGTTGTGCAGATGTTTGTCGTGTTCGGCTTCTGTCTTCCCGAACACACCCACGTCATCAGCAATACTTATCGTTCCGGGGCACTTCTCAAGGATGCAGTCCATCCTCTCATGGAACACGTCTTGGCTGAGGTTCAGGCCAAACGGTAGTCTTCTGAAACAATACCGGCCGAAGGGACTGTTGAACGTGGTCAGACGCTTAGACTCATCGTCTAACTGCACGGACCAGTATCCGTAACGTGCGTCTAGCTTGGAGAAGATCATTGACCCAGCAAGCTTGTGGGTAATTTCCTCCAAGGTCGGTGTTGGGTAGTGCGGACGCTTGATAGCTGTGTTCAAGTCTTTGGGATCCAAGCAGATGCGCAACTTTCCGTTCGATTTCCTGCTGTATACGATGCTAGATACCCAATCTGTAGGCTCCTCGACCTTCTCGATCACCCCGAGTTCTACCATCTGGTTGATCTCATTCCTCACGTCGTCTTTGATGTGGATCGGACATCGTCTGGGCGCATGTACGACAGGGGTCACAGCAGGGTCTAGTGTGATGTGGAACATTTCGCGGAACTTGCCGATGCCCTTAAAACAATCTGGATACAGCCGCTGGAGATCTTCCTTCGAGTTCAACGGCGGTGGATGTTCGCTGACTGCACAGTTCAAGGTCACAAGATTACTGGACCTGGTGTGTCAGCAACAAAGAACTCTGCTTCGTGTGTGGTTGTCTCATGCACACACTTCAGTCGCGTAGTACCGTACTGCCGGATCAATTGTCCGTTGTAGGCAGTTGCGATCGTGTCTCGATGCTCAAGGCTGCCTCGCACAGGTATTCCTTCTGTGTCGATGTTTGACGGGTACATGCGCTGGAACGTCCTTAGCGGCATTACGTTACCCTGCGCACTTGTGTCGACCTTGACACGAAGTGTCGCTGGGGTGTCAGGCCTGTCTTTCAGCGTGATCCTGAGAGTCGCATATACTTCATCCCTCTCGACGGCGTTGATGTTGACGGTATTAGAAGCAAGCGGCTCGAAGTTGTCGCTGAGCTGATCGAATCTGGCGTCTTGACTGATGGAGTGGACACCACCTCGTTGGCGCTCATCTCGGTTGGTCCTTCGTCTTGACCTAGCTCGGGATCTTGGTCGCCCAGAAGAGTGTGGTCTTCCTCCGGCGCCAGACGTCCAACCTGTAGCCTGCCGACATACTCGCTGCCAGTGATTGAGTTTCCCACATGCGTTACACCTACTGCCCTCTGCTGGACATCGATCTGTGGGCGCATGATGACGTCCACATTTTGCGCACGTAGGTGCCTCCTCTCGACGTCCGCTTGGCTCATGTGTTTTCCGCGACCGGCTGACGTGACTGATGCTGCTAGCGTCTCCTGAGAACTGCTGCATGTTGGCCAGTGTTGCTTCATGCGATCTAGCAACGTCCATCGCCGCGTCAAGTGTTAGTGTCTCATCACGGCACAGTAGCTTTTCTTGCACTTTCCCGTGCCGGACACCCACTACTAACTGTTCGATCAACCTCTCCTCGGTTTCTGTAGTATCACGGAACTTGCATTTACGCGCCTGCGTCTTGCAGCGTGTCATGAATTCGTCAACTGTCTCAGAGCTCAACTGCCTGAATTTTTGCAGATGAAAACGGCTCAGCCTGTAATTAGACTTGGGTTCTATCAGAGCCTGGAATTTAGCCCAAATGACCTCAACGTCTTTCTTATCAGTTTCACTGAGGTCCCGCGTATTTTACATTCGCCGACCCTCCTGTCCTACCCATAGCAGGATGTAGGTCACTCGTTCACTCTGCCCTTTTTCAGCAAAGGGCCCACTGAAAATCAGTTCGCAATATTGACGGAATGAACGAAACTCCGTGGGTAAATCAGTGGCTAACCAGTTCATGCGGGGTGGCTCTATACCTGACAGATCACCCATGGCTGCCTATTAATGGCAATGTCTATCACTTACTCAGTGAGAACAAATCGGAGCTAGCCAGCGTCGACTCGACGGTGCCGCGTGCGTGTTGACCTATTTACGAATGTCGAAAGCGCCGGATTCAACCGTAGCTGCCACCATGAAACGTGTCGTCTTGGCCTGACATCTGTGTAGTCGGATTGTCCGACTAATCTCGCATTTATACATATCTGATTCGACACCAGAAGTACTGAACAAATCACTTTATTACAATTACAAGCAGAGAGAGGGATAACACTGATCGACCTCGAGTCTCGTCATCTTCCAAGACTGATCTCTTGGACTGCCTATGTCGTTCTATGCATTTACATTGGCATACCATCACAACAGGGGGGTCCCTAATGATCGACCGTTAGCGTTCAGCACATAAACTTGAGTAAAGATGTGTCATACAACATGGATGCGCCCATGGGCATGACATCAGTTTGCGTGTTTGTTTACACATATACAATTACGTTAGTACAGTAACAGTCAACACCAAATTTATTGCATTTATGAAACGGTCAATCATTAGGGACCCTGTCGATGAAATGTACCAACACGCTACATGAGCTTTTGAAAACGAGCTTACTTGAACTATTCCTTCCTCAGTATCAAGCTTGGTTGCAATTCTGAAAAGATCAACCAGATCTTTCCCCTCCGCCCATTTTGTCAGGCATGATAGGGGAGAGTTACCGGTACCGTACCGGTTATGGGAATCGTACCACCTGTTTTCCTAGAAAACGGGTGATGGTAGGTGTCCAATTACTGCATAGCGCGCAAGCGCAGTCCAAGGGAAGTAACTCGCTGAAAGAAAAATGGCGACTCAACAAAAAGCAGCGGCAAGGTGAGGATAAATCAATTTTAACACTTGTTGATGTTAATTTCCATGATGTTGTTTAGCGTGACACTGTAGTTAAATACGCAAAGACTAGAAGCAATCCTATATTGTCAGTATTGTCGAATACTGACCTGCCATCCAGCAAAGTTTAGAACAATTATCTTTGCCTTCCCAGGATCATGGCTTCGTTTAATTTATTACTAGAGAGTTACGCATATCGTACCACTCTTGGTCTTCTGTATGGTACCGGTGGTACGATTCAGATAACCTGTGGTACGATATATATGACATGTGCGTGTGTGTGTGAGTGTGTGTGTGTTTATGTGTGTGTATGTGTGTGCGTCCGTGCGTGCGTGTGTGCGTGCATGTGTGTGTGCGTGTGTGCGTGCGTGCGTATGTCTGTGCCTGTGTCTGGTTACACGTCATGAGCATAGGCCATACTGTAGACACCGGCGCGTCATCAAGTCATAATCATAACCATCATCATTATCTAAACCTGATGAAACTGATTTATTTTATTGATGGTGTTTCAGGAAGAAACCTGCTGCATCTGTGTGGACACCAGATGACATGCGGAAGTGTCTAGCAGCCATTGATGGCGGCACGGGAGTTAATGCTGCATCAAGGCAGTTTGGCATACCCAAACCAACAATTCATCGCCATCGTCTCGGCCTGAACAAATATGCAACAGATGACAAGAAACTACGAGGCGGCCCTTGCATTTTGCCAAATGAAGTGGCAGAGAGGAGCTTGTTCGCCATATAAAGGAACTGGACGAATCCTTTTTTGGAATAACAATCACAGACCTTAGAAAGCTAGCCTACCAAGTGGCTTGTGCTCATGGCATCAATAAATTTAGTGAAGCCAAGCAAGCAGCAAACAAAACCTGGTACTACAATTTTATGAGTAGGCACCCTGAACTGTCACTTCGCTCTCCAGAACCGACTTCCGTTGGAAGAGTGAAAGGATTCAACAAGAAAGATGTTGGGGAGTTCTTTGATAAATATTACCAGCTCATCGAAGAACATGGTTTCACTGCAGACAAAATATACAATATGGATGAAACAGGCCATTCGACAGTACAAACACCGTCCAAAGTGATTTCTACAAAAGGAAAGCGACAAGTAGGGGCAGCAACCAGCGCTGAACGCGGAACCAACACAACTGGCGTGTACTGTCATTCAGCAACGGGGCATTTCATACCGCCAATGCTCATCTTCAAGCGAAAACGTCTGGCTGACAGTTTAAAGATTGATGCACCGAACGGAACTGTGTTTGCAGGCACAGAGTCTGGGTGGATAGATACCGATGTGTTCTTGCAATGGTTGCATCACTTCATCAGTTGTGTGAAGTCAAGCCCACAAAGCAAACACTTGCTCCTCTTGGATGGACATACATGTCACAGCAAGAATCTGGAAGCAATCAAACTGGCCAGGCAAAATAATGTCGTGATGCTTTCATTCCCAGCACACACCACACACCGGCTTCAGCCGCTGGATGTGACATTTTTTAAATCGCTGAAGAGTTGGTATAACATTGAGATTGAGCACTATCTTCGATGTAGCCAGGGCAAACCTGTGGGTGTTCATCTGATGAGTAGTTTGGTAGGTAGATCGTTTGTCAAGGCCGCAACGATGGAAACAGCTGTGAACGGCTTCAGAAAAACTGGCCTATGGCCTCCAAATCGTCACGTCTTCGACGAAGAATTCAGTCGCATGGAGGCAGTTGTGAACAGTGCCTGTCCAGATAGTGAAAGGCCGACTAATTCTGCAGATACAGATATTGGAACCCGGGGTGAGGCCAGGCCAGCAAATCCTGTGCGATATGCTAGTGCAACTTCAACTGCTCTAGCATCAGGACAAGATCCCGAAACCAGGTCAACAAGCCCGGCTACTGCACCAATCAGTTGTGATGTCCCAATCACGACTCCTACAGAGCCAGGTGAATTAAGACCTAGGCCTACCGAGTCACCACCAACACGCCCTGCAGCTCCAGCTTCCAGTAGAAGCAGTGAGTCTACACCTTGCAGACCTTCAGTGTGTGATCCAGCTACACCTTCAACTGACTCAGCTACTGCTACCTGCAGCAGTGGTTTATGTGCAGTACCCACAAAGGGTGATGGACGTTGTTTCTTCCGTGCGATCGTTATTGCTTTGAACCCAGACTTGCAGGCAAGTGAACGAAACCCGGTAACAGGAGAAATACTGGACGAATTGAAAACTATTCAAGAAACTGCTCGTGCTGACAACTTAAGAAGTATGGCTATTTTACACATGTGTCAAAATCTACATATGGAGCCGTGTGCTGCGGAACTGAGTGCCGATATGCCTGAACATCTCCGTTTCCAAACTGTTACTGAGCGCATCCTTCACATGTCAGACCCCCAGTCCATGGTTGGAGAGCTGGAAATTCAGTCCACAGCAGCTGTATTGAACCGACCCGTGCATGTCATGATTGACGGCAATGACCATGTTTCTAAGTACAATAACTCTGCGCAGTGCGCCAAGGGCCCGCTGGTCGTCAAGTACACACCCCATGCTGATGCCGGCCATTATGAAGCTATGGTGCCCGTTAGAGTAAGTGCCATTTCTCCAATTCCCAAACTAACAGTTACCAAACGCAAAACCCCTGCCTCATCAAAAACACACGTCCTGACAAGCAGTCCATATAAAGATGGACTAGAACAGAAAAGGAAGAAAAACAATAAAACCAGTGACAGAACTGGGAAGGCACACTCTCAGCCACAAAAGAGCTGTAAGGTTCGCAAGCCTACCGCCAGCTGCCGAGGGAAAAAAGGCAAGAAGTGTCGTAGAAATGACTCCAGCAGTAGCGAGGATGATGATCCATTTTGCATTGTTTGTTGTGAACGGTTTACAACCAGCAAAAGCAGGGAAAAGTGGATTGCTTGTGTTGTTTGTCAGCAATGGGCACACGAAAAGTGCACACCAAGTGATGGTTTCACTTACATTTGCCATCATTGTGATGAATGCGATGAATAGACATTTGACCGTAGTTTTTGTCATATTACGTGCTGTGGATTTTGAACTGAAACGGTATTGTTTTTATATGTTATATTTGAGTAAAGCAGGGCATGCCTTTCGTACCTATGAGGTATTGTTATAGTACCAGAGGTACGAATCCAGTGATCTGGTGGTACTAATTAAAGACCCTGTCTCTTGATTCGTACTTTTCGAATGAAAATAAAAACATTGTGTGATAGCTGTTGTGTGTACCATCTGCGAATATTAAACATACTATATGGTAGAACTATACTGGCAATATTCTACGTGCAAATATTAGTGCTCTGGGATGTCATACGTGTGATGCACAGTTGGTTTTGCTTAAGGGGTACTATACCAGTAACTCTCCCCTACATCAAAGTTTCTTTGGCGGGTTAAACATTGGCATGTCTCACAACGTGGTCTGGTGTGCGATATTACGCGATGTTGACGTTTTTTAGCAATTTAATTATGATATTTATCACCGCTATCGGCAGTCTATGTTTTAGCAGGGTGTCCCGGTGATAAACATCAGAATCCCACTTCTGGTACCATCTTCTGTGACAGCAAATGTCTTAACCTAGCATTTCGTCACTTCTCGACCTGACTATATCGCCTAACACGACACACTAGACCAACCTCCTCGCCTGGTCGCCATGTGGTAGCACTCATGACGCACAATACTGTTTTCTATACTACGTACTTTGGTTTGAAAACCGATGCAAACATTCAGTTGTAGTTATTTCTGTTATGTTTAATATTTTTGTAGCATAGTCGGTTAGTGAATTATAGAGTCACTACTTGCAACATGTGTCTTTCGGATCGCATTACTTACACATACTATACATTATCAAACTATATGTACTGGGTGCTACATAACAACAGATTGCACTACTATGAACCGGCACCAGACCATCTAGCCAGCAGATCTTCAACGAGTAAACCCGGAAGATCCTACGACCCAGTTCCGAACCAGTCAATGTAAAAAGTTGACTTTCTCTTGAATACAACCAGGCCAAGTATAGCCGTGGGATCTTCCGGGTCTAGCGTCGTCCAAATAATCGCCACATTTGGTAGGGTTGTAGACAGCCGGCCTCTATTCATGGAGCAGGTGCCCGCTACGAAATATAGGACAAACTGTTAAGATTATAAATAATAAGAATATCGCATTTACACATTGACCAATTAATTAATTTATGTTATGCGTGCGCCGAGTAATTTACCAAAAACCAGAAACTACGGGAGCATGCGCGTTGGATGGGCGATTTGAAGTAGGCCACGCACCTGGGATATGTGCAAGTTTGCACAGCGCCTTACAATTCGATCATAGCGCACACGCCGGTTGCAGAGATTGCGACTTCGTGCATGAATGAACTCGCTCTATGAAAGTTGTGTTATCAATCTGGTAGCTAGGACTTGTCCATTGTATGCAGCATTACTGTATGTAGCCGCACATCGTGTGGTCCTGGTTTTGGCGCAGGTATTATGCAGTTATGCTGCGTTCCAAACACCAGCTGGGGGTTACCATCAACACAAAATTGTCGTGGCAACCACATATCAACAAAGTGCAGAACAAAGCCAGCAAGACACTTGGCTTACTCAAAAGAACACTGCACGTGGCGCCACCGCAAGTGAGATAAACAGCATACGAGGTACTCGTGCGACCAACACTCGAGTTTGCCACATGCGCCTGGGCACCTCACACAAAGACAGGCATTCAGACAATAGAGCGCGTACAAAGATCCGCTGCGCGGTTTGTCACCGGTGATTACCGCAGAACGTCAAGTGTCAGTGATATGTGCACTAACCTGATGTGGAACTCCTTGTACCCACGAAGGCGGATAAGAGATGCCACTATGTTTTTTTTAAATTCACCACGGGCTAATGCACATCAGCTTGCCTGTCATCATCACCACAGCAGATGCGCGCACCAGACGCCAACACAAGCTCAAACTACAAACCCTACCTGCCACTTGCACGCCCTACCAGCAGTCATTCTACGTACGCTGTATTCCACTGTGGAACGCACTTACCGAGGAAGCTGTCACCGCATCTACCACAGAAGTATTCCAGAGAGCCGCTTTCCCAGTCATTCAGACATTGACATTGTAATAGATTGTTTTAGTGTTAATCATGGACTGTCTGCTTTTTTAATGTACTATTAATTGTATTGATCTATTTATTCTAATATTTTATTAACTTATTATTTTATATATTTATTATATTTATCTTATTAATTTATTCATCGTTTTAATGGTTAACTGGATTTACCTATTGTCATATTAATTTATTCATCGTTTTAATGGTTAACTGGATTTACCTATTGTCATATTTATTTTATTAACTTATTATTTTAGCGCACATTATTTTAACCAAACTGCAGGATAGTGAAATATCACTTTTAAGCAGTATAACACTTGAAGACTTGAAGACCAGTTGTAAATTGGGAAGTTATCAACTCCTCCAGTTAGCGACTGGTGAATTTATGCAACTGGGTCACGGACTGGTATTCACGGTAAACACGACTTAGCGAAGACTACCATGTATATATTTCACAGTCCAGTAGGAATCGGATGTCCAAAGTGAGAAAATGATTGATTTGACTTTATTTGGGTATGAACTAAACACAAATCTTGGGTTACACATTTTCAGACACCTGAAAGGCCCAAAATCCAAGATGGCCGCCGTCACTCTCTGGAACTACTTGACCAACTTTAATAATGTTAGACACTCTATTATATGGTTATCAAACATGCCTGATAATCTGGAATGTCTCAGGTCGATAGTAAGTCAAGGTCATGCAAGAAGGTCAAAGTAAAGGCCATTTTTGACTGCTTTCAAGTCGATTGGAGGTCAAAGTCATGCAATATTAAACATACATTGCTGGGGCCTACGTTCCTTACTGGCTGTCACTGCTAACGACGTCAGTTACTCAGTAAATCCTTTCCAAGCTGCGATTGCCTCGGGTACCACCCATGAAGATTCACCTTAATTGTTTATCTAAGTCAACAATGGCAACGTGAACAAGTGCTCTTGTTCGATTGGTATTCGCGTTACTCGGGTTACTCGCGTAGTTCAATCGAAGTCGACCGTAGAGTGCGTGAGCCGGAAGTACCATGGTAGATTACGTTGTCATGGACGGATGCACCGGGACGGTTACACGTTGAATGACACCGCTGTAAGTCCGTTTACTGTAACTGAATTGTTCTGTTATCCTTAAGGTTAACCAATTAGACATCACCAGTCGATTTAAAGTTACTACATCCTCAGACGTTTCGTATCGAACTGCATAAATATTATGTGACTATTGGACTGGTTTCTGGGACACATCTCGATTGATACTGATTTTCTGTTATTACAAAAAGCAGTTTACATCCACAATTTGGGGATAAATAAATGGATGCATGAACAGTTTTCACAGTGTTTGTATTTTTACTATGTTAGTTTTATTCTTCAGAAAAGCGTGATACAACAATGCTACCCGTCGTGACAAGGCTACGGGTACATTCATGACAGTGATATATCCAGTCAGGAAACTGTCAAAAGTTTGCGTTGCTACATTGTTAGGTAAACGCTCCAAATACGATTTTCATTACATTCGTCGTTTCTTGTACTACCTGCTGTCAGCCTTGGGGCATTAATTAATATAACATTGAAGTGTTACATTCCGGTGAACTGCAGTGTAATATGTGAATAAATGTTACAGTCACGAACTCATTCAGTGAGCCGTTACAGGTATATATATATATATATTATTATGTATACACCTTGTTAGTGTGCTTATAAATAGCACTCAAATACATACTGCATACAATTATATTACATTTATCGCTCAGTTGTAAAGCTTACTCTTCGTATGTTCACATTGCTTATAATTCAGTCTACAGTACCGCACCAATGTACTCATTCACTCGTTTCATTATTGAGCTCAGTTGATGAACGGACATACGCAACTCAATAAACAATTCCTTGTCTGTTGAACGTGTGCGCACAAAGACAACAGTACAGAACTTGCTTTTCGATTATTTCATTATACACAATAATTGCAACGTGTCATTGGTGCGTACATATTCGGCGAATTAAAATTAAATGTGGACCAAATACTGAGTAGCCGATACTATTTCTGCGTGAATAGTCACAGTTTGTTTGACGTCATGCAAATGCAAAATTTAAACATTAACAACCATAAGAACGTTGTAACGTACTTCGCTCCAAATCATAAAAATTCTATGTTTGTAGCCGTGTCAAGATCAAAGGATCAGATAGTCTACACATCAGTGTACACAAATATAACGGTCAGCAAGCGAATATTTAAACACACGGCTTGAGACAGATAAAACAATGTTACAAAGAAAAGCTGTTGCAATAGCTTAATGTTGCTAGCTACTGTTAGGCATATTGTGATAGCTACAACATCTATCGCATAACGACGACAATACAGAACCATAAAGTATGAGCAACATGACGTTTATGGTGTATATACATGACTAAATGCGGGAAATAAGGCAACGTTGACGAAGGGTGCCACCATTAAGCGGTGGGTGAGGGCAAAATGTACGTCCGTGGCTCTGTATACATGTGTCAAACTCAATAGCATTTTGATTGACGTCAATTTAGTAATGGTCGCAATTTCATGTCTGTTTTCTTCAATGAATATTTGTCGCCACGAAAACGTCTCCATGTGATGCCGTTGTAGAATGAAGAGTAGGAACCGTGTAGGTACTGGCCGTTCAGAGAGACCCAAAAACATCTACCGTACCACCAACCGCCCTTCACCGATCGTGCACAGTGCATACCAGGGTACGTGTCGTGGTCGTGGTTGGGATCCTTCGTACTGAACATCTTCCCTGAATGATACACGAAGGAGTCTCCTGCAATAACAAGTCATGTCTTACACACATTTTAATCTTACTGGCTAACATAATTATTTATGACCATCTTATAGTAGCACCAACAGCAGCACCAACGGTAGCACTAACGGTAGCACCAACATTAGCAACAATGGTACCATCAAATGTAGCACCAACGGTAACACTAACGGTAGCACCAATGGTACAACCAACGGTAGCATCAACACTGGCACTAATGATACAACCAACAGTAGCATCAAGAGTACTAAAAACGGTAGCACCAACAGTAGCACTAGCCCCAACGGTAGCTGCAAGCCTGCAACAGTAGCGCAAACAGTAGCATCAACGATAGCACTAACGGTAGCACCAACAGTAGCACAAACGTTGGCATCAACAGTAGCATCAAGGATAGCATTGATGGTAGCACCAACAGTAGCACAAACGTTGGCATCAACAGTAGCATCAACGGTAGCACTGATGGTACCATCAATGGTACCACCAACGGTAGCAACAACAGTAGCTTCAACATTAACACCAACAGTAACATTAATGGGAACACCACTGGTAGCAGTAACGGTAGCACCAATGTAGCACTTATGGTAGCACCAACGGTAGCACTAATGGTAGCATCAATGGTACCGCCACCGGCACCATCAGTACTAGCACCAACGTTAGCTGCCACCTGTTGCTGATAACGTATAGCTGCCGCAGCCACTACTAGCAACAATACCTGCAGTTCCATTGTAACTTCCAAGTGAAAGTCTGTAGTAGTCACTTTCTGGAGCCACATTGAAGCTCGAGTATGCGGCATATCTTGTGGCGTCGTCAAAATCTTCGAGGTCGACACGTAAGGTGTAGTTTTTCTGCGTTGTTATTTCGTGGATGTAATCGTTGCCTGACCACAAACAAATAATTTTTACTTACACAAGTCATATGTCTACAACATAGATAACTAACTAACTAACTAACTAACTAACTAACTAACTAACGAACTAACTAACTAACTAACTAACTAACTAACTAACAACAATTAGACTCTATCCTAAATAATATATTCATCATATAACAACATCATAATACACAACAGCTTCGTCACTAGTGTTGCTGGAAATATTCCCCAATTATTCACATTCTATTTATATTAACAAACAAACAACAGTATGCATAATATATCGTATAATATTTTATTACATTCCGCTACTACTCCCAATTGGAAAACATTTTGGTGGATTTACTTAATTTTTGTCATACAATTGTGGATGTTCACACGTCGTCCAGCTAAACCACGATATTTTATAGAAATGCTTCATATGAATCGCACCTTCGATTATAATTGGACTGTGAATTACGTATCTGATATGTTAATGTCGTATTACTGTTTCGATCAATGATCTCTGTTCGTAGCATTTTGTTGCACCATCATCGAGCTATTATTTACCGCTGACGGCACGGTGTGATTGCTGTAGCGCTTACATTTTCCGGCTTTATAAACGTTCCGATTGACGTTTCTGCGCATGCGCAATAATTGTAAAATCATCAATGTGCAGCGAAAGGACAATGCATTTACTGAATAAATACTACGGGTTATTCGCTAGGATGTATATAAATTTCAGCAAAGTTATTTGTCGCAAATTAACACGAGGCAAACAGGTTTTGAGGCATGTTTTGATAGCAAGCGTAAACCACGTGACTGTAGTGCGCCATAATCCGTGACAGTGATTTAAACAAACGTAATATTTTATTGCATTAAACGACATTTTAAACAACTCTTCACAGTAATAATCAAAGGAGAGTTAACGAACTGCCCGTGGCATTTATACAAAAAATGCTTTGTCGTTTCGCTGCACATTGATTATTTTACATTTATCGCGCATGCGCAGAAACGTCAATCGAACGTTTATAACGACCGGACAAATGTAAGCGCTACACCGCACTGATCTGTTCACTCACCGAGCCAGAACTCGCCTTCCAGGTCACCGAATCCTTTCTTGTAGGTGGCCCAGTCGCGCCAGAAGTCGACAGAGCCATCTTGCCGTCGCTGGAATACCTATCAAGAGGAAAGGCATTTCATATTAATTTTACATATTAAATTTACACTTTTGAATACAAATATTTCTAAAATGATTTATTGTTGCGCCATCCCATTGGTACATCGCTCCAATATTTTTAACACTGTCCCAACTTGTCTGGGGAGCATCCAGCCATATGCTACAATTAATGCGCAAAAGCTGCTCGTTTACATATCCACCACTGTGTATAGCCAGGTACTCATTTATACAGCTGAGTAGACTGGAGCAATGTAGAGTTAAAACACTTGCCCACGTTTTTAACACAGCAGCACAGGATTCGAACCCGGGTTCTCTTAGCTGAGAGTCCGAAGCTCTACTCCCGCACCACTCCGCTCCACCCATACACATAGTAATACCCATCTCGCGCATCTGTTTCCCTTATTATACAGAGCAATTAGAAGCACGTCGTTGCTCAAATGTTCATTGTGGCCCGATTACCTTACAGTGTATGTACCTCATGATCTAATTATTGCATAATTAATTCACGTCCTTTGCAAACAAGTAGTAAATAAATAAATAAATATATATATATATATATATATATATATATATATATATATATATATATATATATATATATTGACTATTTGTTTGCAAAGGATGTGAATTAATTATGCATTATATATATATATATATATATATATATATATATATATATATATATATATATATATTGACTATATATATATATTTATATATATATATTGACTATTTGTTTGCAATATATATATATATATATATATATATATATATATATATATATATACATATATATATATATATATATATATATACATATATATATATATATATATATATATATATATATATATATATATATATATATATATATATATATATATATTGACTATTTGTTTGCAAAGGAAATGAATTAATTATGCATTATATATATATACATATATATATATATATATATATATATATATATATATATATATATAATATATATGTGTGTATGTATATGTATATATACTCACCGTCCACCCGCCTCCATTTCTTGTCATCTCACAGAACACCTTGATATACTTGTTCGACCTCTTCAGGAAGATGTTGTACACGCCACTGGTGGTTTCTCCCCTCATCATTAAGTCGTAGCAGTCTAGGGCTGGTCCTACTTAAATGCAATCAAAGCACAAAATAACAAGTAACTTAAATACAATGGCGTCTCTATAGAGTATCAGAGCAACGTGGTATTAACGACATTCTTCTGAGTCGCTTTCAGTTCAGCAATAGGCAATATATAGCAGGATAAAATACAATATGAATTCAACCATAACTGGCGTAAGGTGTTCTTATATTGTCTAACTGTAGTAGTGTAGGCAGCATATATAATAGGATTCGAACCACGTTTCTCTTGATTGATACTCTAATGCTCTAGTCTTTGCGCTCCACATGAAGAAAGTGGGTTTATATGGGCCCATTGTTTTGGAAAACTGGACAAAAGGAAACAAACAATAAAAACATAGTCAAACTCTAATAACACTTTTTTTAGTTAGCAAACATGGCATAGGTTATAGCCATAAGGTACTGTGAACATCAACAATTTTATGGGATACAGACTGCATGACACTATACATAGTTGCCACTACCCGATGTGATGATGTTATGCCATTGATACAGCCACTCTGACTGTGTAACCCTAAAATTAGCTTCGGTTACCCTATAGTAGGACTCTGCAGTCCATCGCATCCGCCTGGGATATTACTTTTCTGCCAATGCAGCCTTTACCTCAGAATAGGTTAGAGATAACCCGGCATCTTGAGGTGGCAGCACGTTTTAGCACCTCACACGGTAGTCTCGCTTAAGCCGACTGTCGGTCGGCTGTGTAACTACGCCGAGAAGGCAATCTGGTGGCTTTGCCGGCTTTTGAATATTAGTCCTGGCTCTGCCATATAGGCCCGTAAATGTTTTGAGGTAAACGCAGTTTTTCTTTTTATTTGCATTCTACGTACCATGCCTTTCAACAATCCAGGAGGTGCTTTTTAAAAATCCGTGGCATAAGGTCACTGGAGCGTGAAATCCAAAATGGCCGCCGCCGACCAGGTTTTCATCCATATCTTTGGATCTAGAAAGGCTAGATAGCCAAACTTGGTATCAATTCCGCCTAAAATTGACATTCCCGACACGCCTAGCCCATCCATTTTACGATTTGACGCCATATTTGATGATAAAACCAACATGGCCGCTCATCCTTGGCGACTGTCGACTGCAGAAACACAATAAACCGTAACTCTCGATCGAAATGAGCTCGAAACTGGATTTGATGTGTCCCTCTTAATAATTGTGATAATCCCCAATCAAATACATTTCCTTTCATGACCTTTCGGGTTGACTATATGGGTCAAAGGTCAAGTTAGTGGGTTAAAATCAACATTTTAAAATCATATCTGGTCACAAAACGGGATATAAAAGGCAAGTTCTTATATAGCACAGTATCCAGCCTTTAGGACCGCTCAAAGCGCTTTACGCTTTACTTGTTCAGACCTGTTCAATCAGACACCATCTCGGCTTCTCTAGGAAGCATCCAGCCATATGCTACAATTAATGCGCGAAGGCTGCTCGTACACATATCCACCACTGTCTATAGTCAGGTACTCATTTAAACAGCTGAGTGAACTGGAGCAATGTAGAGTGAAAAACCTTGCCCAAGGTCTTAACACCGCAGCACAGGATTCGAACCTGGGTTCTCGTAACCGAGAGTCCGAAGCTCTACCCCTGAGCCATTGCGCTCTACGAGGTTGTGTATCAGTTGGTATCATCATAGCTCTGCTGCGATAAAGTCAAATGAATGAGGTTATATTAACTTTTAAAGGTTGTAAGCGCTATGTCAAGGTCAAAAGGTCGCTCATCCCTTCATGAAGCCCGGCCGCTACACTGCGCAATTGATTTACTTTATGATTTGTGTTGGTCTTCCCTATGTGCCCCATAGAGGTTTACGTCCATGTGATGGCATTTATCACCATTGCAGATGTTCTTTTGATATGTGTGGGCTTCCCTCCAGCCCCCCCCCCAAACCCTATGACAGGTTATATCATTACGAGAAACGTTATAATGTTCGCATGCAGCTGTCTCAGACGATGATGCCCGTGTTCTGAGATGATGGCGTGTTTCACACGGTTGCAGATATTCTGAGTCAGACACATTGGTGGTGGACACCTATGGCATGTTTGGAATGTTTCACTATGCGAAGATTCTACCACGATGCATTGGTTGGTACATCAGTGGTAGTGACCTGGACGATGCCCTATTCGAAGCAGAGCTGTTCGTGAAGCGAGTTCTGATTTCAATTCTCACCGGAAGTCACTACTAAAGATCAATGCAAGTCATTCTGGTGATTTTCAAGGTGATTGATATTTTCAGTTGAGAGGTTTCGTCCTCGCCAACGACACTCAACTCAACGATGATCTAATACGCCTGCAGGTGCATATGGGCGGGAAGAATGCCGAAGTAGTACGTTCCACAGGTCTTGTTCACTGTTACAACCCTTGCTTATCAAGTACAACACTTTCCCGAATGAGTATCAAGTCAAGTTTGATATGGCTGCATTCAACATAAACATCAAGACAATGTTCAACCTATTCACGTATATCACCATCTCAGATCGGGAGAGATGGTGGTGGCCATTACATGTATCCTTCATGCAAATATGTTGCGGTAATTATTCAGGAGTTCGATGGAGTCAATTGCTAGGGGTCGTTCTACGTTAGGAAAACTCAGTTGTTAGAGGAGAAAGACTCAGAACCCTATACGTTTAGATATAAATTTGGAGCAGTCCATCCAGCGGGCATCAAAGAGCCAGGTAGCCATCATCGGCTATTCACGAATGTTAGCAGTTGTGGTGGAGAGTGAGCTGATCTCCGATTACATCCTGCTCATACAGAACAACTGACGTAAGCTCACAAATGAGCGGATGATGGAGCAACATAAGACCATCATGTACCGGGAACTCAGGAATATCAAGGCCGTTATTTTTGATGCCAATGTCTCCCGTCTTCTTGACTTTGTGCGAGCTGTAGCAAATCCCTTCATTATCAACGCCTCTGGCGTCAGATTGGATGTGTTCGAGAATGTAGAGAAGATACAGACGAGCGAGCTGGTTTTTAAGAAAAAGAAGCTTCCAGTAACAATACACAGGCGTTACCTGCTGAAGTGTGATACTGGCGGTAATTGACACCAAATCTAATAGAGCATCCTACACCACCATACCTAAGCTGATCGGATCTGCCGAGCGGGACATTGAGATCGCTCGGATACGTGGAATAACACTCGCGGAAGTCTTCTCGCATGACGACCAACTCCTCACCAGTCACCTGTTTGATAGCGACTTTACCTCTGTCACACGTGGCTCAATTGGAGGCATATCTCATCGATAATGTTGGTGTTGGAATTGAATATAATGATAACGTAGTTCTGTAGTGTCTGACGATACACAATACAACTACTGGAGGTCTATCTCACGAAGGATTGAAACTGTGACCCTGCTGGAATTTTTGCCAAAGGTTTGGCAATACCACAACCTATCATGCTTCGACCATTTCGGTCGAGTTGTAAAAAAGTCCTATAGGTCGGATTATTGTATCTTCATCTTGCGAAGCCATCCAGGTTATTTGTGATAGCTACATTGATGATTCGTCGTGTTAGCAATATAGTCTGAGGAGAGCTCTATCCCGGATGAGTCCACAACGCAGATCGAGAAATGTTGGTATCATCGGAGAAAAAAGAATCAGTTGCTGCAACTTTTTCATAAAATAGTGGTTGGTCAGTCTTTCTGTAGTATCGGTAGTGTTGAGTGTCACGGTAGTAAACCATAAAACCAAGAACAAGTTCCAGCTCCCCTCTACAATACAGAGCCAACAGAGCCAATAGTGATTCCAGAACCTGCAACATTATTGAAAGATGCAGATGAAAGGATCATGCCTCATGCCATCTGGGCAGTCCAACTTGGCTGCCAACGTTTAGTCGTTATGTTAAATGACACAGACACAGTCATGCGCCTACTGCACTTCACCCATACGCTTGTCCGTGATAATCTGAAAAATCTCTAGGTCGAGTTTGAGACAAGTGAGAAGAGAGAGCGCCTTCCCCTACATCGCGAGTGGGCGAGAATCATGGCCTTGTTCTGAAGAAGGTTCACGTATTCACTGGAAACGATGTCACAGGCAGAAATGGCACCAAGCATGCAGCGATGCAATGCAATCCCATTGTCTATCTTATCTGACTGAGTTTGACGATAGAGCAGAGCTAAGACGTTTGATCAATTGCATATCCAGGTCCACACCAGTGTCTCTGGTCCCAATGCCATAACCAAAATGCCCCCGCATCAACTGTTGTATGTAGACATATCACCAGAGTATCATATTGTTTTTCAAGGGGTTATAGCCAGTGAAGGAAGGCGCCTGGGGTTTTGTCAGAGTGGGTAGGAAAGTGACGGAGGCACCCTCAAGCAGTTAACATGTCATAGCTCACTGTCTATTAATGTGCTATCCATGTGCAAATGTGGTAATGTGCAGTACCCGTGCAGAACAGTTGTAGTGATGTGTGTCATTTATTGCCACAAATCACAAGTTCGAAACTGTCAGAATCGTTGTTGGCTAAATGTGGGATAGAAAGTTTGCTGTACGTGTACATGCTAACTACATATACAGTACATAACAGGTGCTTATTGTTATAAATTACTTGAAAGGTTACAATAGTTTTTGTTTGTCATAATTTGTTAAAATAAACAGTGTGACCAATGTCAGATATCATGAATTGACCATCACTTTCAATTATTGGTTTTCTATATTAAAAGAGGACACGATTGATGCATATGTTTAGGCACATTTGACCTTTGATTTTGGCATAGCACTTACTTATAATTTCAACAAATTAATACTCACGTCTATTTGACTTTATCTCAGCAGAACTATGATGATATCAACTGAGATAAGACCTCTAGCTCATGTATACGTCATTTCTATCACGTTTCGTGACCAGGTATGGTTTAAAATGTTGATTTTAACCCATTAACATGATCTTTGACCTATATGGTCAACCTGAAAGGTCATGAAATAATATGTATTTGATTGGGGATTATCACAATTATTAAGAGGGACACATAAATCCAGTTTCTAGCTCATTTCGATCGAGAGTTACGGTTTATTGTGTTTCTGCAGTCGACAGTCGTCATGGATGAGCGGCCATGTTGGATTTATCATCAAATATGGCGTCAAATCGTAAAATGGATAGGTCAGGCGTGTCGGGAATGTCAATTTTAGGCGGAATTGGTACCAAGTTTGGCTTTCTAGCCCTTCTAGATACAAAGTTATAGATGAAAACCTGGTCAGCGGCGGCCATATTGGATTTCACGCTCCAGTGACCTTATGCCACGCATTTTCAAAAAGCACCTCCTGGATTGTTGAAAGACATGGTATGTAGAAGACAAATCAAAAGAAAAACTGAGTTTACCTCAAAAATGTTACGGGCCTATATGGCAGAGCCAGGACTGTATTATCAGTGCCCCTCACGGATACTGTTTGATCCTACCGTAATTCCTATTTTATTAACAATTGCAATTTTTTTTTCTTTATTTTCACGTTAATGCAAGTTCAATGTTGAATACTTGTCATATATCATTATCTTGTATAAGTATAATTATCGTTATTTTAATTTTATTTCATAGTTGGCCTGAGAGCCAATCAGCGTCTCTGCCCAAATCTGGGGCAAGGCCGCCCTGGCGGTTACAACTGCAGCCCATTAATTGCCCAGGCAGAGTTGAGGTGCTGCCACCTCACGGAGCCTGGGTAACCGAGGCTATTCACAGAGAACATAATATAACAGAGAAGGTTCACTACGGCAGCGCCAGTAGCGCCTCTAGCGGACGAATGTGCCGTGTTAGCAGACTGTCAAATAAAACTGCAGTACAAATTATATGTTTAATTATTCATACGTTATTGAAATTGCACTTGAAGCACTTCATAAACACTGAAGCAGGTAAACTTGCAATAGTGCACGTAGCAACATCTTTTCTCACTATCCAGACACTAGATAGGCCTATTAGTACATTTTTTACATCATATCACAGCGTGTTATTTACTTGTTTGCACACCTGGGGCTGACGTTGGCCGGTATCATGCACCCTCCCCAGCCCCCCCCCCCATTTCCTATACCCATATCAGCACTTGTTTGGGTTTTTATATTGTTGTGTTTGTTTTTATTCATGCATGTCTTGTAATTAAACGATTCACAACCAAAATATTCACAACCAAAATGTAATTTATTGAATATGGTATGTTTAATGGCACTATTCAATCACATACTGTGACAAATGTACATGTCATCATGATAATAAAAATCTCATTGCTAATAAAATGAATATTAGCAATGAGATTTTTATTATCATGATGACATGTACATTTGTCACAGTATGTGATTGAATAGTGCCATTAAACATAACATGTTCAATAAATTACATTTTGGTTGTGAATATTTTGGTTGTGAATCGTTTAATTACAAGACATGCATGAATAAAACAAACACAACAATATAAAAACCCAAACAAGTGCTGATGTGGGTATAGGAAATGGGGGGGGGGGGGGGCTGGGGAGGGTGCATGATACCGGCCAACGTCAGCCCCAGGTGTGCAAACAAGTAAATAACACGCTGTGATATGATATAAAAAATGTACTAATAGGCCTATAGATCTAGTGTCTGGATAGTGAGAAAAGATGTTGCTACGTTCACTATTGCAAGTTTACCTGCTTCAGTGTTTATGAAGTGCTTCAAGTGCAATTTCAATAACGTATGAATAATTGAACATATAATTTGTACTGCAGTTTCATTTGGCAGTCTGCTAACACGGCAAATTCGTCCGCTAGAGGCGCTACTGGCGCTGCCGTAGTGAACCTTCTCTGTTATATATTCTCTGCTACTCATACGGTTAACACTCAGGAACTGGCTGAATCTTCTCGGCGAAGTTACGCAGCCGAGCGAGAATGTCACTTCAGCGTGACTACCCTAAAGCTACCTACCGCACAATGCCCGATTGGTCACACTACGCCGCACCGCGAACGCTCTTGCTCAATCGCTGAAGATCGTAATCTTAAGACAGGCCCACGACTCACCGACACGCTCCGCTACGGCTGTCAACAACTGGATATATACAAACTGGCGTTAGTCTATGAGGCAATGACCGCCACGTATCAGTTTTATTTATCCTAACTTCAGTGTTGAACAAAATTCCGGTTATGTCACATATAGGTCTAGACAAATGTGCCTTCTGTCACCACACACCAGAAATCAGCCATTTTCACTAGAATCAAATAGTATTTTCAGGTATCTTTATGATTCGTAAATCATAAATAGGAAGTGCGTATGTATCTTCTAACGCGCTATGCTTCTTCTGTTACGTTACAGTGGCAGAGATCAAGTGTTATGTCTTTCCTTGTTGGAACATTCACAAATTGATGAAAATTAGGAAGAGATGCGTTGAGTCTGCATTCATAAAAGTCACCCGTGATAATAATTGGAATATCTGGCAGTTTTTCTCAAGCTCATGAATGTGATCTGTCAGTACATGCATTGTCTACATTTGCTTTGGGATGGCAGCACACCATACACAGGTAAATATTTGGAAATTCACGTGGAAGGTTGCTATATCAATGGTAGTCACATGAACGATGCCCTAATCGAAACAGAGATCTCCGGGAAGCGAACGATTTCAATTCTCACCGGAAGTCATTACTAAAGGTCAGTGCAAATCGTGCTGATGATTTTCAGGTGACTGCATGATACTTTCAGTTGGGAGGTTTCTTCCCCAACAACGACACTCAACTCAATGATGCCTGATACACCTGCAGGTGCTTCTGGCCGGGAAGTGTGCCGAAGTAGCACATTCCACAGGTCTTTTCACTCATACAGCCTTTGCTTTTTTAAATACAATACCTTCCCGACTGAGTATCAAGTCAAGTTTGATATGGCTACATTCAACATAAATATCAAGAAAATGTACAACCTATTCAGGTATATCACCATCTCAGATCGGGAGAGATGATGGTGGTCATTACATGTATCCTGCATGCAAATATTTTGCGGTAATTTTTCAGGAGTTCGATGGAGTCAATTGCCAGGGCTCGTGTTACGTTAGGAAAACACAGTTGTTAGATATTATATATATATATATATATATATATATATATATATATATATATATATATATATATATATATATATATATATATATATATATATATATATATATATATATATATATATATATATATATATACATAGCGGTCTGTGTAATATTATGGATTGGCCGCCACACTAAGTAAAAGGTAACACGTCTTTATATAAAATAAACATACCTGACAACTGTCGCTGAAACTCTGTAAACTGTTTCCGTTGTTGTTGCATTGAGTCGTTGAACTGTCGCTGAAGCTCTTCAAACTGTTTCCGCTGTTGTTGCGTTGAGTCGTTGAACTCTTGCTGAAGCTGTGTCCGTTGTTGTAGCAAAGACTGTTGACACTCCTGGTGATGGCGGTCAACGGTGTCGCTGATGTGGTGCATCATTGTCGTCAGTGCCTTAGCGTCGTTGTCGTCGTCAAAACAGTGTCTGGTTGTACACTGAGACTCGACAGTTGCCGGGTGTGTGATATATACGATAACACACACCGCCAGTAGGAAACACACGGTTGTAGACATTGCAGCGCCGAAAAGTCAAACACGTCCTCACCTTCAAACAGCTACAGTAAACTGTGCCAGTAAACATCGCCTAAATCGACAGACTTGAGTATTATAAGGTGAACTTCCTGGTCAGGTGCAGATAACCTACACCCCTTGTAGCAAAAGATCGTCACGTCTTAGTTGGGAATTGTGGAAATGCCTTCTGTAAATTGAATGGATAACAATGTTTACTTTCGGGAATGTGTCTCATGACTGTGTGTGTGTGTGTGTGTGTGTGTGTGTGTGTGTGTGTGTGTGTGTGTGTGTATGTGTGTGTGTGTGTGTGTGTGTGTGTGTGTGTGTGTGTGTGTGTGTGTGTGTGTGTGTGTGTGTGTGTGTGTGTGTGTGTGTGGAGGGGGCGGGGGGTGCGTGCGTGCGTGCGTGCGTGCGTGCGTGCGTGAGCGTGTGTGTAAATAAGTGTGTTAAATTATTAATTATTATTAAAGAATATATTTATTTAATTTTAGTGTTTTATTATATCAATTTATATATGTGTGTTATGTTAACTGTTAATGCATTTGCATTTAAGCAGTACACGTATTTAAGTGTATTATCTACGTATTTCGACATATTTTGATTGGCATAGGTGTATGCACTTTTGAAAATGACTTTAGTTGTGTGGTGTACGTCTGCATTTTCCAGTTGACTAAACAGCATAAACAAGATGTAATCAATACCCTATACCTGATACCGACACGCATGCGGGTGTATAACAGCATTCGACTACCCCTCGACCCTAACCCTAACCCCTCCAGGGTATGTTATGAATAACGACGGTCGTGATCGGTTATCGGTGTTATCGGGTGGATGGGTGACTTGCCAATTACCGATGCACCAGGCCAGGTACTCTGCGAAATCGGCTTGCGAAAGAAATCTGTTATCTGAGTGGTAGGGTAGCCTCAGGTCTCAGGTGGTTTCCTCCAAACAGCCCAAACTTGGGCTAACGCAGGAGTTGTACTTCTGTAGAATTAGTGAGTCCACTACAGCTTACACATTTACCCCCTGTGTGGGATCTTTTACTTTCCCTGACATAGACACCAGATAGAAGGGACCACCGGCTTTTAGTGTATCTTCCGAAAGACACAGGCACATGTGGGGTGACAGAAATTGCCTAAGTTTTGAAACGGCGGTAGGTGGGATTGAACCACCGTCCCCTCGATTGACAGTCCGGCGCTGTACCACGCGACCACCGCTCCTCACCAGAGCACGTGCATAACGGTCCGCGTGGGGTAATACGGCCCCACTATATCTGCCAAACGCGCCTACATCTGGCTACACCGAAACAATCTCCATGTGTACATCACATGTAACAGTTTTCAACAAAGAATTCTCTGTGTAGTTTCGCAGTTCCTTTTGTGTAAAATTCAATGTTACCCTGGACCACGCAGTTAGTTGGTGTTTTATAAAATGTTTAGTATTTGAGTGACTTTTATGTCAAGTTCAACTGTACAGTGGATTGCACATGTTATGCATCAACGACGAGCCAACTGCGTGTGGTCAAGCGTGACACTGCACTTCAGGCATTCAGGCATGACGGCTTACATAAGTCGATTTCTGTGTCATGTGCGATTCGACAGGTGACCTCGACTGAACAATGCTGCATGGCGTGCGGCATGCAACGCAGGGGTGGCAATCCACCGGCCCACCCACCGTGACTTCACGAGGGTGCCAGCAAATATCGACGCATATAGCAGTGAAGCAAACAGGCGTCAACATCACGAACCAATTGAACTTAACGCTGACCGCGAACGTGCTGCCTGCCAAGTTGTGTCTGCTCAATGCGAGATCAATGCGAGATCAATCTGTAACAAGGAAGACTTTTGTGACTTTGTTATCAACCACGACCTGAACATGTTATGTTTGATCGAGTGGTTGTGAAGCGAGAACACGGCTATGAAGGCAAATGAAAAATAAAAAAAGTTATACAGTGGCGTAGCCAGGTGGCAATACCCATAACTAATGCATCACGGTACAGACAGTTGAACTTGATATCCCAGTAATAAATGCGTGCAACCAAAGCGCGCTATACATCGCTGCTGGTGTTTATGTCCGTGTCAACCGGCGTGGTTAACAGGCCAAGTGCGTCTAAATAACCTTTTATGTGTACATGCGTGCGTGCGTGCGTGCGTGCGTGCGTGTATATATATATATATATATATATATATATATATATATATATATATATATATATATATATACGCACGCACGCATGTACACATAAAAAGTATACATACATACATATATATATATATATATATATATATATATATATATATATATATACACACACATATATATATGGCTAAGTCCATGCAAGCTAAAGATGCAGTCAGTTTTTGGAAAAAGTATCCAAAACATACAAAAAAGGTATACCAAATGCTACAAATGTCAATGGCGCTAATGAACCTACAGCCATATCCGCCATGTGGAAAACACATTTTGAATCCTTATTAAACAATGTAACCACAGATGTAAATATGCAAAATGTGAAAGAGTGTGTACATAACCATGAATATTTGTGTTATGCAAATAACTTAGTCATAACTCCTTGCATGGTAAAAACTGCTATCGATAAGTTGAAATGTGGAAAAGCATGTGGTAACGATGGGCTATCTGCCGAACACTTTATTCATTCAGATGGGCGCATAACTATACTGTTGTCCATTTTTTTATCATAGAGTGATTTCTCATGGTTATCTACCTGATGACTTTATGAAAACTATTATAATTCCACTGATAAAAAATAAGTCTGGAGATACGAGCAACGTAAATAACTACAGACCAATAGCGCTTGTCACTGTAGCCTCTAAGATATTTGAAATTATATTGCTAGAAATGTTGACACCATATCTTAATACAACTGACAATCAGTTTGGGTTTAAGAAGGGACACTCTACTGACCACTGTATATTTGCTTTAAAAAATGTTATTCAATACTATAAAAGTAACAATAGTCCGGTGTATTCATGCTTTTTAGACGCGTCAAAAGCATTTGACAGGGTCAACCATTGGACGCTTTTTAGAAAATTGCTTAATCGAGGTGTGCCTGTTATACTTGTACGTATTCTGTTGTACTGGTACAGAACCCAAACATTCTGTGTCAAATGGGGTTCAACAACATCAGAGTTTTTTAATGTTTCGAATTGTGTTCGACAAGGTGGGATTTTATCCCCATATTTATTTATCGTATACATTGATGATCTGAGCAATATGCTAAATAGTGCTGGTATAGGTTGTCACATACACAACTGCTGCACTAACCATGTGTTCTATGCCGATGACATATGTGTTATTGCTCCCAGTCCTAGTGGGCTTCAGGGTTTGCTGAGCATATGTGCAAAGTTTGGCTTTGAAAATGATGTTGAATATAACCCTATCAAGTCGTTGTGTATGGTCTTCAAACCACGTGGTTTTAACCTGAAATGTCCAGATATGTATATGAACCTAAACAAGCTTGCATATGTCAAAGAAGCAAAATATTTAGGTGTGATAATATGCAATGACCTGAAAGATGACGGAGATATTTTAAGACATCTACGTAATTTTTATGCTAGGTCAAATAGCATTATCAGAAAATTTCACCACTGTTCCGTGGGTGTTAAACTACGTCTGTTTCATGCGTATTGTTGTACAACTTATTGTTGCCAGTTATGGGTTAACTTTAATAAGGGCTCATATTTGAAAGCTAAAGTTGCCTACAACAATATGCATAGACGGATTTTGGGATATAGCCGACGGGACAGTGCAAGTGGCATGTTTGCTGATAATGCTATTGATACATTTGACGCCCTATTACGTAAGAACATTTATGGTTTTAAAAGACGCATTTGTAACATAAATAATGACTTGATTAGGGCTATGTGCAATTGTTTTGAAATAGTAAATGGCCCAATGTGGATTAGCTGGGCCAATTCATTGTATATAGTAAATATGTAAGATAGTCACCATCTCTCGCATATAACTTTATTAGTATTTATTATATATATATATATATATATATATATATATATATATATATATATATATATATATATATATATATATATATATATATTTAAAGTCATCAGTAAGTTGTTTATATAACTTACTTTTCAAAAGGTGTTTATTTGTATAAATTAATTGCATATTTATTTTACAATCACATCCTGTATATTGCTCATTATTTTATCTGTTTTTCTACAATTTTACATTTATCTAACTCATAACCTTATTGTTTTTTTATCTATTCATTTTTTTTTAACATATTGGCTCTTTAATTAGGCAACTTAGATGTTCTAATGTATGTACCGATTGTATATGGGTTTTTACCTGAAATAAATGTATTCGTATTCGTATATATATATACACGCATTCTTTTTATGTGTGCGTATGTGCGCGCGTGTGTGCATAACTAATTATAGTTGAGTGTAACGTACTTTGTTCGAGTGTTGGTATAATCGTGGAGTTGTCACTTGTCGGCGTTAAGAGAACTCTGTTGATAAAACACTTGTCGCCACCACCGGTTGTGCGACTGTCGGACCCACTGCGAGCAGGTGACACACAGCCACACAGACACACAGACACACAGCACGAGAACTTCTAGAATCATCACCTTTTCTTGTGCATTCTACGTACCAACTGTAAGTCATACTGTAACAGCTGTGATGTAAGTTACAATAACGATGATCGTCACTACAGTGTCAATGATATATATATATATATATATATATATATATATATATATATATATATATATATATATATATATATATATATATATATATATATATATATATATATATATGTTTGCAGCTTTTATCGCATAACTTCAATACAGCAATAATTATAATCAGTTGGAATGCCGCTATTTCTTGGTGGTTGCCACTGGTTTTATCAGCTTAGCTGACACTCAATTGTCATAAGATCGCATCTTCAACTACACATTCACATCAGGTGATTAGAAAATATATAAACTATGAGTAGAGAGTAAAACATGTCGCCAACTATGTTTGTGAGTTAACCGGTATATTGACGCACCAGTCGAAAAGGGAACCTATTTGACAATGCGAGATCCACACCTTATGACTGCTGTAAATACTCTACTCTTCCACACCATATGGACTTCTTTTGGAAGTATTCAGCCAAGTTTCAGCTGCCGAGCAAAAAAAACCATTAGTACACATATCCACCGCTGTGTAACTATTCATTCATACAGCCAAGTGAACTGGAGCAACGTAGAGGGAACAAACTTGCCTAGTGTTTGAAACGGCAGCACGAAAATCGGAATACCGAATATCTCGATTGGTAGACCGGTCTTCTAACCACTGTACCACATTATGTAAACAATCTCTTGGTGTAACAAGAACCTTATTTTGTTTTAACACGAAACTCTCTTATTAGCATTAGTTGCTACTCGAACGTAATACTATATGGGTCACGTGTCACTTAGTGTCACGGCACCGTGTACCAAACTCTTAACAACAACACACTAGTCATAAAATAGTGTTTTGTTATATCACGTGATCTTGTTATACTAATAAGATACCTGTTTATATTAGAACAAAAAATATTGCGATTTTATTTTGCGATTTCTTTCAGTGGATCAATCGGTCGGTTAAACATCGCTGGTTCAAGATGGCCGCCACGCTCCATTCAAAGGTTATGCAAAATTTGGGAAGCCGTAAATGGCAGCACTTTTCTGGCGTTTGACGTGATATATCCTGGTGCTAACACGTTCCCCGTTAACAAATCTAAATTTTCCCGACTACGTCACGATTTTTCCAATGATTGTTTTTGCCAATGATTATTTTCTAATGCATGATTATTGTGCCAAGCTGAAAAGTAACTGTTTGCGAACTGATTGGTGAATAATGGTGTCATTGACGTATATTGATTTTAATATCATAAAAAAATATCCTCATCACGCTGCGAGGGCATCGGTACCATAACATGTACAAATCAAGCATGTTACAGTCTGCTTGGAGTGACAGCCAAAGTATGCCATTATGGGGGAATCTTGCTTTCGTGTTTTTTTAATTAATGTAACAATCTTTAGGTGAAAAATCGACGTATTTGTTAAAATCGGATACGTTCTAGCTACACTATTTCTCGCAATGCAGTTAGTTCGTAAAATGGTTAATACGCTATCGACGTTGCAAATGCAGGAAAATACCTCCAATAAAATTAGCTCAGTAAAATTACAATATGAAGCTTGAAAGCGTTGTTCATGTGTTGCTTTGTGCTGCTTCTGAAGCCCTGTCGAACATCAAAGAACATCGCGGACATAATTGCCAATCAATTTAGTTTTGAAACGGGACGTTTTTTTTACCATTTGGACGTGTTGCAGGCGAAATCTTTCAAATTGCGAACGTCGTCCCGAGTTTAATTAATAAAGTAACTAAACAAAATTAGCACGAAGTAGACCTTCAACATGCATGTTGGAATCATAAGAACGTATATGAAATTAAAAATTAAAACTAGTAGCTGGCATCTTCGCTTCAACCACGATAACGTTCAACAGTTTACACGCTTTCATGAATACGGTAATACCTCACTGGTCCATCCCTCCGTAGGTCGTGACGGCAGCGCTACTGACAGTCGTCGTCGGGTGGTTTCTCAGCCGTCCAGGCGTGCAGGCGACGCCCAAGTACCCGTCGTCGAGGATTAACTGGAAGCTGCGGCGGTGCATCAGGCAGTGTCAGGAGCATTTCAACCGGTGTCGCGCAATGTGTCTGTCATCAGGCGAGTGTCCGGCGGCCATTGAACGCTGCAAGGACCTCTGTGACGAGATAGAGACGCAGTGCAAGAGGGGCTGTTACGTCACATTTATGTAGCGGCGATGTGACGTCACAGAAGGGGGTCTTACGTCACAACGCTACATTTATGATGTAGCGTAGTCTCGTTTAACCGACTCTCGCCCAGCTGGCTAACGTCGCCGAAAAGATAGTCTGGTCACCTAGTGGTCTTTGCATGTTTTTCTTGTAAAGTGGTGCCACTTCACGGAGCGTGGGTAATTGAGGCTAATCCTGCCATAATTCCTGTTTCATAAATAACTGCAAATTTATGTTTATGTTTGTTTTAATATAGGTGTCTTAGCCACCAGTCGGCAGCACTGCACCTCACCTACCAACTACCCCTTGCACGCTTCTATAAGGGGCACCACATAAGATCCACTGAGTACGAGAAGACGGAATCGGAGTAGATGCCACGGCTAAAAAACGTCACGTTTCCAAATAAAATATCCTCTCCCGAGATCACGGACGGACGGACGGACGGACGGACGGACGGACGGACGGACGGACGGACGGACGGACGGACGGACGGACGGACGGACGGACGGACGGACGGACGGACGGACGGACGGACGGACGGACGGACGGACGGACGGACGGACGGACGGACGGACGGACGGACGGACGGACGGACGGACGGACGGACGGACGGACGGACGGACGGACGGACGGACGGACGGACGGACGGACGGACGGACGGACGGACGGACGGACGGACGGACGGACGGACGGACGGATATATATATATATATATATATATATATATATATATATATATATATATATGTATATATATGTATATATATATATATATATATATATATATATATATATATATATATATATATATATATATATAATATACGCACAACACATCGACGCACCCGCACACACACCACCCAAACAGACATAGTTAAGAAAGATAAAGGCAAGTTCTTACATAGCGCAGTATCCAGTCCTCAGGACCGTTCAATGCGCTTTACACTTTATTTCCCTGACAGACCTGTTCACTCAGACATCATTTCGGCTTCTCTGGGAAGCATCCAGTCATATAGTACAATTAATGCGCGAAGGCTGCTCGTACACATATCCACCACTGTCTATAGCCAGGTACCTATTTATACAGCGTAGTGAACTGGAGCAACGTAGAATGAAACAAAAATGCCCAAGGTTTTAACACCGCACCACAGGATTCGAACTGGACCATTGCCCTCAACAGTCTCAGTTGACACGTGCTGAATGATTTAATTCACTGCCCACAATAAACACCTGGAGGATTCTCGCATTTCATCGCAAAAAGAGAAATCTTCTATAATACCGATCTAGCCATTGAAAACACGTCCTTGGTATCAAAAGAGCAAAAAGTCGGCTCAGCATGATGATTACGTCATCGGCTGTGACACAGTCGCTTACGCCCTCAGCGAGCAGTGACAGGTAGGACGTGAAGCGTATCGTACAAAGGCTGGAAATGTCATACATTGTCGCTGCTGCGTCCCTGCTGAAAGTGTTGTTAAAACGTGTTTTCATAAAACGTGTGACACTCGCGCGAGCTTCATATTTCAACTGTAGACAACTTTCTGTTATATTTCATATTAGTGTCATTGTAGATGAAAACTGCTGTCCATTAACATCAATTTTAATTAGTTATAGTATTTATGATATAAATATGATTTCTTGCGTAAACCATTTTATATCAAATATTTATTATTATTATTATTATAAATCATACACATATATTTTTCCATTTACTATTATTATTTTTTATCATTGATTCGTATTATATGTTATTGATGACTAATTTAATTATGTATTCATTTGCTTCTATATTTACAAATTCCGCATTATTCAATATGAATGAAATTGAGTCTTATCACAACTAAGAGTGCCATTTTTAGTCCTCTGGGCCGAAGGTCCAACGGACTTAGAGGATCACTTTGCGTGCGTCGTCCGCCGTCCGCCGTCCGCCGTCCGCCGTCCGCCGTCCGCCGTCCGCCGTCCGCCGTCCGCCGTCCGCCGTCCGCCGTCCGCCGTCCGCCGTCCGCCGTCCGCCGTCCGCCGTCCGCCGTCCGCCGTCCGCCGTCCGCCGTCCGCCGCCCGCCGCCCGCCGTCCGCCGTCCGCCGTCCGCCGCCAGCCGTCCGCCGTCCTCCGCCCGCCGCCCGCCGCCCGCCGCCCGCCGCCCGCCGCCCGCCGCCCGCCGCCCGCCGCCCGCCGTCCGCCGCCCGCCGCCCGCCGCCCGCCGTCCGCCGTCCGCCGTCCGCCGTCCGCCGTCCGCCGTCCTCCGTCCTCCGTCCTCCGTCCTCCGTCCGCCGTCCGCCGTCCCCCGTCCGCCGTCTTCCGTCCGCCGTCCTCCGTCCGCCGTCCTCCGTCCGCCGTCCTCCGTCCTCCGTCCTCCGTCCTCCGTCCTCCGTCCTCCGTCCGCCGTCCGCCGTCCTACGTCCGCCGTCCTACGTCCGCCGTCCGCCGTCCGCCGTCCGCCGTCCTCCGTCCTCCGTCCTCCGTCCGCCGTCCGCCGTCCGCCGTCCGCCGTCCGCCGTCCTCCGTCCTCCGTCCTCCGTCCTCCGTCCTCCGTCCTCCGTCCTCCGTCCTCCGTCCTCCGTCCTCCGTCCTCCGTCCTCCGTCCTCCGTCCTCCGTCCTCCGTCCTCCGTCGTCCGTCCTCCGTCCTCCGTCCTCCGTCCTCCGTCCTCCGTCCTCCGTCCTCCGTCCGCCGTCCGCCGTCCTCCGTCCTCCGTCCTCCGTCCTCCGTCCTCCGTCCTCCGTCCTCCGTCTTCCGTCCGCCGTCCGCCGTCCTCCGTCCTCCGTCCTCCGTCCTCCGTCCTCCGTCCTCCGTCCTCCGTCCTCCGTCCTCCGTCCTCCGTCCTCCGTCCTCCGTCCTCCGTCCTCCGTCCTCCGTCCTCCGTCCGTCGTCCGTCGTCCGTCGTCCGTCGTCCGTCGTCCGTCGTCCGTCGTCCGTCGTCCGTCGTCCGTCGTCCGTCGTCCGCCGCTCATCCCGTCCGTCCTGCGCCAAACGCCGTGCGCTGTCCTCTCCCACATTTCAGAAACTGTTCGGGACTGTTGTAATTTGGTATAGCCATCTATTAAGGCACTGCCACTATGAACGAGACATTGATTAGTGATTGGTTTGTACCTTTGGATATTGGGTTATTCATAATTAGCTTTTCTGATTTTGCACATACATTTTTAATTGTAGTCCCACACAAGTAATCAGAATTGATTGACAGATTCTGAAAACATCTCAGTGCCACTAAATATGCAATTTGTATAATGCTTCGGCCAGTCTCATAACCAGATCCAAGAAGCATGATCGCATCACTACTGTCTCACTGCGCTTCACTGTTTGCCGATAAAACCGCGCGTTGAACACAATCTACTCCTGCTTACGTTCCGCAGTTTGCACGGCCTGACTACGCCACACATGGCTGACTGACGACACACATATAGTCACCCACTCGAGTTCCAGCGCTGTAGGCTCTCTACACAAGGTCACAAGGCTTTTTCTTTTGACGCACAGCTCCAAACCACTGGAAGAGTCAGTCTCCTGCCTCTTGTGTCGCTCCAGAGAAACAGCTGGAGATATGGCTTTTTAAACGTGCTTTTTCTCTTTACATTGTATGTGTGGGCAGCGACTACTATAAACATATCTGATCTTAACTTGTCGTTTTAATGATCCCCATATTTTTACTACTGATATATATATATATATATATATATATATATATATATAATAAATGGGGATAATTAAAATACATCTATTACATGATATATGTATGTATATCATGTTTTTATTTTTTCTTATGTATGTATTATTTATATATTTATATTTATTTAATTAAGAATCTTAATAGCTACAAGCTGTGATTCAGGTTTATAATGAGTCTTTAAATGATAGTAATTGCTACATTTATGGCGCAGATGAGTTTATCATAAATAATAAGCACATGCAGCAATGTATTGATTGAGGTTCATGTATCCGGGTGTTTAAGTCACTTGACAAGATTAGTTACCGAATGCACAATTTCTTTTCACTCGAGTTCATCTTCATTCAAATGCATGACATGATTATGTAACATGCCAATGAATTATTGGTGGCGTCGCAACATCCTAAATGACTTAATTCACTGTCCACAATTGACGCCCGTAGTGTTGTCGCATTGCAACGCAAAAAGAGAAATATTTGTTAATATAACGCTATTTGACCATAGGTGGGAAGCAAAACACGTTCCTGGTGTAAAAGAAACAAAAAGTCAACTCAGCGTGCAGATTCACGTCATCAACGGTGACACAGTCGCGGCACATCGTGCTTCGTGCATGCACCCTTTGTGGATACCTCAGAACTACGTCATATCCTCTTAAAAAGCAAAAGATTTTTTTTGAACATTGTTAATATCAAGGGGAACAAAGTTTAAAAACACGAGTCGTAAGTGGTCACTGTCGGAACGTAACGGAAGACGCAACCATCAGCGAGGCTGGGCAGGACGTACCCAGCACGACCCGGGTAATCAATCATCAGTTTTTGAAGCACCCGTGTTAGACGTGGGAGTATGACGTCACTAGCAGATGGTATATAAGTGGCGGAGTCGGATGATCCAGTAATTCCATCCCTGTCTATAGGATTCGACATCTACCCGAGGAAAGGTAAGAGAACTTGCAATACGTTGATCT
>OZ024865.1:29315957-29330957 GCA_964017155.1 Oasisia sp. SBJ-2009
GAGAGACAGAGAGAGACAGAGAGAGAGAGAGGGAGAGAGGGAGAGAGAGACAGGGGGAGAGACAGAGAGAGAGAGAGAGAGAGAGAGAGAGAGAGAGAGAGAGAGAGAGAGAGAGAGAGAGTGAGAGACAGAAAGAGAGACAGAAAGAGAGAGAGAGAGAAAAAGAGAGAGAGAGAGAGGATGATGGTATATGCATTTGGAACGAGGGAGAAGGAAACCGACTGTCACCACACACGTTTCTCAACACAACCACACCCACACAACACAAACCGTGTTCAAATCCCCGTTCCTTCCGGCGCCATACCGCCGATACGCCAGCCAGTAACTGATCACGGCGACCACAACAACGCACGTTCATTCGTCTCACCTGGCGGCGCTGGCGTACAGCACGTGCTTGTCACAAGTGGTCGAGTTCCACAGACACTTGTGGGCGTCGTTGTCCCAGACGGGCCCGCCGACCCCACAGCGACTGTGGAAGAACAGGCCGTAGTTGGCACACGTCACGTACATGTCACAAAAGCAGCAGTGCTGGTAGAGGCCGTCATCCTGTGTCTCACAGTCGACGATGCCAAGGGGACCAGTCGGACATTCTGGTTGGGCGGAAGCAATGACGACACTCCATTACCGAACCTTTCATGTAACGCCAGTTCTCATTCGTTCCCAGTGCTACCCCAGCAACAGCACGAAAGCGCAGAGAGCTTCGTCTGGTCGGGACTGATCTATCTGCCACCATACATTTAACTAGAGTTATGTCATATGTGGTTCTATACGGCACTATCATGAATTATACGGTAGGCTATATGGTTTTGGTTCTGGTGTAAATTCTCCATAATATGCACAGGAAACGTAAAGGTTGTGTGACAGTGGCGTCACACGGCGGCTTGGTGAGACAACGCCATTGATTGACGAGACTTTACGGACGGAACGGAAGGCAGCCTGTGGTGAATGTCTTTTCATTCAACTTATATACGTTTTACATGGATGTGGACGACTTAAAGATGTTGTAGCATACTGTATGAGGTACTGGTTTTGATGATTAAAAAACGGAACAAAACCATAAAAATACCAGGTCAACCGTAGAAGTCTATGCCGATACACGGTGCAGAGCTCTAGTTAAGACGACCGCTGGAATTAGAGCATTCTTCGTTAAATGAGTAGGATATACAGGTTCATTTATCGTCATTTAAAAACTGTGTGATGATGCTGAAAGTCCTGGTTGACAGAGTGAAGCAGTAGTGTAGGCGAAATCGGTGCAGAACAACGGGTGTTTTAAAAAGGAAGAGGAACAATTTATGGGTGTTTGCCCTAAGGCAATTAGTAGAATAGAAATTGGAGAGATATGATGATGATGGGGTGATCTCCACAGATCTGGAGAAAGCACGTGGGACCGTACGTAGAACGATGACGGTTTTGCACTGACGTGGGTGAGCGCAAACATCTGGAGGAACCCTGAAAGTGTGATGGAAGACAGGCGCTCTATTTTTGTTACCCCAGCATACATATATTGCTAAGAGACGATGGCGCTGACAGAGAAACGACAAGAGAGGTGTAGGTTTGTGAAAACAACTTAGACGATTTAATGGAATGACGAGACCGAGTACAGAGAAGCGAAGAATGGAGGAGTTGATGGCGGAGATTAGTGAAAAGGACAACTTTACGAATCTGGTGAGGATATTTGTTTGAAGTGAATCGATCTTGTGGAGTGAATGGGAGGAGAACGCCTGGCAAAGTAAACCAGCAGAAGCCCAAAGGGTAGAGGGCAAAGGAAGGCCAGGAAGTCCGAGACTGCGATGGGAAGAATGCATGAAGAGATTGGGTGGGAGAGGAATGCAGAACGAAGGCAACAGATGGACGGGCATGGAGACAGTTGGTAGAGAAAGCAGTTAAAGGACAGTATCAGAAAACTGAAACCAAGGAACAGAACCAAATCCGGCTTCACACCTGACGACAGGGAATCAGACGAACTACAACAACAAACATGTCACGCTGGTCATCATCAAGTACTTACTGCACAGTTATGCTGTTTGCTTACGAAAGTATGCATACGGTAAGGTAGGGTGTGGTAAGGCGCCTATACGAGGCGATACGCCCACCCGTCCTTTCTACATAACAACGGCTCAGATCGCCACTAAGGTTTTTGTATATCCGTGCTGCCACATAGCGGATGAAAAGAAACATAAAAAGAAGCCAGATTTTGCAATCGTGAGTACAAAATGTGACATAGTTGATTTGTACGTGTAAAATAGTAAAACATGTCATTCCCTACATCATTGTAAAACTCGGGGATTACCATAAATAACCATGACATTTAGTCTTCTCTTAGGATATACATATTGACTAACATTTGGTAACAGTTAAATGTGCGATAGTTAAGCTGCATACAACATACAGCTATTTTACTAGCGCACAAGCCGTGGGGCTAGACGCCGTTTTTGTATAGGGGTAAGATGCCTACCTTATTAGGAACGTTTATCCTTTGCCAAAAACATCAACAGCACGCAGCAAGTAAAAAAACAGGAATCAGCAGCCTGGGTATCGTCATCGCCGTATAAAACACACTTAATAATTATGTAGATTGTTCGATCGTTTTGTGTATGAACTTGTTGCATGCCTGCTTAAATGTATTTCACAACACTATGGGTGTTGGTGTTTATTCAACTGCATGCTTACGTCAATGGTAAATAAGCGGATACACAGCAGGCAGAATACACACCCACCCACCTAAGCACACCTCACCCACCACATACCACCCATACTAACTCACATACTTGTAAATATTCAACAACCTTTGGAAAGGCATCTTGCCCCATCCTGATGGGCGCTTCGCCCCACCCATGGGGCAAGACGCCCTTTTCGTAGCTATTTCTAAAAAGTAGAATTTTTAAATATGTTTTGTATATATATGTAAAATACTTTTACACAAAGTAGGATATATATTTTAGATTGCCTGCAACTTAAAATATATTCGATTGGATAATTATTCAAACAAATGCAGCGTTTCCTGCTTATGGTGGGCGCCATACCCCACCCTACCTTATATGTCACTGTTCCGTGTACATTTTAACCTTAGGTTACAGGAGCTACGTCGCGTCTGTGTTGCAACAGACGGGAAACTGACAAGTTCTATGTTCACCTGCTGGAAGTTCACCCGGACCTAAATGAGATTTCTATTATGCTCACCTTTCACACATTTCCTCGCGTCGACATCGAAGTAGTGATCATGACGACACTTGAACTTGAACGACACGCCGAAGAGGCAGATGACGAAATTACGACAGTCGAAGTTACAACTGGACGCGTACATCCCGTCTGGCTTCCCGTCACATAACTCCTCGCACTCTGCACACAAAGGTAGAGCCAGGACGGTGTCATTATCTTATCTAACTAGAATCGTCAAAATCATAAACCGTAAAATAAAAGACAAGTTCTTATCTAGCGCAGTATCCAGTCCTGAGAACCATCCAAAACGCTTCACACTTTACTTCCCTGACAGACCTGTTCACTCAGACACCATCTCGGCTTCTCTGGGAAGCATCCATCCATATGCTACAATTAATGCGCGAAGGCTGCTCGTACACATATCCACCACTGTCTATAGTCAGGTACTCATTTATACAGCTGAGTGTACTGGAGCAATGCAGAGTGAAAAAACTTGCCCAAGGTTTTAACACCGCAGCACAGGATTCGAACCCGGGTTCTCGTAATCGAGAGTCCGAAGCTTTACTCCTGAGCCATTGCGCATAATATAATCTGTAAACGCACCACTCTTCATATGTGGCCACATATATTTTTTACTATATTAATACATAAACCATTTCATTTCTGCTATCTCCAAACGGTGCGAGGACAAAATCCCAACGGACAAAATCCCAACGGACAAAATCCCAGCGGACAAAATCCCAACGGACAAAATCCCAACCGGACAAAACGCCAACGGACAAAAACACAACCGCTGGTTTTAGACTTACTAGTTATTTGAGTTATAGGAATGAACTTACACATAGAATTTTTTGTGACAATACAAGCTGCGCCTCGTCGACATTTTTGGGTCGGAAGTTGGTAATATTTTAAGAAATATAATAACATACTATCTTTGCATATGTATATATTCATAATTAAGGCAACCAGGCCTGCCATATTTATAAGATTTGCACATTTATATGTTTAGAAACCAAATATGTACAAATTGTGTCTAAGGTATGTGTATTTTGCTCACAATCAGGGTCTGAAAACCCTACCGCGAGTTATATTTTGAATAAATCTTGATGTTTATCAACTTGCTGCACATTAACTGTACACTGTATTTATGTTATAATTGTAGTTATGTAATCTCTATATTACAGAGAACAACACACAATTTCACTGATACGGGCTAAAGAGTGCAGAAGATACTGACTAATGAAATGTGAATAACATTACTTATTTTTAACAAGCTGTCGATAAACGTCTAAGTTCCACATTTCAAACTGCCACAACTTGAAAATTATTTAAGCTAGAATGCTCAAACTTTGGATTCTTTCTAATCATACCAAAGGCTCTCACCAGTGACCCATATGTTTATATACATATATATATATATATATATATATATATATATATATATATATATATATATATATATATATATATATATATGTATATATATATATATGCATGCATGCATGCATGCATGTATGTATGTATGTATGTATGTATGCATACACAGAGAAAGTGTAGTCCAACAGTCCATCTAAAATTGGTTGCGATTTTGTCGGTTGGGATTTTGTCCGGTTGGGATTTTGTCGGTTGGGATTTTGTCCGTTGGGATTTTGTCCACTGGGATTTTGTCCGTTGGGATTTTGTCCGTTGGGATTTTGTCCTGCACTCCTCCAAACACAACATGCAGCGTAATATTTCAAGCAACCCCAGTGCACCAACAGGGGAATAGCTGAAGGGTGAAATAGTAAAAATATGTTAATGTGCATCGCTAGAGATAACATGTGTTGAATAGAAAATAAGCGTCACCCAACGTCACGTCATCGTATGCACACATGCGTTGTGTGTTGTCGATTTAGATGTTTTGTGCTATGTAAAATCGCAACAGTGATTAGCAATGATACACATTTAGTAGATATCTGACACCTGATCATCACACTGTTAATTGTCAACCAGAGTTAACTGATTTAAAGATGATGTACTTGACCTAGGAAACACAGCTACCTGATCTAGTAAACAATGCTTTGTCTTACTTAACGGCTGCCAATCTATCGTCTGTTCAGATGTGGCTCTGTAGCGAACTTGAACATGTTAAATTAACTCAATTAATCAACACACAAGTGCTGCAGGCACGCTGTGTCTCGTATCGTAATACAATCCTAAATAATAGTCAACCAGTTGTTAAGTATATATACACTTTATGTCATTCGTTCACCAATAATTCGGTCGGAATATTCGGGAAACTCTGATATATAGTTTAATTAATATAATATTTCTTACCAACTATAGCATGTCTAGTTTCAGATTATATTTGACAAAAATACAATCACCAATATCATCAACTATGTATTCTTTGATGTGTTTATATACGCTGCGTGTCGCAGGTTTTGTTCACATAACGGAGCAGATTTCATCACGTTAGTCCTGGGTTTAATGTGTTTATTATCCATCAATAATGACGATTATTTGGTGTGAATTTTTACACACATAAAATAATGTAACACGAGAGTATTTGCTATGAAATATACAAAGCCGGGACTCCTGTACGTTTTCTTGCAAACCTCTAAGGACATTACGGATCGTTTACAGGAAGGATTCTGTATCAACATTTCTGGGCTGGATTGCGTACGATGGAAGTGTTGGCCGTATAGTGAATGACATAAAGTAGAGTGAAACAAATTGCTACAGGATGTAGCAAGATTCGAGTTTCAATTAATTTGATTGAGAGGAATTAGCTAACACTCAGCCACACCCTGACACGGTAGGAGCACTTACTCTCGTCGGCCGAGTAACACAGCATAATGGCCGTGAACAGCGCTGTAACAACTCCCGACCACTTGAACATGGCTGCTGCCTGGTGTCCACCTAAACAGCAAGATAAAGCAATAATCGACCGACTGGAAAAAATGACATAGATATATTAAAATCAATTATGTTTAATATTGCCCAAAATATTCAGGAGAATACATAATTCTATGATTATTCTGTAGAGTTGTACATAACCCACACCGTGTAGGATGTTTCCTGTAGAATTTATTAGTTTTTCCCATATGATTCATTTATTATATTTATGATATTTCGTGTAGATTACCTTAGAATACAACAAATTGCTAAACAAATCCAAACACACACAGACACACACATACACACACACGCGCGCGCGCATATATATATATATATATATATATATATATATATATATATATATATACATATATTATTGCGGGTTATCATTAATCTTAATGTCATACTTAAAACAATAGGTAATTAGTGACATATCTAGATGACGCTCGTTCAAATGTAGTGCAAATACAAAATGCAAAACTAATTTGCAATGCACTAATGCACATAAGTGAACTATAATTTTAACAATAATTATGCCAATTAACGCATGTTACACAATCACAATATTTAACAGCTCGAAGGGGATGTATGGATGTTCGTGACCCACTTTGTCCTAAAAAATTCTTTATGGGCACTGCATGAAAATAAAACCTTTTATTTGTGATTTCTTGTGGTACAACGCGCTTTGACGAGGACAATTAAGATGTAACTTACCGGAGACTTGAAATTCCCAAATGATCTGTCTACCTTGATCAGAGATGCTATAAGCTGCTAATAGTGTGTTGTGAATGACTGTCATCAACAACCTCACTGAACTTTATTTAGTCGTGTGACGTCATCAATGGAAAGCCGACCCCGGCTCGGCTGCTAACCTAGTCTCGCTTAACCGACTGTCGGTCGGCTGCGGAACTACGCCGAGAAGACAGTCTGGTGACATTTGCCGGCTTTTGTTTGGTATCCGCGTGATCTATAAAATGCTGCCACCTCACGGACACTGCCGTAATATTTTTTTTTATAAACAACTGAAAATTTGTATTTCTATTTATTTTGGGTTAATATAAGTTTAATTTTTAATAGTTTTTATAATACAGCATTATTTAATCAAAAGGTTTCCTTATTTAATTTGTATGCTATCCGTGTCGGGCTAGACAATGCTGCCACCTCACGGATACTGGTTAATCCTGCCGTAATTCTTATTTTATAAACAACGGTAAATTTGAATTTTTACTTACTGTTGTGTTACTATAAGTTCAATGGTGAATACTTTTCAAATGATATTATTATCTTGTAAAACTATATCGTTATTTAAATTTTTATTTCATAGTTGGCCTGAGAGCCAATCAGCGTCTCTACCCTATTCTGGGGTAAGGCTGCCCGGATGTAGAAACTTAAGAATATATACTGTCCCAGGCGTAGTTGAGGGGGCCTAAAAGTGCTGCCACCTCACGGAGTCTGGGTAACCGAGGCTACTGCTAACCTCGATGTGCGCTTGTAGGCAATTTGTCAGCTCGAGGAAATTGCCTGCCAGTGAGTCTTGTTCAATTGACACTATGGCCGACTTCGATTGAGCTACGCGAGTAACTCGCGTAACCCGAGGGCTACCCGAGTCCCAATCGAGCAGCCGAGATCACTCGAGCACGTGACCATTTTTGACCTAGATTAGCTACTCGAGGCAATCGCGAGTTTTACAGGATTCACTCGAGTAACTTACGTAGGCCCCCTACTGCATAAGAAATTAATTATACATTACATGACCCAATCATTTAAGGACTTAAATATGGATTAAAGTCCATAAAATTCTATGAATTATAATTAAAGTCCAAGAAGATGAACGTCACAATTTACACACTAAACAACAAATTACTTTATTTTATTTATTTACATAAGGGGTTTATGTCCGTGATCACGATCATCGGTGTTCAGTTGGATTACGCGCGTAGTACTGCGCGCGCAGTGTAAATGACCATAAACCGGATACTACGTTGGGGTTACGCGAGTAACTCGCGTAGCTCAATCGAAGTCGGCCTAAAAGATACAGCAAAATATTTAAAAAACTGTTCAGGTGTAAACGCTGGCTTTGAAATGCTAGAATTACGGTAATACCCAATTGTGGATAATTTGTAAGTAACATAGCGCCCTCACACGGATGGTACGAAAACATAAAACAGATACTGTGCTAAACGACGAGACGTCCGAGATTGAGCGAGGTATCTGCGAGTTTGGTTCCACAAGGGGAGGGTGCTCAAGCTCCTATCTAAACGCTCTGCTTTAGGTAGCAGGTATTTATACATTAGCAGTAGCGTAAGATGGCATCACCTTTTTGTGTAGCAATCACTTTCCTATTTTCTTAAAGTTGTGCGTATTATCGTAGTCGCGTAAACCTTTCTAACAACACAGAGAAACGTTTGGAATGACATGGATTCGCCAAGAAGAGTCTGGTGACGAATAGGTAGTTTCAGTGCCGCCAGAAGGCACCACTATTTAGGATTGATTCACAGGTTTACGTGTACAATAATAGCTGGCTATTTCTACCCCTCCACGTGCATGCAAACGCCTGATGTCAATCTTGTCAAAAGTACCTTCAATACTAACCCTAAAAATAACCATAAACATAAATATGTTTGTACATCGGAACAACCATAAAAGGGCATTTGGATGTGGAGGGGAACAAATAGCCATCGCCGTCGCCGTCGCCGTCGCCGTCGCCGTCGCCGTCGCCGTCGCCGTCGCCGTCGCCGTCGCCGTCGCCGTCGCCGTCGCCGTCGCCGTCGCCGTCGCCGTCGCCGTCGCCGTCGCCGTCGCCGTCGCCGTCGCCGTCGCCGTCGCCGTCGCCGTCGCCGTCGCCGTCGCCGTCGCCGTCGCCGTCGCCGTCGCCGTCGCCGTCGCCGTCGCCGTCGCCGTCGCCGTCGCCGTCGCCGTCGCCGTCGCCGTCGCCGTCGCCGTCGCCGTCGCCGTCGCCGTCGCCGTCGCCGTCGCCGTCGCCGTCGCCGTCGCCGTCGCTATAATAATAATAATAATAATAATAATAATAATAATAATAATAATAATAATAATAATAATAATAATAATAATAATAATAATAATAATAATAATAAAAATAAAAATAAAAATAATAATTGTAGTATGATTTAACTTAATAATAAGGTTTATGCAATGGGCAGGTTTTTGATACAAGTGGCTAAGCAGGTGATATGGTAAACAAACTAACAAGGACTGTGTTTGTATGTATGCGTTCTGATAAGACGCGTATCCTTTTAATTCCGTAGATGGCTTGAGAGCCAGTCATCGTGTCTACCTTGTTATTGTATAAAATCCACCCTGACGGGTACACATTGCATACCTGGCCGTAGCTAAAAGCCACTAGGCGATGTAGCTTACGGCCGGTTTTATGAGACCAATTTAGCGTTCACATAACTAAATAGACGTAGAATTGACCTAGTTAGGTCGCGGCGGGGAATCCCTGTATTTATGTTGTATCTGAACATCTTTTCTCTCCTTAGCTGCCGCATTTGCCGTTGGTGTGCCAAATGTCAAGCTATGATGAATGTAAAGGATATCCAGTGTATACATTAAAACTAATTATCTTGAGAGTGGGCGTGTCGGGAGCATCAACGAACTTGGGAAGCATACAGTAAATATATCGACTTGTGTAAAGTTACGACTACTAAATACATGGCGCAGCCTAAGTGCATCTATGGAATAGACTCGTGAAACGCAACTAGCGGAACTTTACGACGTCTTAAGCTTTTGGTGAGTTATCGCCCGCTACGACGTCATAAGTACGCTCCGTGAACCGGCCCCAGGCGGTTAGGAAGGATCAAAAATGCTGCCATCTCACGGCGCGTGGGTAATCGAGATAATACACGATGTGATGACATCCCGTCTGTCGTCACGGGCCGCTGGTTGGGGCAATAAATGCCTATATTTGGTGTGCGGTCGTCAAGCCTTGACACAAGGTGATCTGCCATCTTGGCTATACACAACCGACTGCTGTGCCTTGTCTATCATAGGACCAAAAGGAAGAAACGGTGCGTTAATGGATATGGCGACCTCTGATTGCAACACATACGTTCCTTAGGTGAGCGGCCAAAGAATTCAGCTGAAAAATAGTGGAGTGACCTCCTCGTGTGAATGGACTTGTTTGTAGCCGTTGCTAGGTTACGGGAGCGGATGCTACATAGCAACACAAGATACATTTACAGGATGGGCGACAGCATACTTACTGGAAGCCTAATCCTGCTCGTAACCATAATGTCCGCTAATTACGTTCTACTATTATCGCTAAATATTACCCAAACTGCCCCTAGTTACGTGTATTAATCAGCTCAATTCTAATGAGTAATGTGATTGACACTAATTATTCCAGTTATCTGATTGGTTCCAACATCCCTAGAGCTAACGTGATTTAGTGGTGTTAACTGGACTGAGAATACACAATTATTTTATTCCATATTATTCCAACCGAACCTTTCTCTGTCAAAGGCAACCGCCTTGTTCGATAATATCAGCCATGTGCACGGAATGTGAAAAACGACGTCAACACGATGTCTAACCGTTATTACTTATGACAATTTTTTCGGCGGCAATTTTAAGCCTCCCATAGTTGTGACTGTTATATTGACAATGTACGACGTGTTCTTCGGTATTTGTCTCATTACGTTGCAAAAACTATTGCAATTAAATTGCTTGACTATCTCATTCCACGTTCTGCGCTTAAGAACGTTATAACATATTGTCAATTACAACGTATACTACATGGTTGCTAGTCATTTCCTGCTGTTTTTTCTCACTCAGTTATTTTTAAAATTATTATTTGCATTTGATTTATGTCCGATATATGTCATGGTGAAAAGGTTCAAAGGGTTGGAATAAGAATTTATGGAATATTTATGGATTATTATAACCGGACAATTAGTGTCAGCTTTATTATTTATAAAAGTAATTATTTTCAGAATAGGTTTAGACAGTGCAGAAATGGTTGGAATTTTCCAGCCGCATTTGATTAAGCTATATCGGAATTACTAAGTCCAAAATCACATCAAGAACACCTTCAACACCGATGGTGGTTGTTTCTCTATATTTAATATCTCGGCTCGCTCCAGGCAGTATTAGGCGTAGTTTGTAGAAGAATATAAGGTGATCATTACGGTTAGTACATGGTTTTGCTAATAATCGTTTACGTTTTGTTTAGACGTAGTTCGGGTTAACATAACACAGTTTATGAGCACCTACGAAAAGTATGGATTATATTATGATAAAGCGCGTTGGACCACTGACGGATAACCTAACAAAATAATATGGCAACAGCTTAACAAGTAAGCCCCTACGCTGATCTAGCAGATAGCAGGCTGCAGTAACTACTGTCACACTACTACTGTTTCGTACTCTAGGATGGTTGCCAATTGATGTTCGGATACGTTATTTCACTTCCATTGTAATGTATAATGTCATGCATGGGCACGCCCCTGGCTACCTCACTGATCTGTTTGTGTTAAACAACAGTGTGCTCAATCATCACACTCGCAGCTGCACAAATATTCATGTGAAGAAATACAACCTGTCCTTAGGCCAGCGAACATTTGCTTACAGGGGTGCGAAACTTTGGGACACGATCCCGGAATGTATAAAAAATGCGAATAGTGTAGACACCTTTAAAACACACTGTTTAAAGTTTCTCGTGAAAGATGTGTACAATTGCATGCATTTCCCGATATATACGCTTGAGTGATTGTTTGCATTTCGCAGGTAGATTGTTTTGGATTCAAATGAAATGGTAAAGTTAAGCCCAAATGTTTAAACAAAATGTAAGTTCTTATATAGCGCAGTATCTAATCCTCGGGATTGCTCAAAGCGCTTTACACTTTCCTTCCCTGAGAGACCTGTTCAATGAGACACCATCTCAATTTCTCTGGGAAGCATTCGGGTTTATGAGTTAAATTAATGCGCGAAGTCTGCTCGTACACATATCCACCATTGTCTATAGCCAGGTATTCATTTATACAGCTGAGTGAACTGGAGCAATGAAGAGTGAAAAACCTTGCCCAAGGTTTTACCACCGCGGCACAAAATTCGAACCCGGGTCCTCTTAGTCGGGAATCCGAAACTCTACCCCTGAGCCACTGCGCTGTCTTTGGGGAGAGATGTGTCTTTCATGATGTAACTATTAATTATATGATTCACTCCCGCCCGCATTATTTTGGGAAAGTGTTGCATAATTTGTTGGACTTTTTGTGTGGATATTCTGAAGGGCTTTTGAGGAGCGAAAGCGTCCGAAACATCTTCAACAATGCCCTGTGCAGAAGTACCGTATGTTGAAGCTCCGACTACGCACCCAATATTACTTCCTTTCAGACGTCAGTGACACATATCGTCGGCAGCGTAACGTCGTAATAGTAGTACGTCCCGCTGGCGTACGTGCTGACGAAGATCTTTCGCGGCGATGTTTAAAATGTGTAAGCTCCGTGGCCCTATTTTTTAGGCTGGCCAAAAATCAACATTCAGGCTCTCCAAATGACTCAAATTGCCCGCAGTAATATCGGGGCGTAATCGTATCCCTTCCCGGAACCCGTCGGGGGCTAATTCTATCTAACCACACCACCTAGAAACCTTACACCCTTTCCACATATAATTATTGGGGGCTAATTCTATATTCTGTGTCTCTCCAAATCTAATGCGTGCTCACCTTTCCAGTGCCTGTGACAATTTGACACTAGAACTATCGCAGTGTTAGTGAAATGAAATGTGGGTAACTCGGTACTCCAGAAAAGGGCACCGTTTGTCTGGTATAGTAGACACCGCACAACAGGTGTCGAGCACCATAATTTAAACGAATAAACTTACTCCTTACATGTCGAATGACCTGGGCACCTTTAATGGAATATAAGGTAATGCCGCATGCACCTGAAGAGATCTATGATATCCGATGACGTAACTGTTTGTGTAGCAACGCCACGGGTAGCACTAGTGATTGAGCCAAGCGTACTAATGCAGTATTGCGAATGGCCAATTCTTGTCGCTCTTTAGACACAGGTCTGGGGAATGCATCTCTGGGAAACTTTCTTACTTTGGACGTCAGTATGGCTCGCTCTGTTAACACAATATGCTGACAGACATATTTATCTTTTTGCAAATTTACCTTTCAGGAACGTTTGTCAGGTGTTTAAGGATGTGAAAAACAAGTATTGCCACTCGGTCCCTGACGTACTTTATGACCAACGCCTCGTTTAATGCCGGTCGTTCATCAAACTTGGCAAAACACCCGCAGTGGTTTGTGAGATCTTTCGAGTATCGAAATTCCACAAGACTCAAAAAACAACACCATAGAGCTAATGCGATTGATGTGCTTCGTATGGTGATGTCTTTTTATGATTTGAGACCACTGAGTCAGCGTCCATCAAAACACATTCTGAACTGACCTGTTGGCGTAGGTGTTCAAATCGTTGACGTGGTTGTTTTTGTCGACGTGACATACTTGCGATGTCGTATTTCTTCTTGCATGACTGTGTCGGGCTTCGTCTTTGTTTGTATTCTATTCAGATGAATTTACTTTGCGTGTGGATCGGCGAATAATCAAGTTGTGGCATTTTATCATAAGAATGTTTAGCAGTGTAAACGGTGAACTTTTCAAGAGATAAAATCAAGCTGTTGACTACGTGAGACCGCACCTCAACGAACATTGCATGCAAAACCTGCATTGCCTCAAGAGTAATGACGTTCAACATAAACGGCAAACTTGGAATACACGTTTGATGTATGCCTCGTTGGGCAAATAACCAGTCGTCCATTATCATATAATATAGCACATTATAAAGCTTGCTTCACTAAGTCTGCCTGCTGTTCATCATCGCTAGTTTTTATACACCAAGACATGCCGTTAATACATCTGGGTGGCTGTAGCGGATCGGTGTTTTAGTGGGAGTCTCCCTGAACTAGACGTGATATGTGTGTAATATTTGTTTGATTGTTACGCTTTTACATATTCATTTGCATGATATGTAAGTGGATCTAAACACATAATAATATTCTCTCTGTCTATCTGTTTGTCTGTTTGTCTGTCTGTCTGTCTGTCTGTCTGTCTCTCTCTGTCCGTCTGTCTCTCTGTCTGTCTGTGTTTGTTTGTCTGCCTGTCTCTGTCTGTCTGTCTGTCTGTCTGTCTGTCTATCTCTGAGTCTGTTTTCGTTTGTTTTTGTTTTTGTTTTTCTGCCTGACTCTGTCTGTCTGCCTGTCTGTCTGTCTGTCTGTCTGTCTATCTCTCTGTCTGTCTGTTTGTGGTTGTGATTGTTTGTCTGCCTGTCTCTGCCTGTCTGTCTATCTGTCTATTCCTCTGTCTATCTCTTTGTTTGTTTTTGTTTGTCTGCCTGTCTCTGTCTCTGTCTCTCTGTCTGTCTGTCTATCTCTCTCTCTGTCCGTCTATCTGTTTTTGTTTGTTTGCCAGAATCTGTCTGTCTGACTGTTTGTATTTTGCTCTATGTGTATGTCTATGTATATACCTATGACTACGTCTATATCTATGTTTGTGTATGTCTGTCTCTCTGCATGTCTCCCTATCTGACTATAATATGAGCGAGACCACACTGGCAAGGGCAGGCTATACCTAGGATGAATATTGTATTATTTTTAGAAATTATTTTAATACCAAACAAATTTTTCACATGCTGTCAGGAGCTTAGGTCTAGGCGGCAACCTTGTTAAACATTGTTAAACTTGGCTAAACACTAGTCGTGTATAAGGTCGTGTTCGTCGTTTGTCGTAGCGTGACTACCTGTTTTGGAAAGGCGTGGTGTCTACGTACTACAGCCTGACACATTTTCTCAACAGAGTGCATTTTATTGAACAATGTTAAGAGCAGCACAACTACAGGATTTAACTACTATCAAACACAGCGAGTAAAATAGGCTTCTCGTCGTTGGTTATGCAGTGTACATTGAGGAAATATTCGAAATAAAATGGTAGCTCTATCTC
>OZ024865.1:29333457-29360957 GCA_964017155.1 Oasisia sp. SBJ-2009
TATAAACGTGTTTGATTTGCAAACAAGTGTTTCAATATATATTGTCATATAAAGTAGCGAAATATCACTGTTTTATACATGTTTATATGACCATCTACAATGCGTGTTCAATTCAATACATTTTATGTCCATAGAAGGATACTTGTTATACAACTCATGATCATAATATTATTAAAAATATGTAAATGATTGCCACAAAAGATAAATTAAATGTAAAATTCAACAGGAATATAAACGAACCCGCAGAAATCAGTAAGCCCTATTACTGGTTCAACATTGTGACCTCCGCAGACACACAGCACCTGCTGCACCGCACACTGTGGCATTGTTTACCCTACCTAATTGGCGTAGATGAACTGTTTGCGCTGCGTTAAGAAGTCGAGATTACCTTTGACACAGTCCTTCACGTCGACGTCATAGAAATGTCCGTCGCGACATTTCAAGAGGAAGGAGACGCCGAAGACACAATTGATGTAGAAGCGGCAGTCGTAGGTGCAGGATGCGGGGTACTCACCATCTGGTCGGCCCGCGCACGACTCCACGCACGCTACGGAACCGGAAGTGGAATATATAAACCGGAAGTGATATACAGAAAATGGGTGTTTAACTAACATTATCAGTGACGTTACCTGGCCATGAGTACCATGTTAGATGTCATGTTTGCGAGTTTTTATTGTGTATGGAGTGCGTAAAAGCGACGTTAAAGACCATAAACCACCAATTAATAGTACTTTGATTATTTACTGCTTTGTATATTTGGTACGACTGGACTAGCGTTGTAGGTACCACGTGTCTTCTTGCCCTTCTTAACGTCAGGACTGTGGTTTATAATTGAATTGTAATTGTTGAGGTTGTTAAATTAAAAAGGTCGCTTTATTCATATGAATTACACAGTTTCAGGAACCTGTAGCATTACTGTAAATGATACCAAACTAATTACTCGTCTGTGGCGGAGAATATCGTATTGTTATCTCACCAAAGAGAATGACATTCCAGACAAAGAGGATATGTCAAATATACGGCAGTAAATAACATTATATTTATATCCATAATTTTTATCTGAAATTACTTCGCTCGAAGGTCCAGTAAATGATTGAAGACATTAATGTGAATGGACATCGAAGCCTCGGAGACGATACACTCATATCGATCCAAAGTTAGCATTTTAATGAATAGATTACATTTGTTTACTTCATAAATATTCTTACTGTTTCGTCTTGCGAATTCTTCACACCTATAATTGGTATAGTTTTGTTCGTTGCATTAACGCTTATGCTTGACGAACGTTTTAACCAACTTCAGTCCAAATCATGTGCCGCAATCGTTTCACAATTGCTCCTCACGTCCAACGAATGTCTAACATATATTTTCCGAACTTACGTTTTTTCTTCTTAGCATAGGTACAACTCGCCAAGGCCATGACGATGATTGCTACCACTATGAAGACCAGCTTCTGCATGATGCGACTGTCTACCTGGAAAGTGACAACGTTTGTAATCACGTAGGTACAACTGTGCTCTGATAGAGCATTGCATATATGGTCGTTTGAATTATTTGAATAGTTCACTCTGTGGCAGACATGTTCGTTATACACTTGTAGTATCATCTCGACTTCTCTGGGAAGGACTCAGCCACGCTGCAATAACTGCGCGTACAGTAATGTCCTGCACTGTCTGCTAATTCATATTAATAAACTGCACCAATGTATAATCAACACACAACAAATATTCGAACGCGGATTTTCTCGATTGAGAAGTTGGTGTCCTACCCACTGTTCCTTCGCGCCCTGCTATATGGAAGCGGTCAAATATCCCAGTATTGGAAATATTTTATTTCTTAATCTACGTTATGTATTTCCTGCAAGGCGTGGGGTGTGTTTTTGCCCTATTTACCATGGAATGTAAACTATGACGTCAGTATAATCAGCACGCGTATTACAGTTGCGACACAGTCCCTCAGCAACGTAACGCGTACAACTGTGTATTTGATTGATGACGTCCTTACATCCTTCGTGCGAGCAATATCACACGTGTGTGGTTACTAATTGTACGTCTGTTACAGCTGTATAATAAATTATCACATACGCATACATTCCTTGTGTTACTCCAAAGGAGCCAATCGTAACATGTCATTTGTTAATTATTTTATTAATTATTTTAGCTTTGCGCGGATTTTATCATTAGTACGTTGAAAATAACATAGTAGTAAAATATGTGTTGATTCAGAGGAAATTTATTTTTGCTTGGACACATTTGAATACTGGATATTTAAGCAATTCATCGACATTATTCGATGTCTATTGTCAAGCCATAAAGGCGGCGAATATGAATTGAACGTAACAAATGAGACCCGCAAATACAGTATTGGCCGTAAGGTTTGCTCTAAAAATACAGTGACCTAGAAAGCCCACATTCCCACCATATAAAACAGGCTGGTTAGCATATTTTGTGACCCCAGTCAGTCCGCTAATAAACCACGTTCTATTGTGACTCGACGGCGTGTGGCGCCGACGTTTAGGGGACGTCGCCCAAAAGTGACATGACTACTGCATAAACAATAGTAATGAATTCTTCAAGTGACGAACACCTGGTCTATTCAAGTTCTGAACAAGCATAGCCCTTCTACAAAGATAGACAACACAACACAGGAAAGCAAATGTGTGTGTATGTCGAATAAGAAGACCTTTATATGTGGTGTGTTGGGTTTGCGTGCCATGGGCTCGGTTCAAGGCCAGAGTAAAACACGCCCATTGTCGAAAATGTCTAGCCCCTTCTGTGAATGTTATTTATCTCTACCATGTGTAACCTTTCAAACACATTTTGTATCGTTGGCAAATGTCAGTAATCTGTTTATTCCTCTTCATATCAACACACATTCATACACACACGCACATACACACACACACACACGCACACACACGCACACGCACACACGCACACACGTATGCACACGCACATATACATACACACATACACTAATTCAAACACAAACACAAACACAAACACAAACACAAACACAAACACAAACACAAACACAAACACAAACACAAACACAAACACAAACACAAACACAAACACAAACACAAACACAAACACAAACACAACACACACACACACACACACACACACACACACACGAACACACGCACACACGCACGCACACACACATACATACACACATACACTAATACAAACACAAACACAAACACAAACACAAACACAAACACAAACACAAACACAAACACAAACACAAACACAAACACAAACACAAACACAACCACAAACACACACAAACACTTACAAACACACACACACACACACACACACACACACACACACACACACACACACACACACACACACACACACACACACACACACTTGGCAATAGCCCACCGTCCATTTTGAGTTACCCCAATTGACGAGTTAAAATAATATTAATACGAAGAAGAATATACACGAAGTAGATTACATCACATATTCAGTTACATCCAAAAACGCAAATCTAGGTGTGACAACAGACAAACAAAGAATCGAACAAAGAAACAAAGAAACAAACAAAAACACACAAACACAAACATACAAACACAAAAACAAACAAAAACAAGCAAGCAAACAAACAAATAAACAATTAAGCTATCAAACAGATAAACAAACATACATGCAAACATACATCCAACCAGAATGTAAACAGACATACAAACAAACGTTCATATAGATATACAAACATATATTCAACCATACATGCAAAAATACTTGCAAATAGACAGACATAGAGGCAGACCGACAGAGACAGACATACGTACTGACATATTTCTATAGCTGCCCTTCATTCGCCCTACGTCAACTTAATTTGTCACATGGTGGCCGCCCGGGGATCTAATCCTTCTTCCAGTAAGTATATTGCTAGTAGAAGCATCGTCACTCATGGTTGCCATCTTCACGCATGGTTGCACATTGACGAGTGAATAACGAAGCTTTCCCCGTTGAATTGTTCATATAAGTATAGGCATTGACAACTAGCTCTTCAAATACTTACAAAATCCAAAAATCCACGTATCCACGTAGACGTTAAGATGGTTCACCTTCGAAGGTCTCGTGAACGGCGAACACAGTGTTCTAACGGAAAGTCAACACAGCTAACGCTACGAGTATCGTCGTCAAATAGACTCACATACAACACTAAGCCTTCGAGGTAAATCGTGCTGTGTCTGTTCGTCCATAAAAAACACACAGTGGGACATTCCGGACTCGTTGGGTATAACTTGGTTGCGTGTTTATGGAAGAGGTCACAATTTCGTTGCAAATGAAGCTTGTTTTGTTACGTTTTGATGTTATTAATAATACAGTAGTCCCCCTATTATACGGCCCCCTTACCAACGGTCATCCTGATTATGGCGCCACATTTTTATTGCATTAGCGTTTTCTAATACAAACTACCCCTCATCATCGGCCACCCGGGTGACGCGGCCAATCTACCCCTCTTCAGCGGCCAATCGGCAGTCGAAAACCGCAATTTTTAATTACTAGTTAGTAATAAGTAATAAATTAAGTAGGCCTACCGTACACCCTCGTCGTTCTCGACAAAACACGACGTGGCTGGCATTGTTGCAATGTTCGACTGTCGAATGTTAACAACGGACATGTGTACTTGTAGTGGATGGATGGGCCAGTGTACCATGAAACAGGGGCATTCATAGATGGTATCCCCTCACCAGAGGCCACCTGCCTTTTACGGCCACTTTGGGTTTGCTGAAGGGTTGGCCGTATAGGAGGGGAACTACTGTACTAGCAGGTTTTAGAGTACCCAGGACAACATGATATGCTTGGTAAAATGTGCCTTCGGGGATCAAAGGGTTTAACATGAAGATAAGTAGAACTATAAATAACATTTAATGAATGTTTCAGGGTGTATGGCGGTGATTAAAATTGTTTATACCTATATTTTATGGGATTCTAATGTTTCAATAATGTTTTATAATGTTTATATATATGTTTTAGTGAGATTTTATTACGTTTTATTTTATGTGTGGTATTTAAGTTTGGATGTTCTTATTGTTAGCAACGATGCCCATGACACGATGGGAAAGTCGTAAGAGCAATGTTTATCATGTGTTAGTGAGTACACAGCGTTTTCACATAAACACCACGATGCGCTTGCTCATACCAGAGCTAGTGAAAGGGAGCTGGTTCACTCTGGAATTTAAAAATGGAGGCGCCATTTTGAAAATAGACTGCGTCCTCTCCGTGACGGGACCAATGGCGTTTTATCTCGTGCTCATGTCTCGCTCAAACTCGGAAGTCTCGTCGACTTAGCGCCAATTTTCAACAAAACAGTATTTATATATTAAACCGTTATCAACATTTCTAGGAAAAGATAAAGCTTGTTCTCGTCAATAATTTTGATTGTGACGTAAGCAAACGGAGACGTCATTAATTATCAGCTATCCATTGTAGAACTTATACCTAGCAATGTTCCTTTTTCTTCTTTTTCGGTAATCATGAGCTATTTTATTGGCAAAACTCATCATGATGGACGTCGATAGTAAGTGAGTGAATATGTCCGTTATATGTCCACAATGGTGGACGTCGACAATGAGTGAATATGTCCGTTATACGTCCAAAATGATGGACGTCGACAGTAAGTGAATGAATATGTCCGTTATTCGTCCATAATGTTGGACCTCGATTGTAAGTAAGTGAATATGTCCGTTATTCGTCCAAAATGTTGGACGTCGATAGTAAGTGATGTTCATATCCACCGACAGACCATGGTCGTCGCATTGTAAAAGTGTAATATAAATTACTATTGACGGACAAGGTTGTAAAGGTATGTGATTATATGACAACGGAATATTGCAATATTTTCTACTGATTTAACACCAACGGAAGCATATTCTAGTGAGTAGATGCATCCACAGCTAAAACCCAATATTAGTATTGACTTTAAGGGAAAAAGTAGATCGGAACGAGATGACCGAAGCTTGACAGGTTGTCTTACAGGAGAAAGCAATGCATGTGTACACGATGGCTGCCTACAGGAACATGTTTGTTAAGTAATAGTACATATTATAAGGATAATACGATATAGGACAGAAAGGCGATGCCGAAACTTTATAATCGCACAGTATGCGTAAAACATGGCTACCTAGTCACATCCTTTGCTGCGCAATTCTGAACACATTATAACTATGCGATATTCATAATGGCAGTATTTAGAAAAAATGGAATTACAATAGTCTGATCTACTAGTAACTGGCACAGTTGCAATAGTTTTTGCAACAGAAAAAGACAAATACTGACGAATACGCCGTAAATCACGTTCGACAAATTTGAGAAATGTGTTTTCTGAAACGATGGTATGTTACCGGGAGATTAGCGAAGTGGGGTGATGGTATCACAGGGCCATTGGTTGTACGTTAGCGGGAGTTTATCGAAATAAAATGGTTGTTGCGCAGTGGCAGTACCTATGGTGATATGTTGCCGGGTATTATTGGCAATAGGGGCGTGTTCAGATTATAGACGCATCGCTTTGAAACGAACAAACAATTAATTGTAGCGTTTCTTAAAGTATTCATAGAGTGACAAGTCGCTGTCTGATTTAAATGTTCCTACTGGAAAATCACGTTTGCAGAGTTTGATTGTCTGCAAGGTGGATGCTCATAAAATAATAATGGTCAACTGATTTTTACAAAACTGTGGATAGTAAACAGCCTTTTGTCCACCCAACACTTAGACTACTGCAATATAACATATGACCGTTTCGCAATACTATTAACATTTCGCAATTAGCAAGCGTTTAGCACATATGCAAATAACTGCATGTTTAAAAACTAACCCAAATAAACGCCACTGGCGCCCTCGAACGCTTCCCATTTGGGAGAACTTCATAAGCTTTGGAAGGAACCTATAACATGAAAACTCATACTTACAGTTCCGTTCCACTCAATGACTCCGACGGAAGAACTACGCTGGTTATTCCTGCTATGTGCCTGGTTATGTATGAGCAAATAATGACGTCACACCTTGTTAATCGAAGATGTTCTCACATAAAACACACGAAGCGTTTTGTAAATCACCGCCTCTTGACCCGACCTATGCATGGGAAATATCTACGTCGAATGAAAATTATTTATTCGTGTAGTAAAAACGCAGTAAGCCCATCAATAGGCCTTTGTACGATCGCAACAATGACAGTTTGTTCAGACAATGGACAGACATACCGTACTTCGTTAACGACGTCAATTAAGATGAGATACGCGCAATTCTTTAGTCTACTTACCGTGGTTACACATAAATCACTGGCGCACACAAACACACGCACACACACACGCACGCGCGCGCACACTCTTGCCCGGCGTATACTAATAATTATTTGCAAGTTTTATTACGATGGTATAAGCGTACTACTTAAACAATTATTTAGTATTACCTCGGAAAATCGTCTTCCCATACATTACACGAAATAACTGGAAACGATCTCGCATGTATATGCAGCCGACAACACTGTTAAATTAAACAAAAACAATCACATTACTCACCACACAAAGTGATTTGCATCGGATATTAATCGTAACGTTTACACAGAAGACATAAATCTCGTCGGTGGAGAGGAAGCAATGATGATGCCGGGCGAACTTCACAAGAGACGTCGGCTTTTTATTCTTCTTTTTGACACTTCATAAATGTCAACCTCGCCGCTGACGTCTTTGTCTCCCGCCGTTCGCTTTCGCCGTGTTTTTGTCGTCTCCACTTGTCATTGTTTTTTCTTCCGTCTCTCAAATGCATCTGGTTAATGCAGTTTTTACTTATCATTAAGAGAAGCTGCTGCGTACAGTCCAACCGCTGCGGAGGTTTAATCTTCATAAAAGCAGCTACTTCGCAGTGGTTAATGTTAATTTTCGCACATTTAATTGAGACATATATTTCCGTACGTGTGCTCGTAAAAGAGCGACATAAACCCTACAGCATATCTAATTTAACAGTTCGCAAAATGTAAGCATACCACAACGCCAATTTTAATCAACTGTGAATTCAACTGAATTGTGTCACGCCGTGTTAAGAACGTGGGTCGTCTTAAACAGGCTAAGAAATGTTTGATTTATGAGGCGTCATTTGACAATAGTGACTGCGTGAGGACTCTATGATCCGTGTAGTACGTCTGATCCTTACGCGCCTATGACGTGTGGACACTGTGTGGTTAATGACGCACACATGTGGCGTTCGTGATTAGTGGCCAGTTGATGCAGGAGCCGTGCTTTATTAGTCATCGTAGACATTTACGTCCACATAATGTTTGAAAGACATGGATGTTAGCGTCTGCGAATGTGCAACGGCTTAAAGAAATGACTATAAAGAGATTGCATATAACTAACCTCGAAGTACGACAGCGAACGGCAGACTCAAGTGATATATGGAAACAATAACATTTTATTTCTGTCGTCGTAACTGTTCTTTGCTTAAAACATGTTGTTTGACAACATTAGCCATTAATGACTGTATTCATGAAGTGTAGTTAAATTACACAATACCTTAGCGTTACACATTTGGGTAGACTCCCAAGACATTCGTCCTATTGGTCACGTGACCAATTGCATTAACACAAATACATCAAACGACGTGGTGTTCGTAGATCTCGTCGATTTTGTTGTTGTTGAAATTCTGCTTTCGTCTGGATAGCGTGTTATCAATCACAGTAAGAGTTGCAGCGTCGCTGCGGAGTTTAGCGTCACAAATCAAATCATCCGAGACTCGTGACGCACAAGTTTAAAATGTAATAAGTCTTTTAAAGCTGCAAAAATGTTACCTTATTCAAAGTAACATTTTATATGATCAATAAGTCTTCGCGTGGTAGCAATTTGAAAGTCGGCCAAATCTCAACTTTATATAATATTTATATACAATAAAATAATGGTATATTAAAACATTGTGCCAATGGAAGCAATGTGAATACATTGAAACATATTTGACACCTATCTATTAACGGCTATGTTCGTCGATGAAACATTGATAGATTAGTGATCCCTGACAACGCAGCAGTTTTATGAAATATCGTTAATGTTTTTTTATTAAAGTCAGGGTAGCGCGCAACGCGGGGCCACTTCGCCTTCATGGTCAGGTGAACAGGACACGACAGTGATTCTCTTTTCCGATTTGTCTTGAGTGAGACACATCTGGCCCCCGCCTCGTTCTCCGTAAGCGTACTCAAAGTAAAAATTACTGCAATACGCATAATTTATTTGGTGGAAACCTATAAAACTTGGAACGCAGGTTTCTGGTGTGGCGGCTATGTATATGAGAATCCATAGCTCGTTCGAGTCGCTGGGGACCGGGTCAAAATAAAATGGTACAATAGCATAAAATGATAAGGGCATATGATCGCAAACGGACGAGACTAGCATGCCATAGTCAGGCAAATAGTAATAATATATATCCTTTCGATGCACAACAATGTACACACACACACGCACACGCACACGCACACGCACACGCACACCCACCCGCACACGCACACGCACACGCACACGCACACGCACACGCACACGCACACGCACACGCACACGCACACGCACACGCACACGCACACGCACACGCACACGCACACGCACACGCACACGCACACGCACACGCACACGCACACGCACACGCACACGCACACGCACACGCACACGCACACGCACACGCACACGCACACGCACACGCACACGCACACGCACACGCACACGCACACGCACACGCACACGCACACGCACACGCACACGCACACGCACACGCACACGGACACACACACACACACACATACACACACACAATATTTATATATACGCCCTGTAGCGTTCAAGATCTTGCCGCAGAGCAGTGAACAGTCCGTGTTCAGTGGACCGCAGAGCACGGCCCGGCAGCCGGCACACCCGGCGAGATGAGTATGGCGACACAGGCCTGTTCTCGGTGGTTTAACGAGGTTTAACAAGGTTTAACAAGTTGCCGTCCAGAACCAAGCTCCAGACGGCATGTGAACAAGGAAGCCTATGGCTGATCGAGTGTTCACTTAAAATTTTAAATATACAATATCATATCACGGACTAAAATGCTACTAATTAAAATACGTTGTCTCTAAAAATATACCAGTAAAATAAATAAATACATAAAATGTCCTAGAATAACATTATTTGTTATAATAATAAACAAATTAAAATAAATATATGAATCAATAATTTAATCAGTATTAAAATAATTTCTAAAACATTTAAGTGTTCAACCTAGGTATAGCCCGCCCTTGCCAGATAATTGTAAATTTTCTTTTTAAACATATGGTGGAGGGCAATACATACAAGCACAAGTAACCCGTGCCAAATTCAGTTTGAAATTTAGCAAATGATTCCCCAGGTACGTAAACATGTACAGATCCGTCGACGGGTCAGATAAATCCGCCACGGTCGGAATCCAACAAACAAGACTGTGAGTGATGTCATCTCGGTGGAGAGCTGGAGTCCGGGGTGGGAGTTGTTGATGGCTTCAATGAACACGCACCGCTGACCCGTAGAGATAGACGTGGTGAATGACGTCACACGTAGACCCTTCTATCGTGCGTATATTCCACAGTTGGTTTTTTTTCAACTGAGGGTTTGTGTTCCGCACGCTGCATGTTGTGTGAACGTCGTAGCGTCACGCTGAGGCAACGATAGCCAATGAGCCGCGATGCACGAAATGTTTTGATTTAATATGCTGAAACCAACTTGATGAAGTACGTTGGTGCGATGAAACAGGCGGAGATTACAGTGTTGGTTGTAAATATACATGTGATCGCATAATAATGCCGTTTGTGTCTCGCAGTCTAGCAACTACTGGCAGTAACAGACAACCACCGACAACAACGAACAACGTCTCACAATGACCGACATCTATAGATTAATAGCGACCAACAAATATTAACGATCCACAACCAACAACCACTTAACCGCATTAGCATAACAGGCAATTGGCGCCAAGTGAGGCTCCCTCTGCCGGATAGTTTTGTTACTTTTAGTCGTGTACATTGTACCTATTACTGCAATGTAATTTATATATATGGGGCGATATTAAAATATTTGATCACTGGCCCATGGAACTAGTATAGCCTTATTATAAATATGTTACCCATCCAATGAAAAATATGTAGTCCCCAATTTTGTGTGAACATTGCTGAAATGCGAACTTTTAGACTATTTGGGCGGGCGGGCGGGCGGGCGGGCGGGCGGGCGGGCGGGCGGGCGGGCGGGCGGGCGGGCGGGCGGGCGGGCGGGCGGGCGGGCGGGCGGGCGGCGGGCGCGCGGGCGGACGAACGGACGGACGGGCGGGCGGGCGGGCGGGCGGGCGGGCGGACGGACGAACGGGCGGGCGGGCGGGCGGGCGTGCGGGCGGACGGGCGGACGGACGGACGAACGGGCGGGCGGGCGGGCGGGCGGGCGGGCGGGCGGGCGGGCGGCGGGCGCGCGGGCGGGCGGGCGGACGAACGGACGGGCGGGCGGTCGGACGAACGGGCGGGCGGGCGGGCGGGCGGGCGTGCGGGCGGGCGGACGGACGGACGGACGGACGAACGGGCGGGCGGGCGGGCGGGCGGGCGGACGGGCGGACGGGCGGGCGGGCGGGCGGGCGGGCGGGCGGGCGGGCGGACGGACGGACGGACGGACGGACGGACGGACGGACGGACGGACGGACGGACGGACGGACGGACGGACGGACGGACGGACGGACGGACGGACGGACGGACGGACGGACGGACGGACGGACGGACGGACGGACGGACGGACGGACGGACGGACGGACGGACGGACGGACGGACGGACGGACGGACGGACGGACGGACGGACGGACGGACGGACGGACGGACGGACGGACGGACGGACGGACGGACGGACGGACGGACGGACGGACGGACGGACGGACGGACGGACGGACGGACGGACGGACGGACGGACGGACGGACGGACGGACGGACGGACGGACGGACGGACGGACGGACGGACGGACGGACGGACGGACGGACGGACGGACGGACGGACGGACGGACGGACGGACGGACGGACGGACGGACGGACGGACGGACGGACATGCATACATGACGGACATGCATACATACAAACAGATAGAGACATACATGCATAAATGCATATATACATACATGGATATATTCATACATGCATACATGCATACATGCATACATGCATACATGCATACATGCATACATACATACATACATACATACATACATACATACATACATACATACATACATACATACATACATACATACATACATGCATACATGCATCCATGCATGCATGCAGACAGACAGACAGACAGACAGACAGACCTACAGACAGACAGACCTACAGACAGACAGACAGACCTACAGACAGACAGACCTACAGACAGACAGACCTACAGACAGACAGACCTACAGACAGATCTACAGACAAACAGACCTACAGACCTACATGTAGACCTACAGACCTACAGACAGACAGACAGACAGACAGACAGACAGACAGACAGACAGACAGACAGACAGACAGACAGACAGACAGACAGACAGACAGACAGACAGACAGACAGACAGACAGACAGACAGACAGACAGACAGACAGACAGACAGACAGACAGACAGACAGACAGACAGACAGACAGACAGACAGACAGACAGACAGACAGACAGACAGACAGACAGACAGACAGACATACAGACACACAGACACACAGACACACAGACACACAGACACACAGACACACAGACAGACAGACAGACAGACAGACAGACAGACAGACAGGGCAACCATGTTTAAAGATGGCGTCAAAAAGGTAATCATATTTGAGAAGAAGATATTCTTTGGCTCATGGACTATCATGTATAAATGAAACGTAGAAATGAAACACATTTTGCATTATGTCTTGCTACATCAGCTCGAGGGAAGAACTGTGTCTGCAGCTTTACATATCTACACAGTCACTGCAATCATGTCACTGATATGCTGATCAAAATTCGTCAAAATCACATATCTCAGGCTCTTTTAAGATGCATGTATGTGCACTACCCTTCAATATTGACCAACTTTAGCATGTTTTTCTGGATCCGCAGGCTAAACAGCATTATGCCAACTACACTCTGTCTAACATGCGTCATTGCACTGCAGATACATCACCGCACTTTTTTTTCAAAATAACATTGGCGTCATTTTGATTGCTGATGCGATCCAGACAAATCAATGTCTGGTTCTATCAGAAATTAATGTGTGTCATGCAGGTTAGAAATTGAATTTTGGGAATATTAGGTATTAGAATTTCACGAATTTTATACAGCACGTGTGCGAATGTAGGCTAATTAATTTGTGTAAAGTTGAATACGCTAGTAGAAAAAACCTGACAGGCAATGATGGAAACGTTATAATGGCCGCCTGTGGGGAAGTCAAGTGTGTTCTTAAGTCAGACGTGGGTCTCACAGAAACAAACATCCTGCGACGAAAACGTTCTAGTAACGTTAAATAGCAAAATACCTTCCTACGTGGAGGGCATCGACAGAGCTTGGAGACTACATGTGATTTCACCAACGTGTTCGTGTTCGAAGAAGCCTCTTGCACAACTCTATTTTAACAACCATTTTCTGGAGGCAACAGGTTACCGCAGCAGGTTTATTCCACCAGAGACTGCCTCTAAACACGTGATATATACCCGTTTTGTAATTGGCTATGCACGCTAGCTTTGAAATGTAACATGCTATATTTATCTTTACAAAATTACTTAGTAAGTTCCATTTTATCTTTACAATAACTAATTGTATACCCATAACTTAATGTATGCCCATTCACATACAACACGGTGATATATGGCCTGAGAGTTGTACTGTGAAATAGCTTGACAACTGTGTCAGAGTCATGCGTGTGTGGGTGTTCATCAGTGCGAAAAACTCGTTGATTTGGCCGTAGTCGCTTCACGTCGACTTCTCAGCTGTGCGTGGCCACCACGGGTGGTAGGCAGCCAACGTCATAGAGGTTAAAAAACGACATTTGTTAAACTTTTATGACGCATGTGTGTCCATTAATTACATGTTCACCCAGACTACTAAAAACGCAAATGTGTTTTTTGGGGTCGCTCAGGCTGTAGGCTACTCTTTTTGTGTTTCGCCGCTATCCGCGCATACGATGCGTTGTGTAAGCAGTCACATACAACGGTCTTCGTCGTCGAGGTAGGGCGCGTCTTGACGTCCGTGCTAATAGCACTGTATAGTTGATTTCTGCGCCTCCGTGTCCCTGTCACTCAAATGTGTATCTTTGGTTATTTCTCTTCCAGTAGGCATTGCTGCGGTATGATAACTTCTATTGTACCTGGTGGCTGTATTCTTCTATCATACCTACCGAATAAACTACCTCTTGTTTCAACATCCCACTATTAACAAAAAGGTTTAATCAAACTGACTAAACCTTTTTGTTAAGAGTGGGATATTGAAACTAGAGGTAGTTTATTCGGTAGGTATGATAGAAGAATACAGCCACCAGGTACAATACAGGTTATCATACCGCAGCAATGCAGATGGACAGAAAAGCTGGTCGAATGACGTCATCGAATACAACCGGAAACGCATAGTTCCATCATCTCTATTGTAACTTGTCTTTCATTTTTGTGTATACAAGTATACGTTTTGCTTAAGTTTTGTATCATATGTTTTATGGTACACAACGATATCGACGTTGAACACGACACAAGTCGACATGAATATTAAATACTGGTCACGAAGTGTTGATTTACTGCGGAGATAGCTATCAAGACATTGGCAATTTGATGTTCTCATCTCTGGCCGTGTTCTTAAAGCCTTCAACTCATCGAATCAACGGCTTCGAATCAACGCCGAATTTGTCATTTCAATATTATCCGTTCGAGGACGCCACCTGTACGACGCTACATTTTGAATTGTAAAAAGAATCACATTTATTCTCATGCCAAATTCAATGTATGCGTAAATATTAGTGCCTGTGAGGAATTCGATACAATTGATAAAAGTTGATTTTATCGGCTGCTTCCACCATGTTAGCCGAAGATCATAGAAACGTTTCACTACAGTACAAATTACCTATTAACACAATCAACGATGATTATTAGAGATTAAGATGATCATCGTAATAAACTATTCCGTTATCAGTTCGATATACTCCGGCTACTTCATTGAAGGCGCAACCGAAGAGCATTCAAGTCATAATCAGAAGATTTTTTCACGGGCGAAAACAACTGCAAACACGTGCTGAGCTGAACACATTTTATTGCGTGCAAGTCTGACAATACAGCCTGAGAACAGATATATATCACAGCCAACAAGGGCGGGGTAAGCCGGGTTATTATAACAACTACATTCTAGAAATACTGATATTTACACTAATGCATACGTTCAGCTCATTGTAATTTTTTCTTGAATTTTGCCTTGAGTCTTGGAGTGTTTCATCAGCCTTCATCGCCGTACGGCTAGCTGCAAAATAACAATGATTCTGAATTTGTTTATTACATATTGTAAAAGTCGATTAATTATACCCATTATTACCATGTTTGCTATGATTTTCATGTTTGTATTATTCAAATTATATATGTATGACATGGATAACGTGTATGTATGTATTGTTTTGACATAACGGTCAAATAAAAACAAATTCTTCTTCTTCTTCTTCTTCTTCTTTAGAACGAGAGGGTGCCAGCCCCGAGATTGTTTTTCAGTCACAACCACTAGTCGTTTTCCTAGCAAAGGGTTGAGATGAACGTGTAAGGATGGACTTGATTTATATTACTCTTAAATACATTCCATATCATTTATTATTAGTTGTATCTATATTCATACCTCAATAACACACACACACACACACACACACACACACACACACACACACACACACACACACACACACACACACACACACACACCACACACACACACACACACACGCACGCACGCACGCACGCACGCACGCACGCACGCACACACACACACACACACACACACACACACACATACACACACACACACACACACCACACATAACACATACACACACGCACGCACGCACGCACGCACGCACGCACACACACACACACACACACGCATGCACGCACACTCACAAAAACAACACCCACATACACCACCGACGTCGCTCTGTCTTACCTGGCGTAGTTCTCCAGAGCAAGTTCTGTCTACGGCTTCATGATGGTATTCAACATGCACCACCTGTTCTCTCGGCGGCAAGTGCACGACTTGCCGAGACACTTGTGTTCCTTATCGTCCCAGACCGTGCCTCCGACCTCACAGCGACGGTGGAAGAACATGCCGCCGTTGGCGCAAGACGCGTACAGGTCGCAATAGCAGCAGTGCTGCCAGTGGCCGTCAGGGCGGTTGAAGCAGTCGATGATTCCTCGACCTCCGGTCGGGCAGCCTGGGACAGAACATTCTCGTTACATGTCAGTCACTGCAGTCGACTGAATACCTTGCTGTCAAAATTATACGCTTGACGTATTAAGAGGACTGACAGGCGGACAAACGGACGGACGGACGGACGGACGGACGGACGGACGGACGGACGGACGGACGGACGGACGGACGGACGGACGGACGGACGGACTGACGGACAGACGGACGGACGGACGGACGGACGGGCGGGCGGACGGGCGGGCGGGCGGGCGGGCGGGCGGGCGGGCGGGCGGGCGGGAGGGAGGGCGGGCAGGAGGGCGGGCGGGCGGGCGGACGGACGGACGGACGGACGGACGGACGGAGGGACGGACGGTCGGACGGACGGACGGACGGACGGACGGACGGACGGACGGACGGACGGACGGACGGACGGACGGACGGACGGACGGACGGACGGACGGACGGACGGACGGACGGACGGACGGACGGACGGACGGACGGACGGACGGACGGACGGACGGACGGACGGACGGACGGACGGACGGACGGACGGACGGACGGACGGACACGGACGGACACACAGACAGACAGACAGGCAGGCTGGCAGGCAGGCTGGCAGGCAGGCAGACAGACAGACAGACAGATAGACAGATAGACAGACAGACAGATAGACAGATAGACAGACTGAGACAATTCATATATCCAGATAGGGGAAAGGGAAAAGGAAAAGGAAAATTTAAACGGAAAATGACAGGGAAAGGGAACGGGAAAGGGCGAGTGAGAGTAAGATTGTACAACACAAGTGGAGTACCTTCTGCGCACACTCTCGTTTCGGAGTCGAAGAAGCATCCAGGTCTACAACGCCGGAAGTAGGCTCTGCCATCTCGACACGCCACGTAGTTTCGACAGTCGTATGTGCAGCCGTTGGCGTAATCTCCATCAGGCACGTCGCATTTTGGTTGGCAATCTGCGTGAACAAGTTTACGACAATCATCATTCGTGCCGAATTTTACGACAATCGTCAAACCACATGTTATTTCAATCATCGCACGTCACAATTTTAGAACAAAAAGATAATTACGTCACAATTTTACGATACGACGATACCTTCTTATGTAGAGCAATATCCAATCCTAGGGATTGTTCTAAGCGTTCTTCACTTTTCTCCCTGACAGATATGTTCAATCGAATACAATCTCGACTTCTTTGGGTAAACATCAAGCCACGCTGCAATCAATGCGCGAAGAATATTCGTGTACGCATATCCAACACTCATTCATTTAGCTAGTAGAACTGGAGCAATGTAGCGTGAACGAATTTGGCTTGAGAATAGGTGTCGAACCCAGCTTCTCTTAGTCGAGTGTCCGAATCTCTAACCACTGCGTCACTGCTTTGCAAAATTAGTAGCTACTATCCTATTATGGTAACAACGTTGCAGTTCTCCGATAATCATTGCGCGTAAACCTGTTCAACAATAATTATCACCGAGTCGCTTGGCGAACCATTTTCATGGTTGTGTTAGTTGCGTGTTTGTTTTACGGGGACGTCTGAACTCATCCAACTTCACTGACGTAACAGCTGTTACCTAAATTTGCAAAAAGGTTTCAACACTACAATACACCTGACTCGTTATTGTTATTATTACCCTGAAGTTATAATGTGTCATGTACATGCTAGAATTGGAGTGTTTCATCAGCCGAGCTGATCAAATCAACAAAATCGATAGGACGAACTTATTACAGATGTAGGGCGGAAACCTAATGTCACTGTAGAAACAACTTAGCTTATTAAAAGTAGATGACATCCTTAAATTACAACAATTAAAATTTTACTATAAATATCTACACAATGACCTACCTTGCTATTTACAAAATTGGAAGTTTGTGTTTAAATATGAGGTACATGGTCATGACACAAGAGACAAACATAAAATATACACTTATCAAATTATACATAATTTTGCAAAAAAATGTCTCAGACATAATTTGCCACTATTATTAAATAACCTTCCTGAAATAGTGAAAGAAAAACTTATGTCACATAGTAATCAGGCATTTGTAAATTATGTAAAACTGTATTTCTTACAAAGTTATGAAATAACATGCACTAGACAAAACTGCTATGTTTGTATGCAAAATTAAGAATCTAAAACCACCTAAAAACTTCATTCAGTATTTATATTTAAAAACAGAGCCTTTCTACTTGAAATACAATAATCTTGTCAGCTGCGCACATGCATCTTCATATTATGTATGTTTGGTGATATTTTTTTGGTTTGTTTCTGGAAGAATTTGTTCTAGATGACGAAATTATTATGTACGTTAAATGTTCGGATAGGTGGCTCCTCGATAGCGACTAGCCTGGTCTTAGAGAAGTCTCCTGACCCCAGGTTGTAATTGTTAATTATACGTATTATTACCATGTTTTTTATGTTTGTATTGTTCTGATTATTTATGTATGACATGGATAACGTGTATGTGTGTATTGTTTTGAAATAATGGTCAAATAAAAACAAATTCTTCTTCTTCTTCTTCTTCAACCATCGATAACATCTGCTCCCCTGGCCTAGCCAAACCCAACACGAATGGACATAGCACACATCAACAGACGGAAAAGGAAATTTGGATATTGTAAACAGAAATATCAATCAACCGCGATGTAAAAACTACGAGCTATCACGAGCGTACGATGATATCATCATTGTCTGTGTATAATTAACAATTAATTTGCTTAAAGCAAGAGATTCCGAACCTTCTCTCCACGTGTACTACTGGTGTTCCGTTAACACCATCAGTGTACCCCATCACAACGAGTACAGACTTTATAAAAATAACTATATGCTACACCCAGTTCAACTATTCTAATAAATATTAGAACACAAGAGCCAGGCTTTTCAAAATCAGGTATTCAATTAGGAACACAGAATAGGACATATATTCGGAGTTCATCAGTGCCATAAAGTTGTGCGCGAGATGTAGTCTTCTTGCTGAACAACGCCAATACTCCGTGTCGGCGTACAGAGGTAGGTGGAAGATCATACGCACCAGGTCGAATCGGAGACGGCAAGTCCATCTTAGACGAAAACGTGGACAAAGGAAGATATTCAAGAAATTCTGTTTGGAATTGACAACATGTCTCGTGGAGTCCGGTCAATTTACCAGTATCACGTGGTTCCTTTCACAATTTCGTCACCATCACTTCATACGTGTTGACGTTTCCGTAGTTGACGTTGCCCTCTACAACTCCACGTCTGTGATTCATCATCGTACTTTGAGTATTAACTGTCAAATCGTTGGATTTGGCGGTATTTATTACATCATCAATGGATGTTCTGAGCTCTGGCAAGATCTCGTTTGATGCAGGTGCGAATTGATGGATCATTCAGTTAAATATTGTTAATGGTGAAACATATCACCTCCTTTATTCCCTTAGTTACATACAAGCCTGTCGTCCGCCAGGTCTACACGCATGTCGTCCCGCGATGATCAATCCGTCGGTCTTAAAACAATTCCATCCTTCTTAGTGTTGTCTAATGTCGCTAAGGGATCAAGTCTCAGAGAATTATCATCTTTAAAGTTCCGTCTTTGGTGCCTAACGGGAATACAAGTAGCACACAAGATGCCGAAATCCTTACTAAGTCTTCCAGGTTGCACTTTGCGTACGTCATGGAAAACGTCTCGCGTATCCCCAGAAGTACGCGTGCCCCAGTTTGGCAACCGCTGACTCTGGCTTAAAGGAAGTGACTCATCAATGTACTGGTATTATGTTACTTATGTCAAACCAAAGATGCAATGACAGCATCTGTTATTAGTGTATATATTCTTGTGGCATCGTTATTATTTCAAATGTAGGACCTAGTCTATATAAAAATCGTTACCGTTACATACATTTTATATCTATTTTTCTAAGTAATATAAAAAACTTCGACAATAAAGGCAAAGCGGTTCCGATCAACAGGTCGCGAAGCCAATTTGAATGGGTCGCTATATCAATAATGTATAATACTCAATCTTTCTTAACGTCAAATATATCAGTATTACCCTCCCAGGTTTTGGTGGCGATGTATTTGGCTTTAGGACTAGAGTTATTGTGTACACGACTCGCTCGCCACGCTCCACGGCAAACACTTTGTCTTTGCTTGCATTAATCAGGATCCATACAAGTACAATTCAAAGTCTTTCTGACTTACTGAAAGTTATGTTAACACGGTACATTGATATTGCCGTCATGTTTGACTATTTAGCTTGTATGTACTTACTTAAACCAATTGCAATATAAAACGATAAATCCCGTTGGTAATTAATAGTGAAGCCATTGATTTATAGAGAATCCACAAACGTATATGCATGCATTACGACATGTATGCTTGCATGTGTGAATGGAGCGTGCAAGTTGCTCTGTGTCGTTTTACTACCTTATATGTGGTGTATGCAACACAAGTAGTATATGCTTTACACAGATAACATTATATTTTGCAACAAGATGTTTCACTTACTGGCTGTGACGCAAGCCACAATGGCGGCGAATAACGCTAGTGCGACGACCAGCTTGGACATGTTGGAAACTTGGTACTGCAAGCGAAATGAAAAGACCATTGAGAAATGCCTGATGCCTGATGCGATGAATATTCCATTTGTCGTATGATCACAATGAAAATATCTATTGGCGTTGATCCTTCGCATGTGAAGACAACACTATCTTCAACGAATTCTGGCAATAAATGATGTTATTATTTTGTTACAATTTAACGTGTAACAATATGGTCCAGTAACATTTTGCTTATACCTGGACGCAAAAAAATTGCTTGTCATCCACAAAACGGATTGCATACAATACATATATTTGCCTCCTGCATTGTTGCTAGTTATAACCAATGTTTCATTCTTATAATTGTATGCAATCCGATTTGTGAATGACAAGCAATTAGTTTGCGTCCAGGTATACGCAAAACCTAATAAGTATATGTGTGTGTATGTATGAATGTATGTATGTATGTATGTATGTATGTATGTATGTATGTATGTATGTATGTATGTATGTATGTATGTATGTATGTATGTATGTATGTATATATGTATATATGTATGTATGTATGTATGTATGTATATATGTATGTATGTATGTATGTATGTATGTATGTATGTATGTATGTATGTATGTATATGTAGTGTGTATATGTGTATGTATATACATTATTCATATAATTGTACTTTATATTAAACAAGTTAAGCCGTTAAGATTACTTGACGTGTTCATCTAAGACAGTTACAATCATCTGCTATGGTGTTCCAAACCTGTAGCCATTTATGAGAAACAAACTGCGGCATCTTACTTACCGTTTCGCTGGGGATTCTGACTCGCAGCAATGAATGCACATCTCAGCCCTTCGTAACTTATATTGGCAACTAATGACGTCATACTAGGTTAAGAAAAAAGACACGCAGCCAGTTACACATTGAATGATGTTGCTGTTGCATAACACATTATTGAAAGAACAACTGAACGACCTCAAACTAATGTTTTATTAAAGGTAAAACACAAGAGAAGCTATTAGTCACAGCCAAGTTTGCCGTGACAATAAACAGTATTTAACTATTATTTAACTAATGGGTTGACACCTGTATGGCTGTCGCAAGTCGGTGACGATATACGACATGAAAGACTACGAAACACTAATAATGTTTTTCTTAGTGCTATGACGCAAAATGTGATTGAGCGTGTTTTCGTCGGTTCATAGATAACGTCATCGCAAACGTTTAACAAATGGAAAATATCAAGTCTAGGAAGATCATCGTCAACCCATTAACTATGGGGAAAGCTTATATAATTGTGTATTGCATTAAAGATAGACAGTATTAAAGAATGTCTGCAAACGCATCGATGTCGGCTCTCCTCTCTGGCCGCGCCATGTGCTCCGTTCGTTTGTACAACTGTCGAATCGCCCATGTGGCAGGACCGGGATAGGAAAGTCGGGGTATATGAAGACATATATTCTCTATATGTCGTGTCTCTGTCTCTGTCTCTGTCTCTGTCTCTGTCTCTGTCTCTGTCTCTGTCTCTGTCTCTGTCTCTGTCTCTGTCTCTGTCTCTGTCTCTGTCTCTGTCTCTGTCTCTGTCTCTGTCTCTGTCTCTGTCTCTGTCTCTGTCTCTGTCTCTGTCTCTGTCTCTGTCTCTGTCTCTGTCTCTGTCTCTGTCTCTGTCTCTGTCTCTGTCTCTGTCTCTGTCTCTGTCTCTGTCTCTGTCTCTGTCTCTGTCTCTGTCTCTGTCTCTGTCTCTGTCTCTGTCTCTGTCTCTGTCTCTGTCTCTGTCTCTGTCTCTGTCTCTGTCTCTGTCTCTGTCTCTGTCTCTGTCTCTGTCTCTGTCTCTGTCTCTGTCTCTGTCTCTGTCTCTGTCTCTGTCTCTGTCTCTGTCTCTGTCTCTGTCTCTGTCTCTGTCTCTGTCTCTGTCTCTGTCTCTGTCTCTGTCTCTGTCTCTGTCTCTGTCTCTGTCTCTGTCTCTGTCTCTGTCTCTGTCTCTGTCTCTGTCTCTGTCTCTGTCTCTGTCTCTGTCTCTGTCTCTGTCTCTGTCTCTGTCTCTGTCTCTGTCTCTGTCTCTGTCTCTGTCTCTGTCTCTGTCTCTGTCTCTGTCTCTGTCTCTGTCTCTGTCTCTGTCTCTGTCTCTGTCTCTGTCTCTGTCTCTGTCTCTGTCTCTGTCTCTGTCTCTGTCTCTGTCTCTGTCTCTGTCTCTGTCTCTGTCTCTGTCTCTGTCTCTGTCTCTGTCTCTGTCTCTGTCTCTGTCTCTGTCTCTGCTCTGTCTCTGTCTCTGTCTCTGTCTCTGTCTCTGTCTCTGTCTCTGTCTCTGTCTCTGTCTCTGTCTCTGTCTCTGTCTCTGTCTCTGTCTCTGTCTCTGTCTCTGTCTCTGTCTCTGTCTCTGTCTCTGTCTCTGTCTCTGTCTCTGTCTCTCTGCATCCCTATCTATTTGTCTCTATCTTCCTTCCTGTCTCCCTGTCTCCCTGTCTCCCTGTCTCCCTGTCTCCCTGTCTCCCTGTCTCCCTGTCTCCCTGTCTCCCTGTCTCCCTGTCTCCACGTCTCCACGTCTCCACGTCTCCACGTCTCCACGTCTCCACGTCTCCACGTCTCCCTCCCTGTCACTGTTTGTCTCTCTTTCTCTCTCCCACCCTTTCTTTCTGTCACACTCTCACTGTGCCTCTCTGTCTGCCTGTCTGCCTGCCAGTCTGCCTGTCTGCCTGCCAATCTGCCTGTCTGCCTGCCAGTCTGCCTGTCTGCCAGTCTGCCTGTCTGCCTGTCTGCCTGTCTGCCTGTCTGCCTGTCTGCCTGTCTGCCTGTCTGCCAGTCTGCCTGTCTGCCAGTCTGCCTGTCTGTCTGTCTGCCTGTCTGCCTGTCTGCCTGTCTGCCTGTCTGCCTGTCTGCCTGTCTGCCTGTCTGCCTGTCTGCCTGTCTGCCTGTCTGCCTGTCTGCCTGTCTGCCTGTCTGCCTGTCTGCCTGTCTGCCTGTCTGCCTGTCTGCCTGTCTGCATGTCTGCCTGTCTGCCTGTCTGCCTGTCTGCCTGTCTGCCTGTCTGCCTGTCTGCCTGTCTGCCTGTCTGCCTGTGTGCCTATGTGCCTGTGTGCCTGTGTGCCTGTGTGCCTGTCTGCCTGTCTGCCTGTCTGCCTGTCTGCCTGTCTGCCTGTCTGCCTGTCTGCCTGTCTGCCTGTCTGCCTGTCTGCCTGCCTGCCTGCCTGCGTGCCTGCGTGCCTGCGTGCCTGCGTGCCTGCGTGCCTGCGTGCCTGCGTGCCTGCGTGCCTGCCTGTGTGCCTGTGTGCCTGTGTGCCTGTCTGTCTTCCTGCATGCCCGCCTATCTGCCTGTCTGCCTGTGTGCCTGTGTGCCTGTCTGCCTGCGTGCCTGTCTGCCTGCGTGCCTGCCTGCCTGTCTGTCAGTCTGCCTGTCTGTCTGTCTGTCTGCCTGTCTGTCTGTCTGCGTGTCTGCGTGTCTGCGTGTCTGCGTGTCTGCGTGTCTGCGTGTCTGCGTGTCTGCCTGTCTGCGTGTCTGCGTGTCTGCGTGTCTGCCTGTCTGCCTGTCTGCCTGTCTGCCTGTCTGCCTGTCTGCCTGTCTGCCTGTGTGCCTGTCTGCCTGTCTGCCTGTCTGCCTGTCTGCCTGTCTGCCTGTCTGCCTGTCTGCCTGTCTGCCTGTCTGCCTGTCTGCCTGTCTGCCTGTGTGCCTGTGTGCCTGTCTGCCTGCGTGCCTGTCTGCCTGCGTGCCTGTCTGCCTGCGTGCCTGCCTGCCTGTCTGTCAGTCTGCCTGTCTGTCTGTCTGCATGTCTGCGTGTCTGCGTGTCTGCGTGTCTGCGTGTCTGCGTGTCTGCCTGCCTGCCTGCCTGTCTGCCTGTCTGCCTGCCTGTCTGCCTGTCTGCCTGCCTGCCTGCCTGCCTGCCTGCCTGCCTGCCTGCCTGCCTGCCTGCCTGCCTGCCTGCCTGCCTGCCTGCCTGCCTGCCTGCCTGCCTGCCTGCCTGCCTGCCTGCCTGCCTGCCTGCCTGCCTGCCTGCCTGCCTGCCTGCCTGCCTGCCTGCCTGCCTGCCTGCCTGCCTGCCTGCCTGCCTGCCTGCCTGCCTGCCTGCCTGCCTGCCTGCCTGCCTGCCTGCCTGCCTGCCTGCCTGCCTGCCTGCCTGCCTGCCTGCCTGCCTGCTAATAATGTAACTACACTGCCGACTATAATTTCATATATCGCGTGAGTGCAATGTATCCTGTCTAGTCAGACACTTATACAAGTTATGTTATTATTATTACTACTGCCGTAGTGGGCAGAACGTCGGTATTTCTATCGTGACATTTCGGGGTCGACTCCTCTGGCGACCGGTTCTAACGTTAAGGTCTGAACAGTCCTTATGGCTGTAGCATAAGATGGATCATATCTTTACTTTTTGGCAAGTTTTTCAGCATCATCGGTGATAAATATCGAGTGGCTTCATTCGCTGCTTTGCCTGAGAGCAGAGATATGGTTGACGTCACCCAAGAAGAATTTGTGTCAGTTTGTCTTTATTTCGCATGTTCACGTATACTCACTCTTCACTTTTTCCAAAACACAGACAACACAGAAGTATTACGTGGACGGCCACGCCACAAGGGAACCGTTGATTGGTGCAGCAAACACGCCACGAAACGAGGGAAGTCGATTCGTGCGTTTGCATTAAGTGAGACATTCATCCACCCCGGGGGAGGGCTACGTTCACTTGTAAAAAGACATGATTTACCACGATATGTTTTTTACACGTACATCTCAAAGATATTATTTTACAGTAACCGTCTTTGGTAGACAAATATTTTACTGGTGTGGATTGTTCCTTCTCTCGCATTGACAATGAATGCACTGTATAATGTTTAACTCAAGAGAGCTACCTTCTTAGTAGTGATCTTTCTGCGACAAAAGGGCATTTTGTTCAGGGCAGGAAATCTTTACTAGTTCATGGATTCAGATTGCTAATTCACAATCAGTATGTAGCTACATTACGTAGTGGTTTAGTATTGCATTATCAGATATGTTAATAACAATGTGTGTGTGTGTGTGTGTGTGTGTGTGTGTGTGTGTGTGTGTGTGTGTGTGTGTGTGTGTGTGTGTGTGTGAGTGTGTGTATTTGTGTGTGTATGTGTGCGTATATGTACGTATGTGTGTTGTGTTTGTTGTGTGTATGTGAGTGTTTGTATGTGTGTGCGTTTATGTGTGAGTGATTGTGTGTACGTGTGTCTGTGTCTGTCTGTCTCTGTGTGTATGTGTTTTTGGTTGCGTGTGTAAGTGTGTGTGTGTTATGTTTGTTGTGTGTGTAAGTGCGTGTGTATTGTGTGTGTATTGTGTGTGTATTGTGTGTGTATGTGTGTATGTGTGTATGTGTGTATGTGTGTATGTGTGTATGTGTGTATGTGTGTATGTGTGTATGTGTGTATGTGTGTATGTGTGTATGTGTGTATGTGTGTATGTGTGTATGTGTGTATGTGTGTATGTGTGTATGTGTGTATGTGTGTATGTGTGTATGTGTGTATGTGTGTATGTGTGTATGTGTGTATGTGTGTATGTGTGTATGTGTGTATGTGTGTATGTGTGTATGTGTGTATGTGTGTATGTGTGTATGTGTGTATGTGTGTACGTGTGTACGTGTGTACGTGTGTACGTGTGTATGTGTGTATGTGTATGTGTATGTATGTGTGTATGTAAGTTTGTATATGTATTACATTAGTAGGCAGGAGCGACATCTTCTAGATTCCAGTCCGCCAACGGCTTTAGCAGGTTGTGTTTTGTTTTCATCATTAAAGAGAGTTTGGGGTCAAGCATCATTGTGGAGATGCTAATGCCCTGTCCACACCAGACCTCGCCAGGACATAAATCGGAAGACATTTGCTCACATTGACGTATACGATACTTGCGATCTGTGGAGGGCGGGTGTGGACGGCATCGCAAACCTTGTAAGTCAAAGACTTGTGATATTTTGAAAATTCTCCTGTCGAATCGTAGAAATCGTTAATCGGTAATGTGGACAGGTTCGTCGCAAATCGCAATAAACGTAAGTCGCCTCGAGGAATTACGTGAAACGCTTCAGCCAATCAGCGTGCGAGTATCGAATGACGTCTTGACGTATAACGTCACAATTGTTGTAGTTTTCCTTTGGCACACACCAGATGGCGTGCATGTTCCCTCGCGATGAGAACGTAAATCTTTGCGGTGTGGACACGAAAATCGTAACTCACTCAGGACGTAGATCGCAGATGCTTTTATCTGCGATGCGGTGTGGACACCCTTCGTCGTACATCGGATCCAGTGTGGACCGAGCATTAGTGTTTCTTGGAGTCTCCACGTTTTATAACGTCTATGAACAGTGACGAGAAGAGGCAGCGAATTATCACAACGCACATGCACTGGCTCGTATGTTGTTTCCCTAAATTATTAGGTGTATATTCCGGCTCATTTGTTATCTCGGTAAATTACCTACGTGCTCGTTCGACCTCATCAACGCTGATTATTAGAGATTAAGATGTTTTCATAATAAACGGTACCATTATCAGTTCGATTTACTCCGGCTACTTCATTGAAGGTGCAACCGAAGAGCATTCATGTCATAA
>OZ024865.1:29365957-29368457 GCA_964017155.1 Oasisia sp. SBJ-2009
GTTTTATTAAAGGTAACGCACCAGAGAAGCTATAAGTCATGTGAAAGGAAACAGTAATCTGTTGCCTGTCCCAAGTCGGTGACGGTTTACGACATGAAAGACTACGACGCACTATTAATGTTTTTCTTAGTGCTATGACGCAAAATGCAGTTGAGCGTGTTTTCGTCGGTTCATAGATAACGTCTTCGCAAACGTTTAACAAGTGGAGAATGTCAAGTCAATGAACATTCTCTCTATCGCTCTATCTCCCTGTTTCTCTGTCATTGTTTGTCTCCGTATCTCTCTGCCAGTCTCTCTTTCTGTCACACTATCACTGTGCCTGTCTGTCTCTCTGTCTGCTTGTCTGTCTGTCTGTCTGTCTATCTGTCTGTCTGTCTGTCTGTCTGTCTGTCTGTCTCTCTGTCTGCTTGTCTGTCTGTCTGTCTGTCTATCTGTCTGTCTGTCTGTCTGTCTGTCTGTCTGTCTCTATTAATGTACCTACTCGGCCGATTATAGTTTCATATATCGCGTGAGTGCAATGTATCTTGTCTGGTCAAACACTTGCAAAATATGTCATTTCTTCTTTTTATTATTATTTTATTACTTCCGTAGTGGGCAGAACGTCGGTATTTTCATTGGGATATTTCGAGGTCGACTCCTCTGGCTACCGGCTCTAACTTTAAGGTGTGAGCAGTCCTTATGGCTGTACCTTAAAGTAGGATCATATCTTTACGTTTTGGCATGTTTTTCACCAACGTCGGTGATACATATTGAGTGGCTTCATTCGCTGCATTGTCTGAGAGCGGAGATATGGTTGACGTCATCCAAGAAAGTTTTGTATCAGTTTGTCTGACGTACATCTTTATTTCACATGTTCGTGTATACTCACTCTTCACATTTTTCCAAACACCGACAGAAGTCAAATATTACGTGGACGACCTCGCCACAAGGGATCCTTGATTGGTGCAGCAAACACGCCACGAGACGCTGGAAGTCGATTCGTGCGTTTGCATTAAGTGAGACATGCATCCACCCCGGCGGAGAGCTACGTTCACTTGTACAAAAACATCATTTACCACGATGTGTTTTTACGCGTACATCTCAAACATGTTATTTTACAGTAACCGTCTTTGGTAGACAAATATATTACTAGTGTTGCTTGGTCCTTCTCTAGCACTGACAATGAATTTAGTCTATAATGTTATACTTAAGAGAGCTAACTTCTTAGTAGAGATTTTTCAGCGAAAAAAGGGCATTTTGTTCAGGGCAGGAAATCTTTACTAATTCATGGGTCCAGGTTGCAACGTCACAATCAGTAGTATGTAGATACATTCTTTAGTGGTTTAGTGTCGCATTGTCACATATGTTAATAACAATGTGTGTGTGTGTGTGTGTGTGTGTGTGTGTGTGTGTGTGTGTGTGTGTGTGTGTGTGTGTGTGTGTGTGTGTGTGTGTGTGTGTGTGTGTGTGTGTGTGTGTGTGTGTCTGTGTGTGTGTGTGTGTGTGTGTGTGTGTGTGTGTGTGTCTGTGTCTGTTGTGTGTGTGTGTGTGTGTGTGTGTGTGTGTGTGTGTGTGTGTGTGTGCGTGTGTGTGTGTTTATGTGTGAATGAGTTTGTGTAAGTGTGTGTCTGTTTGTCTGTCTGTCTCTGTGTGCATGTGTTTTTGGTTGCGTGTGTAAGTGTGTGTGTCATGTTTGTTGTGTGTATGTTAGTTTGTCTTGTGTGTGTGTTTATGTGTGTATATGTGTGCGTGTGTTTACATTTGTATGTGCTTTACATTAATAAGCCTGAATGACATATTCTAGATTCCAGTCCGTCAACTGCTTTAGCAAGTTGTGTTTTGTTTCATCAATAAAGAGAGTTTGGGGCCAAGCATCATTGTGGTTGTGCCAAGTGTTTCTTGGAGTCTCCACGTTTTATAACGTCTATGAACAGTGACGAGAAGAGGCAGCGAATTATCACAACGCACATGCACTGGCTCGTATGTTGTTTCCCTAAATTATTAGGTGTATATTCCGGCTCATTTGTTATCTCGGTAAATTACCTACGTGCTCGTTCGACCTCATCAACGCTGATTATTAGAGATTAAGATGTTTTCATAATAAACGGTACCATTATCAGTTCGATTTACTCCGGCTACTTCATTGAAGGCGCAACCGAAGAGCAGTCATGTCATAATCAGAAGTTTTTTTTCACGGGCGAAAACAACTGCAAACACGTGCTGAGCTGAACACATTTTATTGCAAGCAAGTCTTACAACACAGCGTGAGAAAATATTTATATCACAGCCGAGAAGGGCGGGGTAGGCCGGGCTATTATAACAACTACATTCTAGAAATACTGATATTTACACTAATGTATACGTTCAGCTCATCATCGTTTTTCATGAATTTTGCCTTGAATCTTGGAGTGTTTCATCAGCCTTCATAACCGTACGGCTAGCTGAAAAATAACAATCATTTTGAATTTGTTTATTACATATTGTAGAAGTCGATCACTTTAGAACGAGGGTGCCAGCCCCG
>OZ024865.1:29370957-29380957 GCA_964017155.1 Oasisia sp. SBJ-2009
GACTGACTGACAGACTGACTGACTGACTGACTGACTGACTGACTGACTGACTGACTGACTGACTGACTGACTGACTGACTGACTGACTGACTGACTGACTGACTGACTGACTGACTGACTGACTGACTGACTGACTGACTGACTGACTGACTGACTGACTGACTGACTGACTGACTGACTGACTGACTGACTGACTGACTGACTGACTGACTGACTGACTGACTGACTGACTGACTGACTGACTGACTGACTGACTGACTGACTGACTGACTGACTGACTGACTGACTGACTGACTGACTGACTGACTGAGTGACTGAGTGACTGACTGACTGACTGACTGACTGACTGACTGACTGACTGAGTGACTGAGTGACTGAGTGACTGAGTGACTGAGTGACTGAGTGAGTGACTGAGTGACTGAGTGAGTGACTGAGTGACTGAGTGAGTGACTGAGTGACTGAGTGACTGAGTGACTGAGTGAGTGACTGAGTGACTGAGTGACTGAGTGAGTGACTGAGTGACTGAGTGACTGAGTGACTGAGTGACTGAGTGACTGAGTGACTGAGTGAGTGACTGAGTGACTGAGTGGCTGACTGGCTTACTGGCTGGCTGGCTGGCTGACTGACTGACTGACTGACTGACTGACTGACTGACTGACTGAGTGACTGAGTGACTGAGTGACTGAGTGACTGAGTGACTGAGTGACTGAGTGACTGAGTGACTGAGTGACTGAGTGACTGAGTGACTGAGTGACTGAGTGACTGAGTGACTGAGTGACTGAGTGACTGACTGAGTGACTGAGTGACTGAGTGACTGAGTGACTGAGTGAGTGAGTGACTGACTGACTGACTGACTGACTGACTGACTGACTGACTGACTGACTGACTGACTGACTGACTGACTGACTGACTGACTGACTGACTGACTGACTGACTGACTGACTGACTGACTGACTGACTGACTGACTGACTGACTGACTGACTGACTGACTGACTGACTGACTGACTGACTGACTGACTGACTGAAATGAAAAATGAAAATTTAAACGGAAAATGACAGGGAAAATGGGAAAGGGCGAGTGAGAGTAAGATTGTACAACACAAGTGGAGTACCTTCTGCGCACACTCTCGTTTCGGAGTCGAAGAAGCATCCAGGATGACAACGCCGGAAGTAGGCTCTGCCATCCCGACACGACACGTAGTTTCGACAGTCGTATGTGCAGCCGTTGGCGTAATCTCCATCAGGCATGTCGCATTTTGGTTGGCAATCTGCGTGAACAAGTTTACGACAATCATCATTCGTGCCGAATTTTACGACAATCGTCAAACCACATGTTATTTCAATCATCGCACGTCACAATTTTGTAACAAAAAGATAGGTACTTCACAATTTTACGATACGACGATACGTTCTTATGTAGCGCAATATCGAATCCTAGGGATAGCTCTAAGCGCTTTTCAAAGTCAGGCATTCAATTAGGAACACACATTAGGACATGTGTTCGGAGTTCCTCGGTGCTATGGAGTTGTGCGCGAGATGTAGTCTTCTTGCTGAACAACGCCAATACTGTTGGCGTACATAGGTGGGTGGAATATCATATGCACCAGGTCGAATCGGACACGGAGCACCCATCTTAGACGAAAACGTGGACAGAGGAAGATATTCAAGAAATTCTGTTTGGATTTGACAACAGGTGTCGTTGAGTCCGGTCAATGTATTAGTACCACGTGGTTCTATTCACACTTTCTTCATCATCACTTCAGTCGTGTTGACGTTTCCGTAGTTGACGTTGCCCTCTACAACTCCAGCTTTGTGATTCCTGTTCGTACTTTGAATATTAACTGTCAAATGACAGCAGCAGGGAAGTGTTGTCTCTCTTGGTCTGCATGAAATTCACCACACAACTACACTGACCATTGAAAAAAAAACGTTGGATTCGGCGGTATTTCTTACATCATCAATGGATGTTCTTAGCTCTTGCAAGATATCGTTTGATGCGGGTGCAGATTGATGGATCATTCGGTTAAATATTGTTGAATGGTGAAACGTATGACCTCCTTTATTCACTTTGTTACATATGTACCTGTCCTCCGCCAGGTCTACACACGTGTCGTCCCGCGAGGATCAATCCATCCCTCGGTCTTAGAACATTTGCAGACCTCTCGCACGACGTCTCCCTCCTTCTTGGTGTTGTCAAACGTCGCTAAGGGATCAAGTCTCAGTGAATTATCATCTTTAGAGTTCCGTCTTTGGTGCCTAACACGAATACAAGTAGCACAAAGATGCCGAAATCCTTACTAAGTCTTCCAGGTTGCACTTTGCGTACGTCATGGAAAACGTCTCGCGTATCCCCAGAAGTACGCGTGCCCCAGTTTGGCAACCGCTGACTCTGGCTTAAAGGAAGTGACTCATCAATGTACGGGTATTATGTTACATATGTCAAAACAACGCTATAATGAAAACATCTGTTAATAGTGTATATTCTCGTGGCATCGTTATTATTTCAAATGTAGTCTAGTCCTAGTCTATATAAAATCGTATATATATATATATATATATAAATAATCGTATATATATATATATATATATATATATATATATATATATATATATATATATATATATATATATATATATATATATATATACATATATATATATATTAAGTAATGTGAAAAGCTTCGACACTAAAGGCAAAGCGCTTCCGACCAACAAGGTCGCGAAGCCATTTTGAGTGGGCCGTCAAGGTTGATTAATGACTGCTCAAGCTGACGCGTTTGCCCATGGCGGATGCATACAAGACAAAGAATATCAATACTGTATAATACTCAATCTTTCTTTACGTCAAATATATCATTATTGCCCTCCCAGGTTTTGGTGGTGATGTATTTGGCATTAGAAATAGCGATATTGTGTACACGACTTTCGCTCGCTACGCTCCACGACGAACACTTCGTCGTTGCTTACATTAATCAGGAGCGATACAAGCCCAATCCAAAGTCTTTCTGACGTACTGAAAATTATGTTAAAACGGAACATTGATGTTACCGTCATGTTTTACTATTTATCTTGTATGTACTTACGTAAACCTATCGCAATATAAGATGATAACATCCCGATGGTAACTATTAGTGAAGCCATTGATGTATAGAGAATCCACAAATGTATATGCATTACGACATGCATGCTTGCGTGTGTGACTGCGAGCGTGCGATTTGCTCTGTGTCGTTTTACTGCCTGATCTGTGGTGTATGCAATACAAGTAGTTTATGTTTTACATTACATTTTCCAACAAGTTGTTTCACTTACGGGCTGTGACGCAAGCCACGAAGGCGGCGAATAACGCTAGTGCGACGACCAGCTTGGACATGTTGGAAACTTGGTACTGCAAACAAAAGGAAAAGACCATTGAGAAATGCCTGATGCCGGATATCCCATTTGTCGTATGATCACAATGAAAATATCTACTGGCGTTGATCCTACGCATGTGAAGACAACACTAACTTCAATAAATTCTGACAATAAATGATGTCATTATTTTGACGATCGTTTCGTTACAATTTAACGTGTAACAATATTATGGTCGCATATTTACGGCTTTTTGGACGGAGCAGACTGAACATTTCAAATACTAACACTCGTTCTCGAATAGGCGGGAACTAAATAAAAGTAATAGCTTTATTCGCACAACTTATTACTTTATATATATATATATATATATATATATATATATATATATATATATATATATATATATATATATATATATATATATATATATGTATATATATATATGTATATATGTATATATGTATATATATATGTATATATATATATATATATATATGTATATATATATATATATATATATGTATATATATATACATATATATATATATAAAGTAATAAGTATATATGTTTGTGTATGTATGTATGCCTGTATGCTGTATGTATATGTAGTATGCATATGTGAATGTTATACATTATTCATATTATTGTACTTTATATTAATTACACAAGTTAAGCCGTTAACTATACTTGACGTGTTCATCTAAGACAGTTACAATCATCTGCTATGGTGTTCCAGAACTGTAACCATTTATGAGAAACAAACTGCGGCATCTTACTTACCGTTTCGCTGGGGATTCTGACTCGCAGCAATGAATGCACATCTCAGCCCTTCGTAACTTATATTGGCAACTTATGACGTCATACTAGGTTAAGAAAAAAGACACGCAGCCAGTTACACATTGAATTTTGTTGCTGTTGTATAACACATTATTGAAAGAACAACTCAACGACCTCAAAATAATGTTTTATTAAAGGTAATACACATTAGAAGCTATTAGTCATAGCCAGGTTTGCCGTGACAATAAATAGTATTTAACTATTATTTAACTAATGGGTTGACACCTGTATGCCTGTCGCAAGTCGGTAACGATATACGACATGAAAGACTACGAAACACTAATAATGTTTTTCTTAGTGCTATGACGCAAAATGTGGTTGAGCGTGTTTTCGTCGGTTCATAGATAACGTCTTCGTAAACGTTTAACAAGTGGAGAATGTCAAGTCAAGGACAATTATCGTCATTAGCTATGTGGATAGTTTATATAATTGTGTATTGCATTAAACATACACAGTATTAAAGAATGTCTGCAAACGCATCGATGTCGTCTCTCCTCTCTGGCCGCGCCATGTGCTCCGTTCGTTTGTACAACTGTCGAATCGCGCATGTGGCAGGACCGGGATAGGAAAGTCGGGGTGTATGAAGACATATATTCTCTATATGTCGTGTCTCTGTCTCTGTCTCTGTCTCTGTCTCTGTCTCTGTCTCTGTCTCTGTCTCTGTCTCTGTCTCTGTCTCTGTCTCTGTCTCTGTCTCTGTCTCTGTCTCTGTCTCTGTCTCTGTCTCTGTCTCTGTCTCTGTCTCTGTCTCTGTCTCTGTCTCTGTCTCTGTCTCTGTCTCTGTCTCTGTCTCTGTCTCTGTCTCTGTCTCTGTCTCTGTCTCTGTCTCTGTCTCTGTCTCTGTCTCTGTCTCTGTCTCTGTCTCTGTCTCTGTCTCTGTCTCTGTCTCTGTCTCTGTCTCTGTCTCTGTCTCTGTCTCTGTCTCTGTCTCTGTCTCTGTCTCTGTCTCTGTCTCTGTCTCTGTCTCTGTCTCTGTCTCTGTCTCTGTCTCTGTCTCTGTCTCTGTCTCTGTCTCTGTCTCTGTCTCTGTCTCTGTCTCTGTCTCTGTCTCTGTCTCTGTCTCTGTCTCTGTCTCTGTCTCTGTCTCTGTCTCTGTCTCTGTCTCTGTCTCTGTCTCTGTCTCTGTCTCTGTCTCTGTCTCTGTCTCTGTCTCTGTCTCTGTCTCTGTCTCTGTCTCTGTCTCTGTCTCTGTCTCTGTCTCTGTCTCTGTCTCTGTCTCTGTCTCTGTCTCTGTCTCTGTCTCTGTCTCTGTCTCTGTCTCTGTCTCTGTCTCTGTCTCTGTCTCTGTCTCTGTCTCTGTCTCTGTCTCTGTCTCTGTCTCTGTCTCTGTCTCTGTCTCTGTCTCTGTCTCTGTCTCTGTCTCTGTCTCTGTCTCTGTCTCTGTCTCTGTCTCTGTCTCTGTCTCTGTCTCTGTCTCTGTCTCTGTCTCTGTCTCTGTCTCTGTCTCTGTCTCTGTCTCTGTCTCTGTCTCTGTCTCTGTCTCTGTCTCTGTCTCTGTCTCTGTCTCTGTCTCTGTCTCTGTCTCTGTCTCTGTCTCTGTCTCTGTCTCTGTCTCTGTCTCTCTGCATCCCTATCTATTTGTCTCTATCTTCCTGTCTCCCTGTCTCCCTGTCTCCCTGTCTCCCTGTCTCCCTGTCTCCCTGTCTCCCTGTCTCCCTGTCTCCCTGTCTCCCTGTCTCCCTGTCTCCCTGTCTCCCTGTCTCCCTGTCTCCCTGGTTCCCTGTCTCCCTGTCTCCCTGTCTCCCTGTCTCCCTGTCTCCCTGTCTCCCTGTCTCCCTGTCTCACTGTCTCCCTGTCTCCACGTCTCCACGTCTCCACGTCCCCACGTCTCCACGTCTACACGTCTCCACGTCTCCACGTCTCCACGTCTCCCTGTCACTGTTTGTCTCTCTTTCTCTCTCCCACCCTTTCTTTCTGTCACACTCTCACTGTGCCTCTCTGTCTGCCTGTCTGCCTGCCAGTCTGCCTGTCTGCCTGCCAGTCTGCCTGTCTGCCTGCCAGTCTGCCTGTCTACCTGCCAGTCTGCCAGTCTGCCAGTCTGCCAGTCTGCCAGTCTGCCAGTCTGCCTGTCTGCCAGTCTGCCTGTCTACCTGCCAGTCTGCCAGTCTGCCTGTCTGCCTGTCTGCCTGTCTGCCTGTCTGCCTGTCTGCCTGTCTGCCTGTCTGCCTGTCTGCCTGTCTGCCTGTCTGCCTGTCTGCCTGTCTGCCTGTCTGCCTGTCTGCCTGTCTGCCTGTCTGCCTGTCTGCCTGTCTGCCGGTCTGCCTGTCTGCCTGTCTGCCTGTCTGCCTGTCTGCCTGTCTGCCTGTCTGCCTGTCTGCCTGTCTGCCTGTCTGCCTGTCTGCCTGTCTGCCTGTATGCCTGTCTGCCTGTCTGCCTGTCTGCCTGTCTGCCTGACTGCCTGTCTGCCTGTCTGCCTGTCTGCCTGTCTGCCTGTCTGCCTGTCTGCCTGTGTGCCTGTCTGCCTGTCTGCCTGTCTGCCTGTCTGCCTGCCTGCCTGCCTGCCTGTCTGCCTGCCTGCGTGCCTGCGTGCCTGCGTGCCTGCGTGCCTGCGTGCCTGCGTGCCTGCGTGCCTGCGTGCCTGCCTGCGTGCCTGTGTGCCTGTCTGCCTGTCTGCCTGTCTGCCTGCCAGTCTGCCTGTCTGCCAGTCTGCCTGTCCGCCTGTCTGCCTGTCTGCCTGTCTGCCTGTCTGCCTGTCTGCCTGTCTGCCTGTCTGCCTGTCTGCCTGTCTGCCAGTCTGCCTGCCTGCCTGCCTGTCTGCCAGTCTGCCTGTCTGCCTGTCTGCCTGTCTGCCTGTCTGCCTGTCTGCCTGTCTGCCTGTCTGCCTGTCTGCCTGTCTGCCTGTCTGCCTGTCTGCCTGTCTGCCTGTCTGCCTGCCTGCCTGCCTGCCTGCCTGCCTGCCTGCCTGCCTGCCTGCCTGCCTGCCTGCCTGCCTGCCTGCCTGCCTGCCTGCCTGCCTGCCTGCCTGCCTGCCTGCCTGCCTGCCTGCCTGCCTGCCTGCCTGCCTGCCTGCCTGCCTGCCTGTCTGCCTGACTGCCTGTCTGTCTGCCTGTCTGTCTCTCTATTAATGTAACTACACTGCCGATTATAGTTTCATATATCGCGTGAGTGCAATGTATCTTGCTGGTCAGTTATGTTATTAATATTACTACTGCCGTAGTGTGCAGATCGTCTCTATTTCCATCTGGATATTTCGGGGTCGACTCCTCTGGCTATCGGTTCTAACGTTAAGGTCTGAACAGTCCTTATGGCTGTAGCATAAGATGGATCATATCTTTACTTTTTGGCAAGGTGTTCAGCATCGTCGGTGATAAATATTGAGTGACTTCATTCGCTGCATTGCCTGAGAGCAGAGATATGGTTGACGTCATTCAAGAAGAATTTGTGTCAGTTTGTCTTTATTTCGCATGTTCATGTATACTCACTCTTCACTTTTTCCCAAACACAGACAACACAGAAGTATTACGTGGAAGACCACGCCACAAGGGAACCGTTGATTGGTGCAGCAAACACGCCACGAAACGCTGGAGAAGTCGATTCGTGCGTTTGCATTAAGTGAGACATTCATCCACCCCGGGGGAGGGCTACGTTCACTTGTAAAAAGACATGATTTACAACGATATGTATTTTTTGCGGGTACGTCTCAAAGATAAAATGTTACAGTAACCATCTTCGGTAGACAAATATTTTATTAGTGGAGCTTGGCCCTTCTGTCACACTGACAATGAATTCACTGTATAATGTGTTACTCAAGAGAGATGGTTTCTTGGTAGATATCTTTCAGCGACAAAAGGGCAATTTGTTTTCACGGCAGGAAACCTTTACTAATTCATGGGTCCAGGTTGCTACATCACAATCAGCAGTATGCAGATATAGTCCGTAGTGGTTTAGTATTGCATTGCCATATATGATAATAACAATGTGTAACAATGTGTGTGTGTGTGTGTGTGTGTGTGTGTGTGTGTGTGTGTGTGTGTGTGTGTGTGTGTGTGTGTGTGTGTGTCTATGTCTGTGTGTATGTGTATGTGTTTGTGATTGCGTGTGTGCGTGTATGTGTGTGTTTGTTTGTGTTTGTCTATGTGAGTATGTGTGTTGAGTTTGTTGTGTGTGTATGTTAATGTGTGTAAGTGTGTGTGTTTATGTGTGTGAGTGTATAAGTGTGTCTGTGTCTGTGTGTGTCACTCCGCTTATGTATTTGTGGTTGCGTCCGTGTGTGCGTGTGTGCGTGTGTGCGTGTGTGCGTATGTGTGTGTGCTTGTGCGTGTGCTAGTGCGTGTGCGTCCGTATGTAAGTGTGGATGTGTATTACATTAGTAGGCAGGAGTGACATCTTCTTGATTCCAGTCCGCCCACGACTTTAACAGGTTGTGTTTTATTTTCATCAATAAAGAAAGTCTGGGGCCAAGCATCAATCATCCAACAAAATATACGACTGAACGTCCGTATCTTCCACACTTTTCCAAGATGTGCGACTACAAATCATACAGATGTGCCGAGGTGTTAAACTAAAAACGCCATTTTCACAATTCCAATTTGATATAGTGATAATACCGAGGGTTTCATTATATACACGAACTATTACTATTGCCTTGCAAAATTGAAACACGATGGACTGGCTAACTGTCTCTGTACTATGGTGTATTTTCAAAATATCGAGGTGACCATGACAATCGGCTATATCAAATGTAAATGGAAAACTCTTATTTCATCAATTATCCTTTCTTGGATGGATTAAAAATGACATATCTAACCAAATAGGCCGCGTTAATACTTACCGATACAGGCAGTCATAAAATTGTCAACGATGGTATTCATACAGCCATAATTTAATTTATCTAAACCATGTACTACACTAGCCCATTATGTATTAATTGAAGTCTTAGTTGTTTTTATAGCTAGACCATTTAGAAACATGATACAATATATATATATATATATATATATATATATATATATATATATATATGAAAAGTCGTCTGACAAATCACTTATGATGTACATAAATACAACATGGTTCATGTAATGGGAGTGACTCAAAACCTATGATGGTCTATTCCACAAAAACGAATTACAACAGTACACTCAAAACAGATGGCATAAGTCACAAGCCTTGTGGAGGTGTTAAGTGTTTCTTGCAGACTCCACGTTTTATAACGTCTACGGACAGTGACGTGAATAGACATCGAATTATCACAACGTACACGTACTGGCTCACTTGTAATCTAAATAAATTACCTATGTACTCGTACTACACGATTTGTTATCTCAAGAAATTACCTACATGCTCGTACTACCTCATATGTTATCTCAATAAATTCCCTATATGCTCGTACTAGCTGATTTGTTATCTCAGTAAATTCCCCACATGCTCGTACTAGCTCATTTATTATCTCAATAAATTGCTCGTACTACCTCATTTGTTATCTCAGAAAATTACCTACATGTTCGTACTACCTCATTTGTTATCTCAATAAATTAAATACGTGCTCGTACTATATCATTTGTTATCTCAATAAATTACCTAAATGCTCGAATTCGGTCATTTGTTATCTCAATAAATTAAATACGTGCTCACACTACCTCATTTGTTATCCCAATAAATTACGTAAATGCTCGTACTACCGCGTTTGTTATCTCAGTAAATTACATACATGCTTGTACTACCTCATTTGTTATCTCAGTAAATTACCTAAATGCTTGTACTACCTCATTTGTTATCTCTATAAATTACCTACATGCTCGTACTTCCTAATTTGTTATCTCAATAAATTACCTACATGATCGTACTATCTCATTTATTATCTCAATAAATTAC
>OZ024865.1:29385957-29400957 GCA_964017155.1 Oasisia sp. SBJ-2009
TGTTTTTGTACTTTCAGTCGCCAAGAAGAAGAGTCAGGCTTCATCCATGTCACGTCCATTATAAGTGTGTTTTAATTAGGTCGTCTCGTTGTAAATTGTACAATTTTATTTTTATTTAAAACTTCCTGGACAGTTGTCGTCAACTTCATTTTTTCCGTGCCTATGGCACTGATCGCAAATTTTTATATTTGCCCATGTTCGAACATGGAAACGTGGAGAGAATTTCGTTAACATCGTAACTGTAAACAGGGGAACGTATTGCAAAAGGCCTATGCTTACATTATGATTAGCAAAGGTTTGCGCGTGACCTCATTAACACGTTAAAGCACGTGCATTACCTAACAGCGGCGTCTGTAAGTGAACCATTTCCTTGCACGGTTCATGTTCAAACAATTTTGTCAAAGAAGAAACTATTTTGTCCCAGGGTGTCAACACAATATATGGCGGAAGGCCCGAATGACACTCATGTTCGGCACCCAGCTTTCACGTCGGGCGGATCGTGTTGCTAGGTAATCAATAATGTGATGTAATGGTAGGTGATTAGAGAGCTACTGGAAAAATAGATGGTGCATTCTGGGATATATACATGGAGGCTTCATTTATAAAATTGACAGCGCCTTCTCCGATGGGACCAATTGCGTTTCATCTCAGTCACAGGTCTCGCTCAATCTCGGACATCCTGTCGATCTAGCGCTATTTTCTCTACGAAAAACTACAGCATGAACAATCTTACAAATGTCACAAGACTAAAGATATTTTACAAGTATTTCTTATAGAACATGTTGTGTCGCTGTAGTAATGTAAAATATTCATAATCCATTATCAATATGTTTTAGCAAAAGGCAAAGCTTGATCAGAGTTATTAGATAGGAGCTGGGGCAGTCCCCGTGGAACCAACGCGCACAGATCTCGCTCAATCTCGGACGTCTCGTCGTTTAGTACGGTATCTGTTTTAAGTTTTCATCCCATCCGTGTGAGGGCGCTGTGGGTTGAAGAGCCTCAGCTCGGATGTATTAGCTTTGGATTGACGTAGGTCTCACGTATACTTTTGATTGTGACGTAAGCAAACCGCGACGTCATAATTTATCAATTAATCCCTTGCATAGCTTTGATCTCCTAGTGATATTCATTTTTCAATGAAAATAAGTTATTTTATTCGCACTACTCATCGATAGTAGTGTTAGTTTTACGGTTTCGTAATAATGAACATAATGTAAGCAAAACAAATTGGTTCTATCCGTGTGAGGGCGCTGTCAATTTACAACATGGCGCGGATCCAAAGAGAACCAGCACTATGATACACCAGCTCTGATTGGACCACTACCCTTTCCCCTGAACTCATGCTTTTAATATTACTAAAATAATCTCCACACCAATGAACGCGTTATTTGTATTTTATCAAGTGACATACGTATACATCAGTACTTAATTTAATAAATTAAATACAATGTTTTTATTCCATGTTTTAAGTATTTACACTACGAATAAGGATCAACTGCGTTGCACTTACGGTCGGCTGAGGCGTAGGCCAATACGGCGGCGAACAGCGCCAAGAAGACGAACAGCTTACTCATGTCGCAGACTTGTTGCTGGAAGAAAAAGTAGAAAAGCGTGACATTATAAAGGTAACTTCTTATATAGGACAATATCCAGTCTCCGGGACTGGTCAAAGCACGTTACACTCTACTCCCTGACAGAGCGGTTCACCATCTCGACATCTCTGGAAGCATCCAGTGCACTGCATAAAATTGCGCGAAGACTATTCGTAAACAAATATCGATCACTGTCGATGTAGTCACATTGATATAAGCGAGTGAACGGTCTATATAGTCACATTCATACAGGCGAGTGACCTGGAGCAATGTAGAGTGAACGAACTTGCCCAGGGTTTAACACGCCACGGCAGCGCACGATTCAAACCCGGGTTCTCTTAGTCGTGTGTCCGAAGTTATAGCCACTGACTGCGCCTCTACGCTACTACAATCCGCAACGAACAAGCAACTGAGAAAGGCCTTGAAAGGTGATATGCAGTGTTCACGCATAAAGCATGTATACATTGTCAACAGCAGCTGTTGGATATACGGACGAAAAAAAATACAACACAGAACACTGATCGAAGATTCAAACAGCCAAATTGTTCACTAGTAAAAAGGAAACTGTTTTGCATTATTCAAATTAGCTTCGAAGTTATGTTACTGGTGAGGTAGAATTGTGTTTTGTTATTCGAGTTAGTTTCGTAGATATTTAAAAAGTTATGGTTATAACATTAAGCATATTGTAAAAACAAATGCATTTTTACCCAGCGCAATCGCAAACGTATGCTATGATGTTAAAAACAGGCATATTGCTTCAAGTAAAGAAACGACTGTAGCTTACCGTTGTTCCAAATGAAAGATTCCGTCTCCTCTCAGTGTATTGCGAGGACTGTTGACTAGGCGGATACTTTATACCAGCAGCTAAAGGCGTCATAATTGGTTAACCCGATAAACACCCCGTTATTTTGTGACGTACATTCTAGAGGACAGTCCATCAACAGTAACATATCATCTATCTTCGAAAAACATGCATTGAAAGCCAAGATATATTGCCAGAAAGGTGATGGCTGTAAGATAAATAGCATCTGTCCATGGGCTTATAATCTTTGGTTCGCAACAGGAATAACAGTCTATCAAAAAGCATGTTTCATTGACTCAAAAAACATGTTGTACACGGACATTAAGCATAATTAATAGTAACGTGCGTTCAAAGGAAATGTCGAAGGTAGATTCCTGGTAGGGGGCCAAGCCCATGGTCGGACGACGTCAAGTCTGTCAGTTTCTTGCGGTGTGCACCAGTGTCGACACGGTTAGACTTATTCGTAATAAACTTTTCAGAAATGTCGCTGTGTTTGAAAGAGTAATGCAAGCAATGCATTGTACAGATTAATAGTATTGCTTAATGCTCCAGTTTGTTTAACAGTATGACGACGTCTTGATTTATATATAGTAACTGGTGTGTAAAGTTCTGCATAACTGGGCTGGTTAGCAAAACATCGGACAAATAAAAAAGGTTTCGTTGGGTCAATGAAGCTGTTTTTGTTAAACGGACGTTGAGCATCATGGCATGGTACGGTGTAGACTGTTAATTAAATTCTCGCTCCAGATTACAAGCATTATTGTCAGTTTTATTGAAAACATAACAACTGGAGCGGAACGACACACTACTTCGCGATACGATATGTATCGCGATGCAAAGGTCATGATACGATCCGTTTAATATAAGTAACGGTAAGTTCTTATATAGCATGTTATTACGGTATGTTCTTATGTAGCACAGTGTCCTGTCCTGAAGACTGGTGAAGGCACTTACTTAATTTACCCTATACTCGCTGACAGACGTGTATAATCGTACACCATCTCGACTTCTCAGGGAAACATTGAGACACGCTGCATTTAATGAATACAAATACAAAATCGAAGTGCACAAATGTTCACCTCTGTCTATAGGCAAGTGAAATGCTTAACTGTTCCTAGATGTGTTGAAAACATGGTATATCCAGATGAAACGACGATCGACGATTCGGAAGCAGAATGTTGCTTACGAATATTTGTATTACGTAGACAAGGCAACGATACCGCAGATGTCACATCGTCCCTCTTGCCAATAATGCCACATTAATAGTTTGTATATAGCTTCGAATTAGATACTATAGACTATTACATGTTATAACACGATGTGTTATCGATGCACAGACAGTTGTGGTTTGCGCTGGACATTTATTGTTTCACAAAAGTGGCTCGAATGCTGCTGTTGCCTATCGCGATACTGATATTGTGTATCGTGCACCGTTGCGTGCGGTGTGTATTGTGACACACCGGTGCATTGAGGTATCTTACAGGCTCTAGTAACAACACTGATAATATGGCCCAATCTAGGTAGTTCAGTTACATTTGTCAAAAACATGGAATGATTAAACGTTGTGGGTGTGACATAATGAAGCATCGTTGTCACGGAAGACCTTTCTTGCAATCCAGCTGTGAACAAGTGCCTATCAAATGTATGTAAAACATCTAATGTCAATCTTGTCAAACGTACCTTCAATCAAACCCTAACCCTAACGGTAACTCTAAACCTAAACGCTAACCCTCATACTAACTATAACCATAACCATAACCATAACCATAACCATAACCATAACCATAACCATAACCATAACCATAACCATAACCATAACCATAACCATAACCATAACCATAACCATAACCATAACCATAACCATAACCATAACCATAACCATAACCATAACCATAACCATAACCATAACCATAACCATAACCATAACCATAACCATAACCATAACCATAACCATAACCATAACCATAACCATAACCATAACCATAACCATAACCATAACCATAACCATAACCATAACCATAACCATAACCATAACCATAACCATAACCATAACCATAACCATAACCATAACCATAACCATAACCATAACCATAACCATAACCATAACCATAACCATAACCATAACCATAACCATAACCATAACCATAACCATAACCATAACCATAACCATAACCATAACCATAACCATAACCATAACCATAACCATAACCATAACCATAACCATAACCATAACCATAACCATAACCATAACCATAACCATAACCATAACCATAACCATAACCATAACCATAACCATAACCATAACCATAACCATAACCATAACCATAACCATAACCATAACCATAACCATAACCATAACCATAACCATAACCATAACCATAACCATAACCATAACCATAACCATAACCATAACCATAACCATAACCATAACCATAACCATAACCATAACCATAACCATAACCATAACAATAACAATAACCATAACCATAACCATAACCATAACCATAACCATAACCATAACCATAACCATAACCATAACCATAACCATAACCATAACCATAACCATAACCATAACCATAACCATAACCATAACCATAACCATAACCATAACCATAACCATAACCATAACCATAACCATAACCATAACCATAACCATAACCATAACCATAACCATAACCATAACCATAACCATAACCATAACCATAACCATAACCATAACCATAACCATAACCATAACCATAACCATAACCACAACCACAACCACAACCATAACCATAACCATAACCATAACGCTAAACCTAAACCTTATTCCACATAAGAGCAACCAAACGTGGGCACTTGTACATAGCTGGTTAGTAAGAACGGTCGTCCAGTTTTCACAGAGCACACACCATTGGGAGACCATTTTGAATGCTGCTGATTGTGACCGATTTCACCCTGAAACCCCTTACCCTGTGGTTGGTTATCAGTGTCAATGACAGTGACAAATATCGGGCAGAATGTCATTTGCTCGTCAATTCTCCAGAAATCCGTCTGAATTGTCGGATATTTAGATAGATAGAAAATGCACCCGTTAGGTCTTTATCGTCAAACCGTCCGACACAACATATGTAACTAAGAAATAAACAACAACATATTACCCTAGAACAACATTGAGCATCGAGTCAGAAACACGTTTCACCTTCTCAAGGGTCTGCTCAAAGACTGTCATTGAAGCAGAACTGATGAGAACAAATCATGTTTAATACAACCAGTAGCTCAAGCATGACGCGTCTCTCCTGTAACGTCAATAGTACCAATGTTATATTAATGTACTTATTGTTAACACGAAGGCATCCTTGCGACGCATCCTTGGAACCTCGTCGGAGCACCGAATTTCAAACGGAAGCCGGTCTAAATTCCAAGCAATGTTCAGTCTGCTACGGCAACGGCGACTTCGCTGTTCATTGTCAGGAGGACGGAACGATTCCCAATGATCTGCTCTACGGCGAGCTGATGGCAGGCAGAAGTTTCATGAACGCCCTCATCTTTTATTCAAAGACATCAGGTGCCGTGATATGAGAATTAGACTTTGATGCTGACAGGTGGGAAGAAATCGCTATGGAACAGAGGCAGTGGGGGCAGGGTGTGAACCTTACGATGGGGAGGAGAAGCTGTGACAACAAAGAGGAAAGACAGCCAAGTGTCTGCCTATAGTGAGACAGACTTCAAGTGCCGCCAGTATACCCCAAGACGGTCAGTTTAGTGTGGGTCTCTGTAGCCACAGTGGACGCTCATCCAGATCTGAGAAACTCCACAATGCACATATTCACGGTTTCCCGAGACTGGCATATGAAGTTATCATGACGTAGTGATTGTCTATAAAACATATGTACGTAAAGTATAGAGAGGAAATTAATGGTAAAAACTGTAACAATGAACAACTGGGCTTCGCTAAGGCGTCGTCTTTCAAGGATGATGCATCGGTGTCGAAGAAAGATTAGGAAATGTTTTCAAATGAGGTAAAAACATATTCTGCAATAACAACCAATGGTAGCATCTCTAATCGGAATTGTCTGACGCGCAATAGGAGTTGCCATACCCCGAGACCGTGACCGTAGGAGCGGCATATGTGCTGCCTTTGTTGATATAAAAAGGTGTGGCCAGTAGGTGGTAGCGTGTCGCTTCAGAACGGATAGTTTTTACTTAAATGCTTTCACAAAACAACACAACAAAAGACAATAACCTTTAATAATCCCAAATGGGAAATTCATATGGTGTAAATTCACATTAACACAACACAATGATATTAGTATTTTATATAACAGTGGTAATAATTTTATCGTGAGCGCAGATGCTGCACATAGTCGTTTTTCCCAATATAATCACCGTTCACCTCCCCCTCCCGACCTCGCTTGATATAGGTCGGAGATTGCTACTCAACTATGAATTTTATGCATATTGAAATAGCTTCAGAATATACGTTTATCTACAAAACACGTTATTTAATATGATTGAGTATTGGATGGTTCATACAATCTACTGAACATTACATTTTAATACTTTGAACTGAAATTCTTTCTTTTTGTAATGACTTAACTAAGCGTAATTTCGCTTGGAATTGAACTTGGAATTACACTATACTTGCCCCAGCCCTTTTAAACGGCATTCATTCCGTTACCCGCAGCCTTAGAAGACAAGGCAGTACGATTACTTCTACTGTATTTAAATATTTTGAAAGCACGCATCAAGGCAACAATTTGGTCAATATAGAAATCGATAAGCAGTATCAAAGTTGTCAATAGACGGACCGACACGCCAGGGAGTTACAATGGACACAGACAATGTTGACTTAGCCCCGTCTAAATCGTGCGTGACGATACAGCTCAGATTGGGCGAAGCTAGCAACTGTTGTGTTCAGGCACGTTATACCCCCCGTGACGACACAACGGGTACACACATCTATGGACGGGTAATTTCGGGGAAATCCTCACAACTATTTATTACTGTGAGCGAGAAAGGTCAGTTGTTGCGATGTTCTCACGGTAGGCGCAGCGTCGCATGTATCTTGATAAAATGATGTGTTCCACCAGGATGTATCTTAGTCAGTACGTCCAAGGAACGTATAATTAGTACATTTACTTTTTCTGATAGCAGCACAACTGACATAAAAATGTGCATAATAAAATGAACAAGCGAGATGACAATAACATTCACACCTGATCGTCTGTGGTCTAACTAAATTGTTATGTCTGGATATTTTATTTTACATACGAATCGATTCTTGAGTTTTAGAAGTTCGATGTGTAGAATGACCTGTTATCATAAAATGTGGCGTATTCATATTCAAATAGATGGTCTCTTTCACCGTCTGTGGCCATTAGAATCGTTACGACTTGCACTACCAATAAGTTAACAGTTTCGTTGATTATTTCCGGATTTTGATTTGAAGCGATTTCTATCGGCGTTGCATGAAAACTGCTGCATATCAAAGGAATCAAGGCATGTCGACATTTTAGTGATACAGTACCTGGCTACACGAAAAGGTGGATGTTATGCCGGCAATGAAACAGAGTACACATTGACACGCTACAGGACGGCGTGGTAAGGAACTCGGTACAATAAGAGACACGTCCAAAGAACGTTTTTTGGCCTGCTACGTCTTGTAAGAACAAATACGATAAAAAGGAAATATATGGAAGCCACCAGTGTCATCAATGTGCGTGTTGAAGGCAATACATTCCACTTCAGTCCACACCGTTGGTCGTCCAGTATAAGACGTCAGTAGCATTTACGTTTACAATGAATTATGTTTTTTCTGGAACGTCTCTTGCACCTTCAGGGGCCACCTTTTTGTTCGGTGCAGGTTTTCAAGCCTTTTTGTGAGTTTTTGGTTTATGTTTTCATTTATCTGTTATATGACATTTATGTGCAGGGGAATAGAGAACATAAAATAAAGCCTGTGAATTTCAAAGATACGTTTGCCGCTGTAACTGCATACGTTTTGGGATCATATTATATGAAGATGTCGTCTTGATTCTTACCTCATACTCGGAGTATGCTGCGAGAGGCAGCTGCGCGTTCCCATCTGAAGAGATCACGTGACATATGGCTACAGAAATGGACAAAGTCGAAAAGGCGAGACATCTTCGAATGTATTTGTTGTACAAAAAACAAGTCTTAAGGCGGGAACTGACTAAGCCGGCCGGCTGGCCGATTTTGCATCGGCCGGTTTCGTGGGACGTTGTGGGGCATCGGCCGGGCATCGGCTATGTATGTGAGTTCAAAAAATCGTGGCATCGGCCGGGCGTCATGCGTCGAGCCGATGCCCGCACGACGTCGGCCGGCGGTATCAAATATGTTTGATATTGCCGGCCGGCCGACGCCCGCCCGACGCCGGCAGATGTTTTGGGTTGTTTTCATTGCGGAAACGTCACACCAGGCGGCAACATGATAACTTGTGGATGTAGGTCACCTGTGAGAGCATATTGAATTCCTCTATGGAAAAAAAATCAAACTAATTTGAATTTAAATTAATAGCGTCTAAATTATGAAATCGGCCGGCTGTATGTGCTCGAAAAATCGTAGCATCGGGCGGACAACGGCCCGCTGGTGGGCCGGTTCTGTGAGTTCCAAAATGACCAAACCGGCCGACGGCCCGATGTTCCCACGACGCCCGGCCGATTTCATTTTTCGTGCATCTGCCGGCCGGCCGGCAGGCTACCGGTTTGGTTCAGTGAGTTCCCGCCTTTAGGCGAAGTATTGGCATTACGCTTAACCGCAGTTAGGACTCATCGTTGTATTCGTGCCTGGTCTTCTCCTTTATCGGGAGAGGGGAGTGGGAATGGGAGTGAGTTAGGGTTAGGGATAGGACGTGAACACACATTTACAACATATTCGACTTCCGATCTTACGGCATTGTCCGTTGTTCTAACCCGGTGTCACGATAGCCCAGTGGGTGGACCGTCTGTAGTCGACCTCAGCCCGTCGCGTGTGAGTTGGTACGAAAGACGACATGCGATAGCGTCTTCTCATGATATGTTAACAAAAAACGAAAAGAAAACGATATGAACCTGTTTATTTTTCATGGCTCCTGAAAACGAACGATATGCGGAGCACGAAGACCCGCTGGTGGGGTCGAGGGAGTCCTCATACTGACAGACGGCTTTTTTTTCTAATAAATCTTATTCATGTACAGTTTGCGATTTTTTTCGTGACCGTTGAAGATACGCCCTCACTGTCAACTAGTGAATAATTGAATGAGTGGGTGAGTGGGTGAGTGAGTGGATGAATGAGTGAGTGAGTCAGCGTGTGTTTATGTATGTGTGCCTACGTAGTTAAATACGTACGTACGCCCGCACTTTTCCCATCATGCCAGTTCGAATTTCTCCATTGATTATAGGGTTTACCTGTTATATGCTACTAGAGGTCATAGTCACAAAGCGAAGTCTAAGGCGCCGCCAGTGAATGCCGATGTGTTACAAATTACGAGTAATGCATATTTCATTGAGAAGTCAATCAGAGTCATGCGTAGGATTGTATCGACCGTCCACATGTTAATCAGATGCCGACTTTGACTCGAGCGCGTGCAGGCAGTTAGGGGTGTTGAGGACTGCAGTGACACCTGGCGAATGCAAAATGAAGTACATCTCCATGTCCTCGACAATTAGTGTAGGCATAGATATAAATGTAGAGGGATCGCCGACTCGTGACGTCACCCTGCAGTTAGCCCTATTGATGTCCCTCGCACTGCAGCGCCCTCACCGGGAGTCATAGAAAAGTTGTAGGGCCGCGTAATCATGGCGTAAACGTTGTTTGTTTCAAATGGTTTTAGTAATGTGGTGAAAACATCATTGTGTAGTGGGATGCCACAACAATAATCATAAATCTAAAAGTACATGGATCGGTTATGTGGCATTTCAAAAGATTGGGAATGACAAGGAGACCGATGAATGAAGCAACACATTTATTGTTTACGTTGGGTGGTTCGATGGCGATGACAGCTTCATTCCTTCAACCCTGACAAGCATCAAAATAATTATTTAATATCTGCACGGCTCATTTTGAACAGAATTCCTTACTGATTTCACCTTAACCCTATTAAGATATACATTCCGCCAAATGCATGCAAATAAATAGTTAGAAAGTTGCTTTTGATTAAATGCTATAGTGCAGACAGAAAACAAACCTCGTAAAAGACACCTGTGTCTGTGAACTTAATATCCGTGCGTTCTATTTGCATTGTGTGGAGGGATTTTGTCCTTGGCTTTACGGTCGAGTCAGAATGTGCATCATAGATATAAACATAGATTCAAGATGACAGTTTAGAGTACACACAGTTACTTTTTCAAGCCACCACAGCAAGTGTGTGTAAACTAGACATGTACTAAAATTAGTAGTTATTTTATTGGACATTATATATTTTGGTCAATCACATTGATTGATTTTTGTACTGTTTCATATAATATTAAATATTGTAATATTATATTTCCATCTTTATGCCTATTTCATCAATGTATCATAGTGTGTTAATGCATGAGCCAGTGAATTGTGCGTACTTTTAGGAGTCCACGCTTTTGTGGAAGCCACAACCCATCTGCTGCAGAGTGGTGTGCCATATCATATGTACTTAGCCAGGATTTCTTTTAGGATCCACTAAAATTGCCTTTTGGTCGCCATGGCATAAGCATATAGTAGTGCCAATTCAACTCTCTACCAATTTATGCGTGTATTAAGACACTGTTATAGGTGAAGATGTCAGTTAACATATTATTTTCACACGTCAAGTTAACCATAATAGGCATGATTTATGGGTAAATGCATGTATTTATTAAAACTAACAGGATTATAATTAACATGTGCATTCAATACTATTTCACCATAGAGCAATAAATGTTATGTCATTTAGAAAACTAACAACATTACTTGTAAAACTAATATATTGTCCAGTAGATGTATGCTTAGGTGTTCTTATTACACTTGTGTACTATACTGTACTCTTTTATACTTGCGATAGGTAGCAGGAAAAACCAACTCTGCCCCCAAAGAAACCTGGCTTTCCAGCTTCACCTGAAAAGAAATACTGCTGGAAGAAATGTACATAAAATCTAAGGCCTATTACATTGAAGATAGTGTCACTAAAATTCAAAATCTAACAAAACACATGCCGATCATTGGTTGTGTGTTGCAAGTGACTTAACATGTCATCAGGATGACAATAACAATTTGCAGACAACAATGGCAGGTAAAAAGAAATACATTTTTATTGTTCGGTGTACATGTTGCAGCCATGCATCATTCTAATGACAATGTGACAGTACTTCTATTTGTGTAGCTTCACACAACAGGTCAACAGTAATGAGTAAGACAAACAATCTGAAGAAACATAATCCCTAGTTACTGTGTTAGGAAATATTGATTTTCTACTATATGAAGCTCAACTACACTGTGCCTGTCTATCATGAAAAAGTTATTGTGTGCACATAGAATGAGATGAAATCACTCTGTTTTAGCAATGTGTTCTGGAATGAAACTATTAATAATTATTTTTGAATAGCAGTAACTTGTATTTCTGTAATATATTTCTCACAACAAAGGTATCTTTGAAAAAGGAACTTTTAAAATCTGATTGATCTATTTCCCATTAACACATTAATTCTTCATTCAGACAGTCTTTCACAAGGCTGCCGGCTTTCTGTGTGACTTGGTCTGACATAGGTATTTCTCTACAAGCTGTCTGCACTTGACATGGTATCTCAAAAAGGATGTGTATGAGCACAGGCTCCTGTGACTTCACAATGACATCATGAAAATGTGTACATGTATAAAACAGTGCTACAACATCGCTTCTGTTGCAAACAGAATCACTATAACACTGCAAAGAGTGATTATCTGAAGAAGAAAATACTTCTAAAAATAAATATATTCACAAGAAACAAACAATTTTAACATCTCTTTGCTCACATAAACCTCTAGTCTATCAATATCAGTTTACTTGTAAATAATTCACGTTCTCCTTTAATGATGTGATTAACAATCAGTGCTCATCATTACAACAGAATTTCTTTGACCGACACAAAACAATAATATGCTCCTGCTCTACTTCTGCTAAACTTAAGATTGGTCCTGATGAGCTCCTCCATGAATGATGAGTTATGTATGGTTAATGATACAATCGACAGGTGCAATTAATATGCCTTGACAATGATGAAACTCTGCCCCATCTGAGTAGATGGGAAGACCTCAAATTTCAAACACTTGTCCAGTGGTGATGCTATCACTGTGGTGACTCCTTGTGACTTGTACTGAAAATAGAATACAAATACTATAAATATAATACTAATATTAAAATGGAAATGTGTAAGAGAAGTGTAGTAACTGCATGTAATGCATACATATCAGCATCAAAGATGTTATGATCAGCTACGAGCAACAAGTGGAAACACCAGGAAGAGTAAACATTTTGGAGGCCTAGTTTTGTTAAGCTCCACATAATATCATAGAATGCTTGTAAACACGCTAAAAAGATTAATCATGTAACCTCCAATCATAGTCATACTCATAGTGATAGTCAGATATATAATCCCTCAATCACAATGGCAATGCCATGGCATTGCTATGCCCATGCCCAGGCCATGGGCATGGCCTCGATCATGGAGCCGTGGCAATACAATAAATTAAGACACACAATTGGTTTGGCACTGTACTATGGCAACACTATGTGTCATATATGCATGCTTAATTGGCTAAACTTTGGATATACAACTATACAAGTACTGTTGTGCCCAGTATTTCTGATTGAGACCGAGTGATACTAGACCGTGGCCTGGGCTGGGTGATACCTATAATATCGCTCGTATTGTTTTGGTCTTTTGCATGACTTAATTTATTTCTCCGTTTTAAAACAAACGATTGACAATAAACTATCCATATTATATGATGATTTTCCGATTTAATCTTACCTCAAGTACATCCTGAAGTTCGGAAATTAATACAGAATCCTCTTCCGCATTGCCACTGCACTGTTAGAACAGTGAGCGTCCATGGTTTCGACTTTCTATGACTCCCGGTGAGGGCGCTGCGAAATTTGAACATATTTTCCCGCCATTCGGAGTCGGCGATCCCTCTATTTATATCTATGGTGTAGGCCAGGGAGCATGGAGGAGGTAAGACGCTAGATAATACTGTCTTGTGTTATGATGTAATGCTCTTAGTATTTCGGACAAAATAAATGCTCCGAAACACCAGCTTGGCATTCCGTGTATTGAAGCAACAGCGAGGTCGTCATCATTAAAACTAAACCTGTATTTAAAATAGTCATCAGGTTATCGCGTTCTTAAACAAGTTTTTTTTTGTAATTCACTGATTAGGATATTGTATGTGCTTTCTCTTCGATACAGTTAATTTGTTTTACTAATTTATTAGCACTTCTACGGTTAAACGTGATCATGTGACTAGCCAAATGGCCAAAATTCGGCGGTGCGAACAGTAATCGGTAGAGCGCAATGGCTCAGGGGTAGAGTTTCGGACTCTCGATTAAAAGAACCGGGGTTCGAATCCTGTGTTGTGGTGTTAAAACCTTGGGCACGGTTTTTGACTCTACATTGCTCCAGTTCACTCAGCTGTATAAATGAGTACCTGGCTATAGACAGTGGTGTATATGTGTACGAGCAGCCTTCGCGCATTAATTGTAGCATATGGCTGGATGCTTCCCAGAGAAGCCGAGAGGGTGTCTGAGTGAACAGGTCTGTCAGGGAAATAAAGTGTAAAGCGCTTTGAACGGTCCTGAGGACTGGATACTGCGCTATATAAAAACTTGCCTTTTTATGGCAAACGGCGTGTACCACCGATGCAATGACGTAATTCACGTTGTCGTTGTCATAGCAACCGCGCCGATCGGCGTCACTGGTTCCGTCGCCGGTGTTTTTTCAGTATGGGATGTTCAGCCGGTAGGCGTCAGTCCCTTTGCCCTGGCCTGGCACTTGTAGGACGTACTATGTCGTTATAGTACTGCATTGTCCCCCTGACGTGGGGGTGTCATAATGCCGGGAAATATGGGTGATTCGCAAAACGTACGTAGCACCTGGCCAGGCTATTAAACTGGCGGCAATGCTAATATGAATATGGCTATAACAAGTCAATGACTAGCTCCGACTAGGGCGTTATTATAATATCATGGCGTTATTACCGGGTAACTATCGTATGTTTGGGTTCATATTTATCGGTCACCGAACATTAACCGTGCATACGTTTTACGTAACTCGTCACTATCGTGGGATAGACGTGCAGGCCAAGCGACTCCGCGACAATGTCTAATTTATAAATAAAGATGCGTTAAACGTTGGAAAACGTCAAGTGACAAGTAGGCCGACGTATCTTTGGGAAACAAAACATCTAAACAATCTCTAATATATGTAATGATGCGATATATGTTTAGAAACGTTGCGTATGCCTACGTTTATGTAAACAAGTAATACATTGCCTATAGCAACAGGCTGGATGGGGCGTTTCGGTATTATAATCAGTTGCATCAGTTAGAAATTAAGGCTTGAAGGCTGGTCATTTTGAAACTCGTTATTCATCCTCAGTATTTCGGTTGGCGATAGAATTAGTCTGTGTATGCAAAGC
>OZ024865.1:29403457-29500957 GCA_964017155.1 Oasisia sp. SBJ-2009
GTAATATATTTGTTTATGTTGTTTGGCAGGAGACGTTGTGTGCACAAATCGGCCAGGAGATGAGAATGCAAAACAACATAAGTCGACTCGTGTCGGAGCTTCAGATAGATATACACAGTCGGGTGTGTCTCTTTACTCTATACTGTAGCATTCACTGTCACATTCTCTGATGGTCAACGCATAAATTAAGCAGCAGTAAGTCAAGTTACATCGCAGTGTTGTGCCGATCTCGGAAAATTAGCTAAGTGAAAAAGAGAATTTATAATATTTCCATAGTTTCTATGGAAATTATAGAATTTGGACAATTATTTTCACTCTACATTGCTTCAGTTCACGCAGCTATATAAATGAATGCCTGGCAATAGACATAGGTGGATATTTGTTTACGAATAATCTTCGCGCAAAAATAGTACTTCCATGGGATCAAGTGTAAAGCGCTTTGAGCAATCCTGAGGATTGGATACGGCGCTATGTAAGAACTTACCTTTACAACTTACCTTTACATATTGGTATTTGTTCATGCGTGCAGGTTGCACTGATGACGGCGGAGGCGTTACGCATGAGAGAACGCACGGCGATGGCTTTGAATGCAGCCAACGATGTCGATCTCGCGTTGTTGAACGAGAAACACGCAAACGAGCTCGCCGCGCAGATGAAAGTATATCACCAGGATCTGACTGAACGCAACGAGAAGGCTCAGTCTCAGGTGCAGCTTTATAAGACAAGGTTCGTCCCTTTTACTAGTTACTAGCACTTACCTACTACAGCTGCTTCTGCAGAATCTTGATAAGACATTTCAGGAGCAGTTGTCATCTGTAAATATTCCTCGGTACGACCAATGAGACCTGTGGTGAGCGTATCACACTACGAGGAGACGACCAGAGGAGATCTAACAAGAAGCTGTGTTCCCTAATCTGCAGCACGAAATACATGCAACATTGCGCTTGCTGGACATCATCGCGTTCTAATCATTTTAGAAAATCTGGATGCATATGTTAACAATCCTGTTATGCAAACCAATCATACTGTACCGTGCCGTGGTCGTAACAGGAATGTATAGCAACGGTGCCAGCAATGATACTTCAAGTACTTGATGCACGCCACAGACGTCACCTGCGCTCAATCCTGGGCATGCCTCGATAATGGGCATGCCTCGATACTGAGCATGCCTCGATACTGAGTATATATCGGAATAACGGTGGTCATCTAAACCAAATCGGTGTGCGTTGCGTTGCGTTGCGTTGCGTTGCGTTGCGTTGCGTTGCGTTGCGTTGCGTTGCGTTGCGTTGCGTTGCGTTGCGTTGCGTTGCGTTGCGTTGCGTTGCGTTGCGTTGCGTTGCGTTGCGTTGCGTTGCGTTGCGTTGCGTTGCGTTGCGTTGCGTTGCGTTGCGTTGCGTTGCGTTGCGTTGCGTTGCGTTGCGTTGCGTTGCGTTGCGTTGCGTTGCGTTGCGTTGCGTTGCGTTGCGTTGCGTTGCGTTGCGTTGCGTTGCGTTGCGTTGCGTTGCGTTGCGTTGCGTTGCGTTGCGTTGCGTTGCGTTGCGTTGCGTTGCGTTGCGTTGCGTTGCGTTGCGTTGCGTTGCGCTGCGTTGCGTTGCGTTGCGTTGCGTTGCGTTGCGCTGCGTTGCGCCGCGCTGCGCCGCGCCGCGCCGCGCCGCGCCGCGCCGCGCCGCGCCGCGCCGCGCCGCGCCGCGCCGCGCCGCGCCGCGCCGCGCCGCGCCGCGCCGCGCCGCGCCGCGCCGCGCCGCGCCGCGCCGCGCCGCGCCGCGCCGCGCCGCGCCGCGCCGCGCGGCGCGGCGCGGCGCGGCGCGGCGCGGCGCGGCGCGGCGTGGCGTAACACAGACCCGCAGTGATTGAGAATTTAGATAATTACAAATTTCACCGTTCGGTCAAGTGTTGCGCGTGCGCATAGACAGCACTGCACAACTGGCCCTGCAGTTTGCCGTTGTCTGGTCATGCTGTATAAAATGTCGGGTCGGCAGGCACACCACCACCCTGCTACACCCTCTGCGCTCGAACTTCCGAGAGACGGACGTTAGGTTGAGGTCGGGCAACGACACTAACACCCTGAAGTAATTAGCGAAACACCACGTGGGATTGGAGAAACATTGGGGGGGGGGGGGGGGCTTGAATTTGCCATGATGATGTCTCACATAAATTAGGAACGTTGCTGATATGCAAAATCCTGACAACGTGTTAATGTTTCATGATCATTTGATCTGTTATTGTATATGCAGGACTTTGATCAGTATTATTGTTTCGTTAACGTTTCTATTTCCAAAGACTAACGTAGTATCCTAGCACACTGTATATCTCTCCTCGTCGCCATATATTGTGAGCGAGTTTTCGATTCTTTGTTTCAGGGTTGACGAGGTCAGAACACAGCTGAACACGTTGACCATGTACAACCAGGCCATTAGACAGCAAAGGTCAGTGAACGTCAGTCGTAAGAGTATTTGGCAAAGGAATAATACATCTTACATCCTATTCTAAGCGTCATGGATTGATCCCTGAAAGTTTGGCGCCCATGATTCAAACTGCCTAATAGGGAAACGTTATGCAAATTTGATACATGAGGTTCCTCCATTGCAGTTATTCATTCCTTGTTGGTAAAGTAATCATTTTAAATGTTTCAACTTTAGTTTTGATTGTTTCAGAATTGGACAAAAACCCTTTTCCTGCTTTCCAAAAATGTGGTTGTTCAAATTATTTTCAAATACTAATTCACAAACATCTGAATTAGTACTTTAAACTATTGATAATTGTCGATAGTTGTATTGTATTTATTCAAATTCCGAGTGATCCAAGGACCCAGTAGCAGAATGTGTTACAGAAGTAATACGTGTAAATAATAAAAATCAATAATAAGAACAGTAAAACAATAAGACAAAATAAGTATTAACGAACATGCAATACCAATCGTTAATATGACATGCAGCCGTCCATTACACATAAAATGTCTTTGAATGGAAGATCTAAATAGTTCGTGTTCTAAAGGTTGATCACAAGTTGAATTGTAAATACAGTGTGTTGAAAGTCGTATATGATTTTCTTTGTGTAACAGCCTTTACTGCTTGAATGAGTAGTTGGCGCTATTATATTGATGTGTATTTATGTATATGTAAAATACTATAGTATTTGTACATTTATAACGTATCAACCATACTGTAGTTATTGCAGCATAGCTGAATACTTCCTAGAGACAGCTAGGGGATGGTGATCAACGGAACAGTTTTACACATAATTATATTTATATATATTTACACTATACTTTTTAGATTTGTTTTATTTTAATGTTTAAAATTATTTATTATTTTATGATAAGTTTAGTCAAGTAAGATAGCTCGAGAGATAACTGGTTTTAATGTCGTAATTTTTTTCAAACTGTTTTTATACAAATTGTATATTATCTAAATTGTAATTACATATATACGCTAATGTCTTGGATTATCTTTGATTTCATTTAAGTATTAAAGGCAAAAAAGTGAACTGTTACGTGGCTTACACCTAATTGAGTTAATATAAAGTAACAATTTCCACATATACTCAATTTATTAACGCCAGCGGTTTACTCAGAATGTGACCTTAAAGTCTAAAATTCTACCGAAATCCACTATGGCCTAGACGCCGCCATCGTTGATGGGTTAACTTGGCTTGGCCAATCAGCGCGCGGCATTCTAGGTTTCTGCTGAAGCCGGTCAGGTTCCTGCGACGTCGTTAAGGGTCAACAACTTCGAGTCTTCGTTCAGTTGGCGTAACATGTTGCAGCTGCTTAGACGTGTATCTAAATCTGTGGTCAAATCTATGGTAAACTTTAGTAGTAATTATGCCTTACTGTTCGGCATACGGTTGCAGTAATAGTTCCGTGAGAAATGTTGAGCTATCTTTTTTTCTTTCCCGTTGAAACAACCGGTAGTACTGAACATTGGATTCACATATTGCGGGTACTTTAGCAGTTTAGGCCCGCACCTCGAAAAAAACATCAAAATGATCACCTACGATGACCAAACTTCGCAGGGCATATCTACTACACCAGGTCCTGTACTACGCGTATGCACTTGTAACATGATCCAAAAATAATTAATGCCTGAAATCGATCAAAATGTGTAAGTAAATAACGCCTCGCCGAGTCACTACTGCAACAGTGAACTCCGTCAGGTGGCGCCACCATCTTGCTGCCGTTTAGCCGTGGGATCAGACCGGATTTACTTACACATTTTGATCGATTTCAGGCATTAATTATTATTTTGTGATTACGTGACAAGTGCATACGCGTAGTTCAGGTGTAGTAGATACGCCCGGCGAAGTTTGGTAATCGTAGATGATCATTTTGATGTTTTTTCGAGGTGCGGCCGCGGGCCTAAACTGCGCACAGCGCCTCTAGACGGATTTATGAATAACTAATATGCAAGGAATCTGTGGAGAGCGCTGAAGCTTCGTGACATCATTCTTCATCTAAAATGGGGCTGCTGATAGTATTTGGATGACTGGGTGTTCAAAAATATTTTGCTGGTAAACCGCTGGCGTTAAAACAATGAATATATGTGGAAATTGTTACTTTATATTAACTCTATTAGGTGTATGCCACGAAACAGTTCACTTTGTTTTGCCTTTAACAAATGTACTTTGTCATGTATTATGTACCGTTTTAATCTTAACGATTGCTCAGAGAGAAATAAACAGTTATTATAAATAAGAACAGGCCTGCGTGTAACAACCTGAGATGTAACGTGCCTTGAGTAGTCAGGTCGACTGAACATTGCGCTATATAAGGACACACATATGTAACACGTCTAGACAGTCACAGTTTCGCTGCAGGAACTTGCTGAACGAGCGTATGCGGGTGATGACACAGAACTACCGGAAGACGGCCCTGACACTGCAAGACAACCACAGCCCTGCCCGCTCCGTCTCGGCAGACTCAACGCAGGTGGACATCTTGTGGCTCTAACTCATCCACCGTATGGCATGATCATTAAACTCAGTCTTTAGGCCAATGTGCACGAACGAAGTAGAAATGACGATTAGCATTAATGGTACAAGGAACGTACTTAATTTTGACACGTTTTTTCCAAGTTACTTTTATGTTAACGTTATTGATATGTCTACGGATTTGTGAATTTATATCAATCGATTACAATAGGATATTTTGAATAAGTTACAACAGTTACAAAGAAGTGATGTTTTGTACCAATTCAGTTAGGACATACTTGATAGAGTTGCATATTAAAGTTAGCATTATTTGTAGCGTTACATTTAGCTTTTTTGTTTAATATATTTTATAATATATTTCAGTTTACTTCTGATTGGTGTATTTTCCAATGTTTTATGAATGTGGAAGTAAACGTATATTACATGGGCCATAACCAATTATACGGTCTTCATAATTAAATACAGCTTTTGCTAACACTACTTGTGTTCTAGTAAACCCTGCATGTATCGGCGATATATCACTGACTTCCATGTGACACAACCACCCAGCACGTGTACACATTGTGTACGTTCTTATTATGCTGCAGGGGGCAGCACCGTCCACGACCACAGCCCTCCCTAGTGGGGCGTGCCAGGAGGATTCAGTGACCAGTCATAAGACTCGGGTCAAAGAGGACCCGGTTGATGCGAATAAGAACCAAGACAGTGAGAAGCACCAACTGCCGTTGTCGTCGTCAACTTGTGCCATCGTGAACATTGAAGGGTGAGTGTGGATTCATCAATTAGCTACACGTTGAGTCAAACCTAGGGTGAGTGTGGACACATCAGTTAGCTACACTTTGAATAATACAATTGAAGGGTGAGAGTGGAGTCATCAGTTAGCTACAAGTTGAGTCAGACCAATGAAGAGTGAATGTGGAGTCTTCAATTAGCTTCATGTTAAGGCAGATCGTTGAAGAGTGAGTGTGGATAAATCAATTAGCTAAACTTTGAGTCAGACCATTATAGGGCGAGTGTGGAGACATCAGTTAGCTACACGTTGAATCAAACTAAAGAAGCTACACGTTGAGTCAGACAATTGAAGGGTGAGAGTGTAGTTATCAATTAGCAACACCTTGAGTGAGACTTTTATAAAAAAAAGGTACAGACCTTCTTCAACAAATGTTACACCTGACGTGTTCAGACAAGGTACCCAACACTACACTTTGGGTATGGAACAAAAAAACTACCAATAGAACATGACATAAACAGAGAACATTGAGGTGGATAGAAAATATGCTCAGTAAACCTCAAGAAACCATCAGCTGTCAAGCCATCACGTGGAACGCCCCAGGGAAGAGGTACAGAGGAAGGCCACGGAATACCAGGTAAAGACACAGACAGAGATACGAAGGAGATGGGATACACAAGGGGTGAGATGGAGAAGAAACAAATAACAGTGGTGTTCCATGGGCGATTGCCTAATGGACCAAAGCATGTTGGGATATTATAATCGTCTTCCCAACCTAGATTTCAAGGAGATAACGAATATTCTAGGAGAAACTATACGTATATTTACGTCTATGTGCATATACTGGTAATAAACGATGTATTGGTGTTACAGTACTGGTGATGACTGATGCATTGGTATTACCCTGACGTGTTGTTACAGTGATGGTGATAACTGATGCCCTGGCGTGTTTTTACAGTGATGGTGATATCTGATGGCCTGGCGTGTTGTTACAGTGATGGTGATAACTGATGCCCTGGCGTGTTGTTACAGTGATGGTGATATCTGATGCCCTGGCGTGTTGTTACAGTGATGGTGATATCTGATGGCCTGGCGTGTTGTTCCAGTGATGGTGATAACTGATGCCCTGGCGTGTTGTTACAGTGATGGTGATATCTGATGCCCTGGCGTGTTGTTACAGTGATGGTGATATCTGATGGCCTGGCGTGTTGTTCCAGTGATGGTGATAACTGATGCCCTGACGTGTTGTTACAGTGATGGTGATATATGATGCCCTGACGTGTTGTTACAGTGATGGTGATATCTGATGCCCTGACGTGTTGTTACAGTGATGGTGATAACTGATGCCCTGACGTGTTGTTTCAGTGATGGTGATATCTGATGCCCTGGCGTGTTGTTACAGTGATGGTGATATCTGATGCCCTGGCGTGTTGTTACAGTGATGGTGTCATCTTTCCAGCTTACCTCTGCGAGAAGAAAGAAGTGATAACAAACAAGACAGGAGAACCGGTGAGTAGCTCCACGCAGCCCAACCTGATACCTCTCCACTTAGTCCCACCTGGTAGCTCTCCACTGAATTTCAGGTGCTACATATTCACTCAGTACCACGTGGTAGCTCTCCACTTAGATCCAGGTGCTACCTCTCCATTCATTACCACCTGGTAGCTCTCCACTGAGTTCCAGGTGCTGCATCTCCACTCCGTACCACCTGGTAGCTCTCCACTGAGTTCCAGGTGCTACCTCTCCATTCATTACCACGTGGTATCTCTTTACTGAATTCCGGGTGCTACATCTCCACTCAGTACCACCTGGTAGCTCTTCAGTGAAATCCACGTGCTACATCTCCACTCAGTACCATCGGCTGGCTCTCCATTGAATTTCAGGTGCTACATATTCACTCGGTACCACGTGGTAGCTCTCCACTGAGTTCCAGGTGCTACCTCTCCATTCGTTACCACCTGGTAGCTCTCCACTGAGTTTCAGGTGCTACGTCTCCACTCATTACCACCTGGTAGCTCTCCACTGAATTCCAGGTATTACTTCTCCACTCAGTACCACCTGGCAGCTCTCCACTGAGTTCCATCTGCTACATCTCCACTCAGTGGACGACGAATGTACACGACGGCTTGTTGTAGTGACAGTTTTGTAAACGATGGTCTGTTGGTAGCGACACTGTATACAGTGGGCTAAAGGTAGCACCATTGTGTACATTGGGCTGAATGCCGCACCATTGCGCAGTTCACGCCACTGGAGACATTGGGTTTAGATTGTGTAGTCTCACTTGGTTGCAGAAAGAACGAATACAATGCTTGTGGCAACTTGTATATCAATATCAAGGACATTCATAGAGAGCATCATATGAATTAATCCAGCATTCGCCCTTCATATTTTGGATTAATCATTCAAAATTCGGCAATTTTAAACCAAATGTGTTTCAAATGTTTCACTATTCCAAGTGATCGTGTCTTTCGCTGTACCTAGTCAAAAGCACAAGCGGCAATTAAAACAGGATGCAATAATAATTATATAATTTTTTAATTTGTAATGTTGTTAATCTAGTGTAATATGGTGAAAGTGGACAAGCGCTTGGAAGTCGTTTTCTTGATGCAGATGAGGAGAACGTGATGTCAGCACTGTCTGTGAGCCTCCTACCTGTTGCAGGTGAGGAGAGAGGGAGAGAGAGAGAGAGGTCAGCGCTGACTGTGAATGTTCGGGTTGTTGCAGTTGAGGAAAGCGATAGGTCAGCACTGACTCTGAGTCTTCTACTTGTTGCAGGAGAGCAGAATGAAAGGTCAGCACTGTCTGTTAGTCTTCTACTTGTTGCAGCAGAGGAGAATGAAAGGTCAGCACTGTCTGTGGGTTTTCTACTTGTTCCAGCAGAGGAGAATGAAAGGTCAGCACTTATTGTGAGTCTTCTACTTGTTGCAGGAGAGGAGAATGAAAGGTCAGCACTTATTGTGAGTCGTCTACTTGTTGCAGGAGAGGAGAATGAAAGGTCAGCACTTATTGTGAGTCGTCTACTTGTTGCAGGAGAGGAGAATGAAAGGTCAGCACTTATTGTGAGTCGTCTACTTGTTGCAGCAGAGGAGAATGAAAGGTCAGCACTTATTGTGAGTCTTCTACTTGTTGCAGGAGAGGAGAATGAAAGGTCAGCACTTATTGTGAGTCTTCTACTTGTTGCAGGAGAGGAGAATGAAAGGTCAGCACTTATTGTGAGTCGTCTACTTGTTGCAGGAGAGGAGAATGAAAGGTCAGCACTTATTGTGAGTCGTCTACTTGTTGCAGGAGAGGAGAATGAAAGGTCAGCACTTATTGTGAGTCGTCTACTTGTTGCAGGAGAGGAGAATGAAAGGTCAGCACTTATTGTGAGTCTTCTACTTGTTGCAGGAGAGGAGAATGAAAGGTCAGCACTTATTGTGAGTCGTCTACTTGTTGCAGGAGAGGACAAGGAGAGGACGGGACAGAACTTGGGCCAGTCCCCGCTGGTGTCTCTCACGCATCAGTCCCGCCATTGCACGGGTGAGACTCGCACAACTGAAGCCCATGCACCGCCTAGTGACATCTCGATGCTGTCAGAGCCGTCACTCAACTGTCCACCTCCGCCAAATCACCAGCACCCTTCGCTCTGTCAACAACAACATTCTTCTACTTGTACGAGTCAACAGCAAGCTATGCCCTGTGCCGACCAACAGCGTTCCTTGACCTGCAGCGGTCGACCACACTCGCCCACCGGTGATGCGAGACAGTATTCTTGGTCCTGCGAGAGCATATTGAATTCACTGCTTTTTCATGGGAGACAGGGTTCACTACCCTTCGATATCCAACTGAATTCTTTACCCCTCAACAATCATCAGCTTATTTTAGAATTGGATAATCGTCAGCATAGTTTACTATTAGGTGACTGCCAGCATTCTTCATCATTGGGTGACCGTCAACAATCTTTACCACTGGATAACCATCAACATTCATTACCATTGAATAACCATCAACATTCTTTACCATTGAATAACCATCAACATTCTTTACCATTGAATAATGACCGTCAGCATTCGTTACCATTGGATGACTGTCAGCATTCTTTACCATTGGATGGCCGACAGCATTCTTTACCACTGGATGACCGTCAACATTCATTACCATTGAATGACCGTCAGCATTCGTTACCATTGGATGACTGTCAACATTCGTCACCATTGGATGATCATCAGCATTCTTTACAATTGGATAATCGTCAGCTTTCGTTGCTAACGGGTGACCGTCAGCAGTCTTTACCATTGGATGACCATCAGCATTCGGTACCTCTGGATGACCGTCAGCATTCCTCACCATTGGATGATCGTCAGCATTCGCTACCTTTGGATGACCGTCAGCATTATTTGCCATTAGATGTCCGTCAGCATTCGTTAACCTCGGGTGAACGTCAAGCTTCGTTACCACTGGTTGAGCGTCAACATTCGCTACCCCTGGATAGCCGTCAGCATTCTTCATCATTGGATGACCGTCAGCATTCTTCACCATTGTGTGACCGGCAGCATTCTTTGCCTTTGGATGACCGTAAACATTCGTTACCACTGGATGACCTTCAGCATTCATCACCGATGGATGGCCGTCAGCATTCTTCACCGTTGGATGACCGTCAGCATTCTTCACTATTGGATGATCATCAGCATGCTTTGCCATCTGATGACCGTCAGCATTCGTTACCCGCGGGTGAACGCCAACCTTCTATTCCATTGGATGACCGTCAACACTCGTTACCACTGGATGACAGTCAACATTTTTCATCACTGGATGACCGTCAGCATTCTTCACCGGTGCATGGCCGTCAGCATTCTTCATCATTAAATGACCGTCAGCATTCTTCAACAGTGGAGGGACAGCTATGTTTGTTGTCCAGCGACCACCTCCCACGTTCCAAGGCTGACCGACAGACCACTGCCCCGGTGAGTGAGGTCCAGCGCTGTCCCGCCATCGAGGGACGTGACGAGGCTACTGTCACCTCGGTGACGTCACGGTTCAACGCACTGCGACAGCAAGTGGAACAGCTGCAGCAGGAGCAACAGCACGAGAACATGATGGTGCAGCAGCTAAAACAACAGCAGCAGCAACTGAAGCAGGAGGAGGCGGTGTCGATGCAGCTGCAGCAGCGGCTTTTGCTTAACGCGCAGACACCGAAGACGGTCTCACTGCCGCTGGAGCTGCCACGTCCCAAGGACGGACTCAAGACTGACGACTGCCAAGTACGAAGTCTCTCGCCTGAGGAGGCCGTCCTGGAGGTGTCCTCACAGGTCCACGCACCGCAGTCACAGGAGCTGACACCACAGCAGCGTGAACTGGGGCAGAACAACCACAGCTTGTTACCTCTAATGCAGCGGGAACATAGTCAGTCACAGCGGAGCTTGTCGAAACAACAGGAGCTGGCATTCGAGCAACAACAGCAGCAACAGCAGCAACAGCAGCAGCAGCAGAACACAACAGCCAATGACAATTTGAATATGACGACGCGTCATCAGATATGTCAGCCATTGTCACGATATACAAACCGCCAGCAAAAGCAGCAGCGACCGCAGCAGCGACAGCAGCTTCGAGATCAGGAGCGAAAGCAGCTGCGCCTGCAGCGACGACAGAGGCAGGTGTCCCCGTCAGTCGAGGAGGCGCTCGAAGCACTCCGTAGTCGTAGACACTGGCAACTCCCCGACCCGAAGAACAAAAATCACTTCTTCAGCTTACGTCACGACACAAAGCTGACATGGCTGCGTCGACCTGCACCAGCGCACAGCGACTGCTCCAGCAAGACCTTCGAGAGAGGCACGAAGGTGGAGGAGGGGGGCGACACGACATGTTCTGGTAAGTGTCACGTGATTCACTCGTTTACCTCCTACAACAAACGTGTCATCCACCCCAGCGTGTAGGTGGTTTGTGTTTGACACAATGACGTCATGTTTGCCTAACAACACTTACTGGATAGTTATTGCTGAAAATATGTTTTAGTTACGTATAGCCGGTATGCTTGTCGTCTGTCGGTGAAAGAGTCATATAGTTGAAACATCGAGTGTTGAATAACTCTCCAAGTATTTGGCGCTACTGTATGCGAACTGAACATCAGAATGGTATAATCATAATGACTATAACAGCTGTCCGTAGTGTGTCGCTTCACTGTATATATTTTCAACGCCACTGTTGCCCTTAACTGTGATAATTTCCTCGTGGAAACCACTGCAGTCACGGTACGTAACAAACGCCACTATTGCCCGTATGCTAATGTACTCGTGGAAACTACAGCAGTGACGGTATATATTTGTTGCACCGAGGACAATCATTGCCAGATGTCTTATGGTAGTTGTTATACTGAAGACAATCGTTGCAGATGTCGAAGATCTTTGTTAAATGTATTGTGGTATTTGTTGCACCGATGACAACTTCTGCCAGATGTTTTCCTGCTATTTGTTGCACTAAGAACAATCGCTGCCACATGTTTTGTGATATTTCCTGGACTGAGGATAATCGCTGCCAGATGTCTAGTGGAAAAAAGAACTATTAATACCGCTATACAAAGCAATAGTTAGGCCTCAGTTAGAATATTGTATACAAGCACGGAGGTCACATCGCAAGAAGGATACTAATATGTTAGAAAGAGTACAAAGGAGAGCAACTAAAACGATGCCAAAACTCAAGGAATATTATCTATGAAATGAGTCTAAAAGAGTGTGGTTTAATAACACCAGAAATCAAGAGATTGAGAGGCGATCAGATAGAAGTATTTAAAATATTGAACGGGTATGAACATATTGAGAGAAATATTTGTTTTTAGTTAAGGAACAGAGGACGACTAGAGGACATGGAGTTTCACTAGCACAGAAGCAGTGTAGACTAGATATTAGAAAAATATCGTGTTCACAAAGAACAGTAAATGAATGGAATAGATTACCAGTAGTATTCATACATTTAAAAATAAAATCGACATATACCTTAGAAGGGCTGGGTACTCTTACGTAGATAGGCTGGACTCTCGCTAAGCCAAAGGACTGACTACTCCAGCTGCCATCTAGAATTGATTCTCTAGGTGGCAATCTTGTTAAATATTGTTACGTTTGTTGCACATAGGACATTCTCTGTCAGATGTCTCGTGGTATGTATTGTACAATGGCTGCCAACAGTTGCCGTCCTGTTCCAGACACGAGTGAGTCGGTGCCCTACAGATCCCGTGTGTGTCGTCGCCAGAGCACCACGAATGCGAGTGGAGAAAGCCGGATACCACTGGTGGTCAGACGACACACCTCAATGATCAAGGGGCAGTGATGTAGGAAGACATTTAAGCTAATCAACCGGGTGTCCCAGCGTCAATGTTGTTGTGCTTCGTATTTTCTCTGAAACTGTCGTTTGAGGTGGTTGGAGCAATGCTTTTTCTAAATTGTTTCCTACCATCCCCTGAGTTTTCTTAATCTAACGCCACACAAACCGTCCGTCTCGACCCCTCTGTAGACAGGCGCTCACTCCTCCCCTAACCTCAGCATATATCAGTACATTACAATCCTGCCACAACATTCGTTTCGTTGTCGTCCTTATTTTCTCTCTACTTCTGTTTCTTCGCTGATAGTTCTCCGATTGCGTCCAGATATACAGCCGACTGCGGCTGACCCGTCGCAGCTTCCTGGTCCACTTTTTCACCAACCTCCTCTCTCAACGCCTCAATGTGTGTGTGTGTGTGTGTGTGTGTGTGTGTGTGTGTGTGTGTGTGTGTGTGTGTGTGTGTGTGTTATATATGTACGATGTATGTGTGTGTATATTTATGTGTGTATGTGTATGTGTGTGTATGTCTGCGTGTGTTTGGCGTGTGTCTGTGTCTGTGTATATATGTGTGTGTATGTGTGTGTTTTTGTGTGTTTGTGTGTGTTTGTGTGTGTTTGTGTGTTTTTGTGTCTGGATAAGTGTGTGAGTGGAGTGTATGTGTGTATGTCATAGTGTGTGTATGCATGGGTGTATGTGTAGGCATGCGTATGTGTTTGTGTATGTGTACGATTATGTGTATGTGCACGAATATGTATGCGTGTGCATATGCGTATGCGTGTGTATTTGTGTATGTGTATGCATATGCGTATATATGTGTGTGTGCATGTGTTTGCACGTATGTGAGTAAGTGAGTGAGTGAGTGAGTTAGTGATTGATTGATTGATTGATTGATTGATTGATTGAGTGAGTGAGTAAGTGAGTGAATAAGTGTGTGAGTGGGAGAGAGAGACAGTGAGTGTGAAAGTGAGTGAGTGAATGAGTGAGTGAGTGAGTGAGTGAATGAGTGAGGGAGTGAATTAATGATTGAGTGAATGAATGTGTGAGTGTGCGTCTATGTATATGTAACTTGTATTAATTGATTCCAACAGTGACCGTGGTGACAGAAAACACGGCCCCCAACAGAGAACGTGGTGACAGAGATATCACGGTCACAATAATGACTGTGGTGATAGAGAACACGTCCCAACAATGACTGTGGCAACAGAGAACACGTCCCCAACAATGACTGTGGCAACAGAGAACACGGTCCCAACAATGACTGTGGCAACAGAGAACACGTCCCAACAATGACTGTGGTAACAGAGAACACGGTCCCAACAATGACTGTGGCAACAGAGAACACGTCCCAACAATGACTGTGGCAACAGAGAACACGGTCCCAACAGTGACTGTGGCAACAGAGAACACGTCCCAACAATGACTGTGGCAACAGAGAACACGGTCCCAACAATGACTGTGGCAACAGAGAACACGGTCCCAACAGTGACTGTGGCAACAGAGAACACGTCCCAACAGTGACTGTGGCAACAGAGAACACGGTCCCAACAGTGACTGTGGCAACAGAGAACACGTCCCAACAATGACTTTGGTAACAGAGAACACGGTTCCAACAATGACTGTGGTGACATAGATCACGGTCCCAACAATGACTGTGACAACAGAGAACACGGTCCCAACAATGACTGTGGTGACAGAGATCACGTCCCCAACAATGAATGTGGTAACAGAGAACACGGTTCCAACAGTGCTTATGGTGACAGAGAACACGGTCTCCAACAATGACTGTGCTGACAGAGAACACGGTCTCCAACAATAACTGTGATGACAGAGAATACGGTCCCCAAACACTGCTTATGGTGACAGAGAACACGATCCCCAACAGTGATTGTGCTGGTCCCCAACAGTGCTTATGGTAACAGAAAACCCGGTCTCCAACAAAGACTGTGGTCACTAGCATTGTGGCATTAGCTCCACTTCGGACTGATGCCGTTGTCGTAATGTGCCTCCAGAGTCACATCAACAAGGCATTGCCTGCCCCGCTGCCAGGTTAGATTTCAAGTTTCAACTTTTTATCCTGGATTGTCAAACTCTCAAGCCATTGTTTTATATATATATATCACATTTGTATACAGTAATAGCAGTCGTTACATAGATACTAATGAACTTGTAGAAAACACACAGCATCGTTACATTCACAAACAAACGCGCTCGCAGACTCTCGTTTTGTGTTCCACGTAGGACAGTTTGAGAGGATTACGACCATCGATAACCTCTCGTCGTGGTAGTACGGAATTGTCAAATAGCATTGCTATGATGTTGACGTGACAATAAACATAAACATTGCAGTGTCGGCGTCATTTTACCAACTAGTCCTTCAGTTATAATGGTCCGCTATCCCGAAGCATTTGTAGTCCACACCTAGTACATGTGATTGCTAAGTTACATGTCACCTATTATGCGCACATAACTTTTATTGTTCAACACAGCTGGTTTACCAAATAAAATTTTACCGTCTTGACATGCATATGACACTTTTAAAATATATATGTATACGTCCTGTGTGCTAGGTCGTAGAATTATCCCTGAACGTTTGCGCCCAAGGTGCAAGTCGTCTCTGACAAAAAGGTATAATTCCCCAGTCTCCATTATATTTAGATTATAATGGTTTTATTATATTGGCATGACCAATTACACATTCTAATTGTGCAATCTAATTGTTGTCAACACATAAATCAATTCAAGTCAACATGTTGCGTATTTCCTTTGTGTACCACGCGTGCTGGGCAGTTGTGTAAACGTTGGAATCTAGAAAAATCCTTTTAGCAGTGTTGTTAGGGCATGTGTTACAATAGTCTAGGCGATTAATAACTGCCGCTGCTTGTTTTACCTGTAAATAACGACATATGACGCCACATTCGACGAAAATCATGAACGTGGCAGAAATATGATTTCATACTTCAGAAAATTCCTTCACATCACCTATTAATTGATCTATTCTTACGACGCAATTATGTGATCATATATTTTAATGAATTTATCAACATTTAATACATTTTTGCTACGTATGTGTATGTTTAGCCAATTTCATGCCTGATTTTTGTGGGTGTTTCGCAAGAACTAGCTGTATCACAAATTACCTATATGACAAGACGAAAATCTGATTAAACCTTAACGGCATATAATCAAGTTGTGTGAATCAGGCGTCATAGGACGTCGCAACTTATTGTGTTACTAATCATGCCATACTATTTATCATCAAGATTCTCGATGAAATCAAATTGTGACGTCACGCGACTGCGCCAGTTCTGACAATACCGCCTTTGATAAAGTATTGTTCTCCTCAAATGTTAGCCACTACATGTTCAATTTGGCGGTGTCGCCTTCAGTAGTTGTGGCACTGCTCTCGATTATGTTTCTAGCGGGTTATATACAATACAAAAGTTAGTATGCTTAACTAAAAACGTTGGCACCATCGGCGCATGGCCTCTTCGTTATGTCTCTGCAGAGCACTTCCCATTCCCTACAAATCATTCTTCTAATTTGTTGCGTGCGTTGAATCATCTTCCATGTAGCTATGGCCGAACTCCACTACTCTAGATTAGTCGCCTGAAGATGGGCAATCTTTTGTATGGTAAAACTCATGGCATCTGCCACAGACTGTTTAGGATTCTGCCATTATACGTGTCTGAAAACCCCTTGAAGTGCGATTTGAATGTGGAAAATTATTCAAGTAAGATAGAAGTGCAGGTGTTATCCCATTTGCACCTGTATCTATTCCGTACCCACATGTTTACTTTTTGGAAATGTGAGTGCCTCCATATAGGACACGGGAACGAAGATGTACAATATACAATGGTTGGCATTGTACAAAGCACTAACGTAAAAGAAAAGGACCTAGGGTTAACAATGAATGTTGATATGAAGGTCTCAGATCAGGGCGGAATGGCAGCATCGAAGGGAATTATTGGATTAATTAGGGGACATACAGTGTACAAGGAAAAATAACTAATAATACTGCTGTACAAAACAATAGTTACGTCCCATTTAGGTGTTTGGAAATGTTTTGACTGAGTCTGCATTGCTAGCACATCTGTTGTGCTTTCAATACAGTGCAGTAATGACATGAAACGATGAGCGACCTTCAGAATGCGTTCGGCGTGACACTGAGTTGATGGCGCGCGGACATCTCCGCACTCTGTGTGCGACGTTGTATTGGAAGCGGCTTTCTACTCGCAGCCACCTCGCTCCAGCTACTCGCAACTTCATCACTTCGATAGACGAAGATTCACATCAACTGTGTTGGGCAATCACTTTCACTCCGCAGCATAGGCGCGGCAACAGAGGGCTAACGGGGCAACTGTCTGAGACATTTCTTTGGGGGAAATGTTCACCCCCCTCCCGTCTTCCAAAGTCTCCGCTGAAGCGAGACAACGGAAGAGATAAGGTGAAGTTATGTAGGCGGACTCCGTTCAGGCGACACCAGAAGCGGAGTGGTGTTCAACTTCCCGTTCTCAGCTGCCCCTATATTGGTTTTGTTCCCGCTCCAGTGAGGCCCACGTTGTTTGGTTCGTTCAGAGAAAATATCCAATAAACCTCAAAACACACGAAATACCTCGTCACTTCTACTGTGATCTCAAATACATGAATCCATCTGGCACGTGTGGACCCAGGACTTCGAAATTGTAAATACACTTTATTGAACCTCTAATATCCACGAGTGCACCTGGTACTACGCAAAGAGAAACAATCATGAACTATTTTTCAAACAATGTCAGGGTCGTTAGTTAAGCGACACGACAAGATATGTGCATCGCATCCATACTCCCACGCACGAGGACTCGCTAGCATACACACATTACCGCTCTACAGGACACAAGGTCACCACCGTGATGTGACGACACCGCAGGCTGTACGTCTGTGTGCACAGCGTGTCTGTGTTGGAAACAACCCACATCGATTGGTTGGTTGATTCATGGATTGATTTTGTGGATTGACTGGTGGATCATCGATCAACGATTTAGGGACAACTTGCCCCTAAATTGTGAAAGATTTCGGACGAGCGAGCGAGCGAGCGAACGAACGAACGAACGAACGAACGAACGAACGAACGAACGAACGAACGAACGAACGAACGAACGCTAGCACGCACGAACGAACGAACGAACGAACGAACGAACGAACGAACGAACGAACGAACGAACGAACGAACGAACGAACGAACGAACGAACGAACGAACGAACGAACGAACGAACGAACGAACGAACGAACGAACGAACGAACGAACGAACGAACGAACGAACGAACGAACGAACGAACGAACGAACGAACGAACGAACGAACGAACGAACGAACGAACGAACGAACGAACGAACGAACGAACGAACGAACGAACGAACGAACGAACGAACGAACGAACGAACGAACGAACGAACGAACGAACGAACGAACGAACGAACGAACGAACGAACGAACGAACGAACGAACGAACGAACGAACGAACGAACGAACGAACGAACGAACGAACGAACGAACGAACGAACGAACGAACGAACGAACGAACGAACGAACGAACGAACGAACGAACGAACGAACGAACGAACGAACGAACGAACGAACGAACGAACGAACGAACGAACGAACGAACGAACGAACGAACGAACGAACGAACGAACGAACGAACGAACGAACGAACGAACGAACGAACGAACGAACGAACGAACGAACGAACGAACGAACGAACGAACGAACGAACGAACGAACGAACGAACGAACGAACGAACGAACGAACGAACGAACGAACGAACGAACGAACGAACGAACGAACGAACGAACGAACGAACGAACGAACGAACGAACGAACGAACGAACGAACGAACGAACGAACGAACGAACGAACGAACGAACGAACGAACGAACGAACGAACGAACGAACGAACGAACGAACGAACGAACGAACGAACGAACGAACGAACGAACGAACGAACGAACGAACGAACGAACGAACGAACGAACGAACGAACGAACGAACGAACGAACGAACGAACGAACGAACGAACGAACGAACGAACGAACGATGAAATCGTACACAACATCATTCAAGGCGGTCGGTAATATATCGACGTGACCATAGTTTGCTTTGAGCAACCCAGATGTCAGCACCGTCCTGTCACTGTCCTCATATTTCTGTGGGCCCTTGGTCTGACTGGGTTTAATCATATGTTACCGGCTTCATTTACGCTAACTCAGCAACAGCATTCAAAGGTAGTGGTTGTTGGATAGGGACTGGAACATCATCGTCATTAATTGGAGAGTCCGATGCTCATATTACAGCGACAAGTTGTTGGACAACAAACGCATTCAGAAAATGCATTAGGATCGCCTGATACGTTTAGGGCCGACCAAACGTCGGCTTAAGTGAACGTCGGCTTAAGTGAACGTCGGCTTAAGTGAACGTCTGTGTTAACACGCTGTCCTATCGCGTCTGTACTATGGACCTGCCACCCACCGATCGAGGGCTCCTTTGAAGTGGCAGACACACACACACACACACACACACACACACACACACACACACACACACACACACACACACACACACACACACACACACACACACACACACACACACACACACACACACACACACACACACACATACATACACACACACACACACTGGCATTTAGTTGTCACCAGATACCAGCAATTACCTGTCAGTAGCACAGAACACGTGTTTCATGTTTCTGGCGAACCACAGGTGTTTGTGTATATACGCGTGCAGTCAGGTGTGACGGACAAGTGCAGACTAACAGCGGTTGTTGGTAAACAAACGTCCGCACACGGTTCTAACGAGGAAGGATATCATTCCCCATAGGGAAATACACGATGATATGTAAACATCTGCAACTTTCATAACAAATACGTCATAATCGCGATCAAGAGGGGCCGAAATTATTACACTCATGTTGTAGTTGACACAAATGCTATTAAACTCGTTAAGTAAAGCCACTAGCAAAATGTTCATCATCCGGATGTAGCTACACATGCACATACGCATGATACAGTTTCTCGGGGTATTAAAACAGTTTTCTTATATTGAAAAGAGATTTCTTTTTTAAAGTCCCAAACGACTCTGATTTCCTGAAAAAATGCTACATGATATGAGCAACACATTAAGGCTCGCTTATTATATGCCTAAGGATGGAACCTAAAAACGGCACACATACAAAATTACGTGAACCTACATGTCTTTGTATACAACGGTGAGAAGCGATGCGTGACGCAGAGATAACACGCGATCAGCTGTTGTTTGTAAACACGCCAAAGAAACATCATAGCCATTTGTGTTAACGCGCAACCATTCTTTGCCCGCTAGAAAACGGCAGTACACTGACAAGGATTTCAGAGCGACGCAGAGACGCGACAGGTGCGAGTTCTATGCGGTTTAACGACGGATTCTTCCTTTAATATATTAAATCAACCGTATGGTTCCACTGACCTCAAATTACGACTGGATATAGCCAGCCAGTGTTATTGTGGTCTCGACCTGACTCAAAGGAACATTCATATATAGGGTTGGTAGTAACTAACATGCGTGTGGTATTTATACTGCCTATTCTGTCATAAGATCTGTGTAGACGTCTTTGTCTTGGTAATGACGTCATAAATGTTTTCTGGGTACACTCTTGTAATAATTTGATATAATTTATGCATGCCGTATATTACCTATCATCTTCAGAATCAGTTTTTTAACCTGATTTACTACATATAACATTATCGCCTAATGTCAACAAATCATTTTTTTGTATAACATTCTTAACATTCTAGAAAGTTATTAAACTTTAAAACAACAAACTAATAACAAATAGATCTTCATCACTTTTATTGACGCATGACAGTTACATGGCATGAATCCTTAATCTTCCTCACCCTCGTCTATTTGGTGTTGAAATACTTGCTGAATAACCTATGATGAGTGGGTGACAAAGGCTGTTATGTTGCTTGTATTGAAACTATAGAAATTGTTATTTCCAAGATGCCCATTACATTAATTACCCTACTTGAATAAACAAACATTAATGCATGATCGAACAACCCCAATGGACCTGTTGTGGACCACACACAATGTCAGCCACATACATACAATATGATGGATATATATATATATATATATATATATATATATATATATATATATATATATATATATATGACATTATATATATATATATATATATATATATATATATATATATATATATACACACACATTGTATTTAATAGCATAGTATATCCCGTATTCTGTTCATACATAATTATAATAACATTGATAAATCTATAAATGAACGTGCCCCATATCCATGAGGACTAAATTGTCAGTATACCATCATATGGTTAATTATCGAAATACGTTTTATACATCCAGGATTTACATTGTATACTTTTTACTGAGATCAGCCATGTAAACACAGAAAAGGATAAGGAGAAATGATTCCTTCTACATGCACCTCCTTACTAACATTATAATTGTTGGATATGATATTCTTCCAACGGGCGTATATTTTCATTGTATTAAAATATAAACATTTAAATGCTCATTAAGTATCTCAAATTTACACGATCAAAAGCTAAGGAGACATGCAAAACACTTGAAAATACATTAGTTATCAAGCACGTACATTTTAGTGCAAAGTGTAAGTGATGGGAAACTTTCAATTGTGTTAAGTAATTTCTGAACAGTTGTTGATAATCAATAATTAATTAGTTGAAGGTGCAATGACGATATAGGCCACTGCGTGGCGCCACCGTTTGCAGCCTCCTCCATCGGCAGAGTTTAAACCAGATGATCGTGGTGTGTGTGACTCACAGGCGTTCTATTGATGTTATGCGATGCCAATCTCAGTCTGACAGATTGTCGCTGAAAAGGATGTAATCTGTTCTAAACCCTTTTAAGCGCCAACAAAGCAAACTATGCTTCTACGCCAATGCCGCCGGTTATGCGTCTTCGTGATTGCCATAGACAATCATAAAGCGATATTTACCCTTCTGCTCTGACATTTGATCTGTGTTATTATTTACGTAGCCAGACCCGGTAATTGATGGCTGACGTCAAAAAACAACACAGCAGTAAGAATTGCTAGCAGGCAAATGCTTTGCCACTCGGAACTCGGTTCGCGTACTAATATTTTGAACGTTAGTCGCCATCCGACAACCAAGCAACTCTGTATATATATATATATATATATATATATATATATATATATATATATATATATATATATATATATATATATATATATATATATATACGTGTGTATATATATGGGTTTGAATTTTATATATACATATATATATGTATATATATATGTATATATATATATATATATATATATATATATATATATATATATATATATAGGGGTTTGAATTTTATATATACATATATATATATGTAAAGGAAATGTGCTCAGCTCGTGTGTTACTCCGGCATTCACGAATGCAATAGAGACGATGGCACTAACAGAGGAACAACAGAAGGTACAGGTTTGCGAAAAACAACCTGGTAATAATAATCGTGGGATATAAGAGATCTGATAAAAGAACATGGGTGGAATGAGAGTAGAAGTTGGAGTGAAGGATAGTTTTAAAAAGAAATGGGTGAGGAGTACATGGGCTAGTCATATAGAAAAATGGGAGATGAAAAACTGGCAGAGAGCATATGGGCAGAAAGTGGATGGGGGACTTGAGGCGAGGAAGACCGACATTGGGATGGAGGTTTGCATTAAAAGTAATTTCGAAAGAATGGGAGAGTCTAACTTCGCGTTAGTTCGCGAAATATCCTCATATTTTTTAATGTATGGGCTACTTCAGTATTTTCAGTTATCAAGTTGGAGCAGATTTCGTATTTGAGCAGATTTCGTATTCCAGCAAATTTATATTTTAGCAGACTTTGTGTTTGAGTAGATTTCGTCTTTCAATAGGCTTTGTAATTGATGAGTTTCCGTATTTGAGGAGATTATTCGACAATAATCTAACGCAGTGACAATGAAACTCCTAAGATATCAACAATCTTATTATCTGAAATGATAGTCCTAATATCGTTCAAAAATATCTATATATTTTATGGATAGTATAGACAGAGCTAGAAAACTCGAAACTGCTTAAGCGTTAAGTTATTTATTTTCGGTATGTTTTAGGGTTACAGGTTCATAAAACACGTTTGTACTGATACGAAGCCTTAGAATTACCTGAAATAATTCTTAACAGGATTAATTAAACTTTCAAACATTATTAAGCATGTAAAACTATAAAGGATTCTCTTTGTCGAATAATTATATATATATATATATATATATATATATATATATATATATATATATATATATATATATATAAGGTTAAATGCTGCATAGGGAGACCAGTTGTGCATATACCACCGCGTACGGGACACCGCGGATTTAAGGAGACCGCAGCCGGTCTCCGTAATGTTTTGAGATGTGATTGCGTAACTACTGCATTTTATGTTACGATTCCCTTGCTAGTGGAGATAGTTTAGACATAAAGGAAGTAACTTATGCCATTATTCGGAACTTTATTTTATATTTTGATTGATTTTGAGCACCTTTAGTGCAGACCCTTGTATATTTTGAAGTGCCTAAGGCACCGCGTACGGGACACCGGCAGAAAAGTACTTATAGTTTAAAAGTGTTGCTATATATTGATTGAGGGGTTAGTGTTTCGTGTTCAGTGTAATATATGCTTGTTGGATATGTATTAATTTTAATAAATATGTAAACACATTAATAAAACAAATATTTGACGGATCTCCAAGCCATACGTCGTACATTTGTTGAATGCGGTCACGTAAATTTTACGACATTCGATACACACACAATGAACTCAATAAGCTAGCATTCTTTAACTGATTAATGTGGTATTATAAACGCCGAAGTTGTGCTTTTTCATTTGAGTATTTGTACTTATTTAATATTGTGTAGCTTAACGATGTCTTAACATGATGTAGCAAATGTCGTAAAGCGGCAGCGAACAACAACAACCTTCGGTTTCGCAAGTAACGAAGTATAGGTAAGTTCATTGAAAACATTCAGTTTTTAAATTATTTAAGGTTACCGTTTATAGAACACATTGCGTGAATTCTATGGAAATAGCCATCTTTGTTAGATGCATGCAATTGTATGTAGTTGAAGCTGAATTATACCCCTATATTTAGTTAAACTTAAAAGTAAACAATTGATTTGGATTTGACAGTTGGAAGATTGCGGTCGCACCTAGTCCTAGAACGTTGTGATTATAATTACATTTGTTATCTAAACGTATGACGGTAGATCCGTCGTCGTCGACATTCTTATGCTCATTTTCTGTTTAAGTCATATAACACCTTAAACTTAGTGTAGCTTTGTGACCAAAAAACCTTGTTTGATTCAACGAAGGGGTGATGATTTTATTATAGGACGTTGTTGCGTAGCCGAGCATCGGAACCGTGTTCGCTGGTGATAAAGGTCCGAGCATTCAACGCGCATGCGCCTACTTTGACTTTCCCCGGTGCTCGGACGCGGTGCAGCATGCCGAGCATCGGAACCGTGTTTGTTTGTGATAAAGGTCCGAGCATTCAACGCACAGGCGATTTCTTGGCCGTACTTTCACGTTACCCTTCGCTTCAGTATCAGTATGGGTGCGTGATCGTACTACTGCTACTAGCGATTCATAAGGATATTCGATTAATATTTATAAGTCCATTATAACAAGTCATAGCCTATGGAAAACAAATGAAATCAATACTTAAAATTTATAAGCCCAATTGCATGATTTGAAATGTTTTTTTGCGTTAATGGTATGAATCTAAGTACGTAATATATACCCATAACGACATTATAATGAATAAATATGAGCATTATTAATAATTACATGAGCATCGAAAGAAACAACTGGGGCATCATACAGCATATGGCTGGTTGATGAATACATATTTTTCATAGGGCATAACAGGCCAAAGTAATTGCGTTTTGAGAACTGCAGATTGTAATTGCTGTAGTATAGCAGAATGATTTATGGACTTCATGTTTTTTATATAGTAAATTTAATATTATAATTTTAATAGAGCCAGTTCCATTAGGAAAGGATTATAAGTAATATCGCTTTAGAAGATATTTATTTCTGCTGTATTACTTTATGCAGAATTATTAAATACACACATGTGTAATGTAGCAATATTGTATGTAGCAGTTTATTACTGGAAGATGACAAAAGAACATCTCTACAATGATGGTTACCTGGGTAATATTAATATTTAAGTGACATATGTACGCGTCATGCGCAAAGATAAATCGACTTGCAATCTGACACAGTAATGTAAAGCATACTCGTGAATTGCACTAATGTAAAAAAAACTTGCTACGTGATCTCTATATCTAGAATACATTACTAATGTGTGGTATCTGATTCCATACTGACATTATTAACAGGGTATATAACTACATGTCATGCACTTGAAATCTGACACAGTAATATAAAACATGCATATGTAGTGCACTAATATAAGCATAAAAGTAAGAAAGGAGAAATGTAAAACATATACATTTCACAAATGGCATAATACTATTTATATAGTTATACAAAAGGGTTACCATGACACATGCTAGATTAGTGGGTAATGTAGCGAAATGGGAAAATAGCTCATGAAGTCAACACTGCCAGTTTTGAGTTTTGTTATGGTTGCAGTGTTTTGATTACAGTGTTTATGTAAGAGAAATTTAAAACATATACATGACATCAAGGTGAATTTATTTTCGATGCTCAATACAAATACATAGATAAATCAATTTTTAAAACATTGCACAAAAGGGTTATCATGACACGTGAGATTTGCGGATAATCTAGTATTTAACAGCAGGAACTGCGTAATATCTAAGGTAGTAGGGGTTATATTTGTAAAACATAATCATGCCTGAGATCATTATTAATTTAATGCACTGACAAAATGAAATGTAGGCAAAGAATATCAATCATAAACAATTTAGTAAACATAACATACATCTTATAACACATGAAAATTATGGTATTATGCTTGCGACATTTTAATTGCAGTTTTAATACATTTTATTATACTTTTATAAATATTGTATTAAAACCGTAATATAATGCACATAACTATTTCACTAATATAAACTTAATCAAGCAAAACAATAACTAGTATAATAACATTAAGCATGAATTACATTATTATTGTAATATAAAACTGACACTTATTCTGTGGTTAAAAATGTCATTGCAGTTCGATAAAGATAGTGATAACAGCAAAATTGAGGTGGTGCAAAAAAAAAAAAAATCCCCAGTTGTCTCATATAGACGCCGAGTCGTCTCATGATCGGCGCCTAGTTATCTTGAGCCGACTCGGCTGTTAGCCGAATCGATTGGCATTTGTCTTTGAAGTACTTGTGCTCGGGCTTAATCTTGCAATCTATAGAGTCACCGACGCAGCCGATGTCTTACAGTCCCCCGCCTGTAGTCAATGTAGAGTTGCACGGCTGTTCTATTTCCTCATTTTGCGTCAAAACCATCGGCTACGTTCATCCCAACCCAAGTACAACCACACCATGCTCGGCTGCCGTGAGAAAGAGCGGAAGCAAGATGCAACACGTGACAATTGGCGCATGCGCGTTGAGTGCTCGGACCTATAACGCTAGGGTACAAGGTTCCGATGCTCGGCTACGTAACCACTTCGTTTATTATATTGAGGTTTTGATCACTGTCACGTGACTGCGGTCGCTAAGACGCAGACTACTATGATGGTGGTTGATCGTTAGTCCTCATTTTTTTTATTAAGAACCATACTTTTTGGAACATATGCATGTGATATTGTAGAAGGATGGAACTGGAGCACTGGTGTTATATCAAATTTAGCCTAAACTGACATAATTGAGGTGGACCCCGATATTGTTCAAGTGCCGAAGACGTCAGACTTCAGTTCCAATTTTCGGGGCTTTTCTGTTTGTAGCACAAAACATGCCTCCAAACATCTTTGTCGTATTAACAAAACATTGATCACATTTTTGGGATATCTGTGATAAGTTAAAGTAATGTCACCAGCTAGTGTAAATAATTGTGTCCTGTCTAATGTGTGTAAGTCTGTCTATGTTTTCATTTTATATCACATGAATCAACTGGTGAGAAACTGGACACTAACAGGACAGTGTAACAAAATAGGTGTGACTTGTATATAATTCGAACCCACCTCAATTTTACCTTTATAACTGTTTCTTTGATAACACTCTATACTTCATTTTGTTAATTTAATCTGTCAACATAATTCCATGGATGCATATTTATGTTATTTTTTATAAACAGTGCATCCGAACTTACTTTTCAGGTAAAAAAAAAACATGCGGTCAGCATAAATATATTATAGTTATCACTCAGTCCAAGAGCATGGGATATTACTCATAAAACATATTAATGACATGTTATTGTTAAGCACAATATCCAACTGAACATACGATTTGCTTATAAAAAGCTCTTTCTTGTTGTAGCTGAAGCAGCAACATGCCAAAACAACGCGCTATGCTGCTCACAAGATGTCAACAAATGGTATGCATGGCTTATTTTGGTTATTGTCAATGGTAGAGCATGTTTACAACCATACACATGCACGCACACATACACATGAATATCTTATAAAATAATACACATGGCTGTGTAAAGTAGTCTGTAAATATTATTTATATATTTTCCTCATTTTAATGTCCAACTTACTTTGATGCACATGTGCAGATAGTATATTGTTAGATGACTAATGTAATTGTACTTATTTTATTTCAGATACGAGCAAGCCTTCAATCAAATCAGCAAAAGGCAAATGCACGTTGTCATGTGTCTTGCTAATATGAGATGTTTAACACTAAAATTACTATTTAAAAATAATATTTAGTTCCTTTAACTTGATTTATATCAGAAACCATGTCAGTAATTTTTTCTTTTTATATTGATGTTAGCAGTCCAAAATTAGATTGAAATAACAAAATATGATACCTACTTACTCACACCCAATATAGTCATAGGGTATAAAACAGTCTAGAACATGCATAATGCCCCTTAAATTCACACTAGTGAGTGCTTTGTATGCTATTTGTGACTTCTGTATCCTAGGATGGCAAAGGTAGAGATGAATTGGCTGGACAGTTTGGAATGGGTGTTGCCAGTGGGAGACCTTATACTGGCCAGTGATTCCAATGTAATGCTTACAATACTCTCTCAAATAGAGTACAAAGCTAAAATTCACCAGACCGATTGGCCTGACAAGTGCCACAGTCAAATCATGAACTAATGAAGTATGGGGCATTCAATGTCAAATCAATAGAAAAGGGTGACATTTACGTGACCATCTTCAATTTTGATGACATATTGTGTATTGGTTTATGATCACAAGTCTATGTTTCCCACACATTGTAGAATTGTCTACTTATTTACATAATAACACGTATATAGCAAAATTGTAAAAAAGTATTTTTTAATGATTTGACCAGACCTAGCAAAAACATGTAACCTCATATTTCACTAATTTGTTTTTATGTTGAAGCATACATATATAGCAAGAATCCGTGAATGGTTTATCGTGCGCAATTGAATAGTTCATGAGTTATGAATTTTTAAAACATTTCTTACGTCACATTAATGCTGACATATAGGCAATGAGTACAGTCATTATGCTCTGTTACTATGCAAACGGCAGCTGGCTTACTAAAATTTGTTTTGTTTTTTATAACCTTTACTATACACTAATTAAAAAATTACTGATTATCTTACTCTACACATGCTGCCATACTTAATGTACAATATAAACATTACAATGGGTCATAACACAATACTGGTTGGTATACATCGCTCATGTTACTTACTGCTTTGGTTTCCACTGCATTTTCATACATTAAGCCTATTCTGCTGGATTTTACCTTGAAAAAGGTAATGAGTAATGATAGCTTTAGCTTCTAGCTGGTTCCAATCTACCTCTGGTTTTGACTATTATTGTGAACTGATATATTTGTCTATGATACCTACTGCTGTCAATCAGCATGATGAATCTAATACTGTTATGAATATAATACTGTTACTTAAGAATACCCCACACCGTTACAGAGTAGAACAAATGTCCTGCATATCGCTAGTACATAGATTGGATCTTACTGGTTCTCAAGTTAAGTCTAATTACTATGTTGTGGTCATATTTACCTAAATTTGTGTCCATGTTACCTACTAACTTACATAGTAACCTCATGTTGTCATCTATTAGCCATGAGGATTGTCATCCCAGCTTCCATTGTAGTCATGCCAGCTACATCAGAATGTACTCATTTTTAATATAAATTATGCATTTGAATTTAGTAGTGAAATGATCCTTTTTTGTATATTAGTACTGTGTTCTGACCTATATGCCAAAACATGGGTAACATTTTAAACTTTCTATCTATGTTCGATTTTGATGAATTATTTTGCTTATATTCATAAGTCAAAGTGTGGCATGTGCATTTTTATGTGAATCTGACCACCCATTTAGTCATGGTCAAGTCATATCATCAAAAGTTGTCATGAAGATAACTACCTGGTAACTTTCCAGATGTCATTCTGGTCTCCTAAGCAATCTACATGTTGCTATCGTTTTAAATTTATAATAAAGATATGTATATATTTGTACCCAATAACAAAATAATAATTCGGAATAATATTTTGCAAAATTTAGTTGATTTCGACCTAACAATGCAAAAATCAAGTAAGCTCTAATTTTCTTTACTTTCTATTTTGAACCATACATAATGGGCAATCATTGCAGAAAGTATGATCAGGCACATTGCACTCCTTTATGCTGCTATAGTGGTATACTCAGAACTAAATATGTCACATAATCTATCAGTATGCAAACGGATGCTGCCTTCATTAAATGTACTGTTTGTTTCTTTACATATTCTATGCAGATGTGGTAAATACCTGTATTTGTTGGTATGTATAATATATGTGTACCTGTAGGTAGCAGAGACAACAAAAGGCCATTTACTATTTGACTTTTGGGGACAAGCTATGACATCTAGAAAGTTACTAGGTAGTCAAGGTTAGATCAAATAGTTATGATTTATATACAGACCTGTTCAACATCAAAGATAGAAGTCACCAAAATTACCTGACTGACTACCGTTAAATGATGGTCAGATTGACCTAAAATATGGTTGGTTTGTAACATACAATCATGAATGCAAACTAATACAATTTGTTTTCTTCAAATAAATCCTGGACAAATAAATACACACACACACACACACACACACATACACACACACACACACACACACACACACACACACACACACACACACACACACACACACACACACACACACACACACACACACACACACACACATTTGCATGCACATTAAGCACAACAGTGAAAGTGAAATCGGAGGTTACATGTTTTTGATACTTCAAGTCAGGCCAAAGGTCTAGCAGTTGTTTTAAAATGTTGGTATATGGGTTATTGTCTAACTAGCCAGACAATTCTAATAGCTTTAAAATGACACCAACATTACATATGTAGGTTGGTCTCCTAGGAGTGTAGTTATGATACCTGAAGCTCGCTAGGCATCAAGGTCAGATCAAAGTTTGATGACCTCTATCTCTTGATGTGAAGGTCAGATTGACTTAACATTTGCATAAACTCATTATCATAAACTAATACACAAAATATCATCAAATTCAAAGACGATCATGTAATTACTTGATTGATTTTATATGGAATCCCCCGTATTGATTATGTCAATATATTGCTAAGGGATGTATTCAGTTGCATAACTGTAATTGTATTTGTAATATAATAATTGTAATTTAATCTGACTTTGATATGCATCGATCACTTAAAGTGCCAATTACATTTAATGAAGGTGTCATTTAGCAGGCAGTGTTTCCTCAGAGAGTAAAATATAGCAACTCTCCTGGTGCAAGGGTCAACATCCATTTTATGTGCTTGTGTGCTGTTAGTTGACTTTTAGAATTATATAGGCAGATCTTGTATATATTGTATTATGTATATATGTTACTGGTTGGCTTAATACAGTGGTATAAACTAACGTCTGCCTTGTTATTTACAGCAAACGAGTTCAAGACATCAACAGTAGCAGTGTCCCACATAAAAGCACTTTTTAGAATATGTCCTATCTGTGTCACCTATGCAAATTGGACATTGGATAAGTCAAATTGTGTACACATTTGCAACAACTGTTAAATCAAATCATGTTTTTACACATGGGAATGTTTGCAATTTACGCGTTACTGTAATTCAGATATTATTTATGTTACTATATATATTTGAACATGTGAATTTTTATATGGGATCTAATAAATGATGTGCTTGTATGCAACAGTATAATTGTTTTATTATTATTTTCAAAATAAGCTACTAGTTATTTACATAGCGTACATTTAGTTGTGTCCATTATGTAGTTTGTCATAATATTACAATTTGCTCCACAGCTAAAACATGTGTTACAATTTACCTCGTACATGAGGTTTCTACTATCCTAATACAATACCTTTTGGCAAGCTTATTAGATGGGACTTTTCCTCTTTTACAAAATAATTTTACACTTGGATTATACATTTTTGCAGGGCATCTACCATTCATATTGTGGACAGTTAGTATGAAATAATAGTATGTCCGTCAACTTATAGGCCATGTACTCGTCCTCGTATATTATGAGTACATCTGAGTACTTTTTCAATATATACTGGAAAAACTTAATTTATTTGTAGCTATAGAATGAAACTCCTGTTAAAAATGTTAATTTCCTTGAAGTGGGATAGAAACCCTGGGCTAGGGATATCCAATGGCTGACTATCCACTCATTTGTGTTCATTAAAGACACATCTCAACTTGATTCACTATTTTTTTCTCAAATGTCGATCACATTTTATGCCTGATTTACATGTAAGTTGGTAGCTAGGCGACTTAATATTGCCCTAGATATATCAACACAGTGACACCACATGCTTGTATTGCAGAGAGATGTACTACATTGTCAGACTAAGTTCATTAGAATATTGCTGGATGAATTTTTATGTTGCAAGAGCTAAAGTATAAAAAATAGTAGAATGTCAAATGTGCATAACCAGTTTGTGGTACCACCTATCTCCATAGGGAATGTGTTAGGTTTACAATTTTCCGACACAAAATAATAAATAATTACCATTGTGTATTCAGTTGTGTTGAGTTATATGAATTAGATTAATTAATAATGTTAAAGCACACTATTATTTAATAGTCTAAAAAAGTGTACTCATACTTGAACTCAAATGTTACCCTGGCCTCATGTATGAAATACAGGCATGGGACTGTTTCGAAAGCCAGTTTGTGGCACTACCTATCTCCATAGAAAATGTGTTTGGTTTTACAATTTTCCACGAAAAAAAATAATTACCATTATGTATTCAGTTGTGTTGAGTTATATAAATTAGGTTAATTAATAATTACTCGTACTTGTACTTAAATTATAGCCTCGGCCTCATGTATGAAGTATAGGCATAGGACTGTTTCGAAAACATTGTACAAATTTACCCGCCCATGTAGTACTTACTAATTTGTTACATTTATGAGGGTATAACCCATGGACAAAATAGCTTCCTTATCTAGGCTTGGATATGTGGGAAAATGTATATTCTTTTTTATTAGTTTCGGCTATTAATAATGCATAAATCATTTTGTGGCTTGCATAATTTTGTTTATCTTTATATTAACCACAAATTACTTCACATTATCAGTTGAAATTATTGTAGCTGTCTCAGATATAAAATAAGGTAGACATTCGTAAAAAAAATGAATTTACCACGCATACGTTTACATATATAACCCTTAATAATGTCACGTTTGTCTTTAAAACAATTACAAGCTTAAGTTACAAAATTCTAAAGAAAACATTTTAAAAGTACCTGCTGGAATTCGATCGTGAGATGTTATGACCCAAAGTCAAACACTTTAGCGATTACGCTACTGAGCCACATACGGCTACGAGACTGAATGTTGTTACCATGTTCTATGGAAATGATGCGACCTGGGTTCGCGTATCTATTTTCGTAAATATGTTTATATAAAATAACTTATATAACACATGTTTACAGAACTAATGTTAGAGAGCAAGGCCAAGCAAAAGGGGCATCGTCTTCGGCATTTTCATGTATGTGACACTCTGTGTGACTGTGACTGCGACTGCGTTTGTAAAAGACTAGTCCAACGACAACGTCAATAATACACTGCTTTGCCTTTGTCTTTGAATTACGACTGCAGTTTATTAAGTCTTTAAGATTCGGTGAATTCGCCAACATGCTCGAAAACAAACTACTCAAGTGTAAATGTATATACATTTATTTATGTTGTTATTGTTTTCGTTGTATTCAATTTTGTATATCCTATGCTGGCGTTATAATTATATACAGCCGCAAACAAGTATAAATAACTTCCGATAACACACCGGTCTCCCCATGCAGCATCTATGCATAAAGTTTTTAAGGAGACCGATTTTTGGGTATATATGTTATTCATTAAAATATCATAACCATATTTTAGTACATAATGTATATTTGTATTACAGACAATGTTCCAATTAAACATCATTGAAAAATCAGTTAGATAAAAATATACGGCCGGGGTTCTGTACGCGGTCGTATATGCACTGGTCTCCGTATGCAGCATTTAGCCTTATATATATGTATGTATATCTATATATATATATATATATACATGTATATATATATATATATATATATATATATATATATATATATATATATATATGTATATATATATATGTATATATATATATATATATATATATATATATATATATATATATATATATATATATATATATATATATATATATATATACATCAATACATGGGTTGGTCGCTAGGTGGCGTAAGTTGGTACATGTTTCTATTTCACTGTTCGTTCAAATTTACATTTTTAATCTAAATTCTGCATTTTTTGTGTTTGACATTACTGCAGTTATAAGACCAACACACTACTTTATTTGGACACGCAGAAATTTTTATAAATTACACCAGTTACGCCGCTAAAATTAATCATTTACAACATAGTGGGCGATAATACAGATAGTTAACTTTTCGCGCTTCGGTACGGTCTTACATTACAAATAACATACAAAGACAGGGGTAGCCCTTTTAAACTGTTAACTAACAGGCCTTTTCATAAGACGTTCCTTTACACCCAGTATCGCCCTGGGGGTGAAGACCTCTACGTTTCATCTGCACGGGCACAGGCTTTGCTGAGCGCGAAGATTTAAACGATCTGTATTTAGCCTTTTAAACTGATTTGTTAAACTTTGTTATTTGTATTTAGCCTTTTAAAAACTCATTCTACATTTAGTATTTTACAGGCTTTAGCATTTTACAGACTTATTCAGCATTTTACAAACTTATTTGAAACTACTGATTTAGTTTATTAATAATTTTAAATACCACTTGATTATGTCTATGTAATATTTATTTTACAACACATTATTTATTTATATATTTTTCTCGCTAGATTTATTAGTCTTACATCTGAGAAACTACTGTACTTTTAGAATTAGTGTGATTTTATACTCTCATATATTTATTTATTACATGTTATTTATTAAGTTTTGGTGCTGTTGACCCATGCCAAACATTTACATTATTTTAGAACGTTTGGCCACTCTCAGTCACTAATTATTTTATGATACATTAATGTTATCACTTGAGCAGATTTTTGTCAAATGTCACCATTGTTCTCACTGTGTGTTTTATTTTTATCCTGTTCTGCAGCTTCTAGAAGCCATGATTTCACCTTGTGTAACACACTGGCACAATGGTCGGATGTAATTTCAACACCTTCCAAATACATGACCACACAAGAATCCTTGACATACTTACACAGTCTGCCATGCCTTAATCTGTGTTTCAACCGAAAATTACTACCAATACCCCGTTCCAGGCCAACATTTAAATTGGCCTTGATCTTACTGCTAGCGGGAGATGTTAGTCTTAATCCTGGACCTGTGGTCAGGCATAACATCCGCCTGGCCACCACTAACATTCGTTCAATTCGTGAAAAAACTGCCTCTCTCACTGATCTTATAATTTCCAAAACAATAGACATTCTCGCTGTGACTGAGACCTGGCTCAGACCGCATGACACAGATGCATGTATTGCCGACATCTCCCCTCCTGGCTATACCTTCCACCATCGACCACGTCCAGTTGGAAGAGGCGGAGGTGTCGGTTTCCTTATTTCAAAACTATTTAACGTAACCCCGTACACCAGCCCGGACTATACCACATTTGAATCTATTTGTCTTAACATATCTAATTCGTGCTTCTGTAGGGTTTTCATTTGTATTTATCGCCCTCCAGGTCATCCAGCTAACTTCTTTGAAGAATTCCAGGATCTTTTGGAAAATGTTGCAACCATGCACACAGAATTTTACATTGTGGGCGATTTTAATCTTCACCTGGATACACCATCTGCAACAACTACCACGTTTAATGATATCCTGGCATCATTTGACACAAAACAACATGTCAATTTCCCAACACACATACATGGACATTGGCTTGACATCTTGATAACTCGTTCCTCTTGTAAAAACATTCAGACACCCACAGTTGTAGATGGCTTATCGGACCATAACACAGTAATTGCAGATCTTAAAGTTCCTATAGCCCCAGCCGTGTCCAACCACAACATGTTCTACAGAGCCTTTCACAATATCAACATTGCATCATTTATGACTGATATAGTTACATCCGACCTTGTCACACATCCCAAAGAACATGTATCAGACCTATACAAACAGTACCGTCAAATACTGAAGACATTGCTTGACAAACATGCACCCGCTAAATCCAAATCTGTGTCACAAAAGCCGCCAGCTCCTTGGATGACCCCGGAAATAATCCAATCTAAACGGCGCCGTCGCTATCTGGAACGTGTTTGGCGTAAATCTCGTTCATCCTTAGACAGGTCACGCTACACACGGCAATGTCATCTATGAAACCGACAAATGTCAAAAGCAAAGTCGTATTATTACGAAAACATGGTCGCAAATAACTCTGCTACACCAAAACAGCTATGGAAATGTATCAATCAGATTTTACACAGGCGGCCTGCTCCTTCTCTACCAACCCATGCATCAATCAAGTCACTTTGTAACTCTTTCTCAAGTCATTTTAAAGACAAAATCAGCCTGATACATTCAGCCTTCACAGATCACACCTCAGACACTATAAATGCCGACTCTCCACAACTAAATTCTAAACTCACGTCGTTTGAACCAGCCACAACTACTGAAGTGAAAAAAATTATCCTGTCATCCCCAAGTAAATCCTGTGATCTTGACCCACTTCCGACCATATTACTGAAAGCATGCCTTGACGTTTTAATTAAACCAATAACAGATATAATAAATGCATCACTCTGCTCCGGCTTATTCCCTGAAGACTTTAAATGTGCACATGTAAATCCAATTCTTAAGAAGACAACTCTGTCAAAAGAAGATCTAAACAGCTACAGACCTATTTCTAACCTTAGCTTCATTTCCAAAATACTCGAAAAGGTTGTTGCAAATCGACTTACTTCTCACATCAACATAAATGGTTTAACCAATGCATCACAGTCTGCGTACAAACAATTTCACTCAACAGAAACTGGCTCTTTTAAAAGTACACAATGACATAAACCTTAACATTGATAATGGCAAAGTTACTGCACTGACCCTGCTTGACCTATCCGCCGCTTTCGACACCATTGACCACGACATTCTCATTACACGCTTATCAACGTGGTACGGGATATCTGGCACAGCCTTGAACTGGTTTACTTCATACCTTACTGACAGACGGCAAGCCATTAAAATAGGTAACTGCTTCTCAGACATGCTGCCCACCTCTTGTGGTGTCCCCCAAGGTTCTGTTTTGGGTCCGTTGCTTTTCACTCTGTACACAACACCATTAAGCTCAGTTATCCAGAGTCACAACCTGGATCATCACCTTTATACAGATGACACACAAATCTATGTTTCTCTTACCACACCAGATACTTGTCGCTCCCTAAACCAGCTCAGGGATTGTCTCCAAGATGTCTCCCTCTGGATGGAAAATAGTAAATTAAAACTAAATGCAGATAAGACTGAATTTCTCATCATTGGTACCTCAACGCAGCGGGCAAAACTCAATGGCTTTTTCCCGACACATATTCTGAGTCAGAGTATCACACCAGCCGCCTCAGTTTTAAATCTCGGAGTAACGTTTGATGAAAACTTCAATTTCAAACAACATATCTCGAAAACATGCCGTTGCTGTTTCTACCATATCCGTGATCTTCGCCGTATCCGCCGGTTTTTATCACTTTCCGTTGCTAAAACCATCGCCACAGCTCTAGTAAGCAGCAGACTCGACTACTGCAATTCCCTTCTTTACAATACCGCAAACAAGGACATAGCAAAACTTCAGCGTGTCCAACATTGTTTAGCAAGGGTAGTCACGCGTTCTCCTCGTTTTTCTCGCTCAGTGCCGCTTCTAAAATCACTGCATTGGCTACCTGTGCACTATCGCATCATTTTCAAAATTTGTACAATAGCCTATCAAGCACTCTCATCTACACAACCAGCATATCTAAATTCAATGCTAACTCCAACAAGAAATTCCAGACAGCTACGCTCAACCAGTAGTAACCCTCTTTACACCCCTCGGGTGAAAACGAAAGCCGGGACCCGAGCTTTCTCGGTTGCCGCACCAACGGTGTGGAATTCGCTTCCTGCCAGCGTTAAATCACAAGGTAATATAGTTTCATACCGCCGACATCTAAAAACCTATCTCTTTAATGCTGCCTATCCTCCTTAGCCTCCTAGCTTTTCCATCCATCCGTTGACGACTCACGCATTGCTTTCGATTATGAGATTGATTAATCCCCTGGTTTTGTCGCGCCACTGAGCTTGATTTTCGAGGATATTGGCGCAAAAGAAGTTACTATTATTATTATTATAATATATATATATATATATATATATATATATATATATATATATATATATATATATATATATATGTATAATAGAACCATCATAACATAAATTATTTTACAGTAAATGCTGTCATCCAAGTTCAACTGAGCTGACATAGGCACACTCGCAAACAGGAACGAATGCGCGCACGCGAACGTCCGTATGCCTAGGGTCGCTAAAAGGTCGGGTGGCAACGAACCCTCTGAATATCCTATGTACGTCCTGCTTACGCATGCACGCACGCACGCATGCATGCATGCATGCACCCATACAAACACGCTCGCGCACACGAACGCACATACCTACGCTCACGTACACGTAGGCACACATGTACGCTCGTGCGCACACGTACACACACAAGTACACATACACACGTACGTACGTTCCCCGACTCACCCTCGCAGACATGCTCGTACAGTCACACAAACATACGTCATAAACGCCTGAAGGTGAAAACAGCCGAGTGCTAAAACGCTTGAAACCGATATCTCGATCTATGTTATCAGTACAACGGAATGACTGACGCCTGTGCAGGTATATCTGTGTTGTCGATCGCGGGTCCTGAAGCCATGTCGTCGTGATTTGACATATCTATCGCCGACGTCTATCTTGTCTATATTCGACAACGCTGTCGCGCTTACATTTTTCCGATCGTTAAAACCTTTCCGATTGACGTTTCTGCGCATGCGCGTATCTAGGGGATAAACGTAAGCGCTACCTACGATGGTCGCGCTTACATTTTTCCGGTCGTTAAAAACGTTCCGATTGACGTTTCTGCGCATGCGCGCATCTAGAGGCGCGCGCGACAGCGCTAGCTAGCTACGCTGGTTGTTGCTCACGTGTATTTGGGAGTTTGAGCGTTATAGCACGGACTAATTGGACCAGTGACAGACAGCGGATAACAAAGCGCTGTCACTGGTTACGATTGATTGTGGTAGGATTTACTGCTACAGCTTTAGTAAATAAAAATATAGTAGTTATTGCTTCGTATACAAAGCTGTATTGTTTATTTATCCTTAATATTAATAGTAATTGGATGGATAAATAAATAGTTGCACCAAGTTTGGCATAACAAAGTTTTGTAATTTGTTTTGTGATAAGTGGCTTAAATATGCATTTAACGCGTACAAAGGAGGAAAATAATGACTTATACATTAACAATCTTTATATTATACTGACCAGTTTCCTCTAGTCTACGTTTACATAATTACAGACTTTACTGAAGTAACATGATATATATTTGTTACATTTATTAAAATAACATCATGATCATCGTCTTACCTTCAGGAGTAAATGTAAAAAGATAATGTTAGTTATGTTCAGTGTTGTTTTGTTGAAATGAATCCATACTGATATTTTATTGTATTCTGAATTTACTTCTTGAATAAGCCTGTAGCAGTTGTGTATACGTGAAACATATTGATGTCCTCTATAAATAGCACATAATTTTATTGTTTTAATACTGGCCTCTAAGTATAATATGAACATAACTGGACCCAGTACAATTCTTTGTGGTATAACTCATGTGGCCGCCATTATCTCTGAACTGGATTGATTAAGCAAACACTGTTGCCTAGTTCATTGTTGAAGCACAGTAGACACACAATTAATCCTCATTCAATAACAATTTATTGTAAAAATAAAAATAATCCAAAATCCAATCTATCTTGCGTGGCTGTGGCTAAATTGAAATACATGCTGTATATAAAAAATCAATGAATTCTTGGGATAAAAAAATTAAAACATTCGTCTTAAAGCAAAATAATTGTACATAGATCGTCTGTATAAAATGTTCAAGATCACATCACATAATGACTAAAAATAAACATATATGCAACCAATCATGCATGCATATTTTTAAAACTGCAATATGCATTAAAGTGGTTAGATTTCACGATTCCACAAAAATGTATTGCCAATTTGTTTTAAAGTGTCTTATGTTATTTATTTACTGCTAAAATTGAAACTGTTTATTTACTTTTTGAAAAATACGCATGCATGATTGGTTGCATATAGGTTTATTTTTAGTCATTATGTGATGTGATCTTGAACATTTTATAATCTGAGACATTATATGAGCAGTGGCGTGCACCATCCAGCTGTAGCCAAGCATGACAATGTCCAGAGAAGGGTACACTCAGCAGCACTGAAGCATACTTTAAAAAGTGTGTTCAAACAGGCTAAATTCGAGTCGACTCAGTCAGTGGCAGTGCTGACTCGACATCGTCAAACGTTCATCACAAATAATACTAATTATTATATTAAGTAACGTCATTTGCATCGGAATATAACTATTGGGTTGCATTAACTAAGTCGTTTATGTAGAGTAGAGTAGAAATGATACAGCAATGATAGGAGTGAGCCCTGCACCAGTGCATGGTCGTGTGTGTTTTCAATATCTTTATTTCAGATTGTCATAGTACATACAAATGTCCACATAAACACTAAAAAAACAAGTGACTATAGAAAAATATAAAAGTATTGCACATGGTAAATAGATAAAAACACATTGCACAATGGTACATTCCAGACTGGTACATTAAATCAAAAACTATTATGTATATACAACATTTTGATCCAATGTCGTCTTATCCTGGATTGCCATTTGATATCACTGTTGATAATTGCAATTACCAACTTATTATAAGAGCATCAAGTCTCCGCATGAATTTATATACAAGGTTTCTAATTACAGCTTTACTATCTGGTACATGGTATTCTACAAACATGGTGGAGGCACTGCAATATTTAGGCTGATTCAGCAATAAGCGAAACACATTATTGTAAGCCACATGAAGATTATGTATACTTGCTACTGTGTAATTCCACCACAGCTGAGCAGTATACATGGGAGAGCAGAAAGTTCTAAGCAAAGTCAGCTTCACTTCAGTGGAACACATGTAAAATTTCCGCAATAGTATATTACCCCTAGCATATAGTTGTCGGCATTGGCGTAAGATATCTTTGTCATCATGTAATGTCTTAGAAATAAAGTGACCCAAATATTTCACATTATCCACTTCCTGGATTGTTTCACCATTAATCTTAAATGATGGAACATCAACATTGTTCATATAATTGTATTAGTTACTTTTAAATATTAACACAGCACTTTTCTTGGAGTTGTACTTGATATCATGATTTAACCCATAGAGTCCACATACCTGCATCAGTTCAGACAGTCTTGATACAGATGGGGACAGAATTACCAAGTCATCAGCATACATAAGATGGTTGATAGTTGTACTACATATTACACACCTTGTGTTACATTTGTTTAAAGCTATGGTTAAATCATCCATATACATATATATATATATATTAAAAAGGTGTGGTGAGAGTATACCACCTTGCCTGACACCATTTGTAACACCAAAATGTTCCGACAATTTGCCTGACCATCTTATACACATAGTCTGATTCGAATACCAATATATAAGCAGTCTAACAATATATCCAGGCACTCCCCTGTCAATCAACTTTTGAAATAAGATAGAATGTTTCACTCTGTCAAAGGCTTTAGACACATCTAAAAACATGTAACCATAGAGACTCCTATGCCTGTCAATAACTTCCTTTAAGACATAAATACACAAGTCTGTCCTGTTTTTTTTTCTCAAATCCAAACTGATTGGACATTGTTGACCGCGTAACTGACATTCTGTCTAACAATATGTTTTCAAATTTTTTTGACACAATACTAGCTAATGCAATAGGTCTATAATTGTCTTTGCTGTTAATCTTGCTACATTTATCTTTGATAATAGGAACCAGCACAACAGATACAACAGATAACAAAGAACTAGGTAAAAATCCATGTACAAAAAACCCAGTTATACACATAGCAAGTAAAGGCACAATGCGCTTATCACAATGTTTAAGGTGTTCAGCATATACACCACCCATATCATCAGTCTTATTTATATCTAGGCATTTAATGGCATTTTCAACTTTGCCGATTTCCACAACTACCGGGGTATGTCATTTGTATATTTGGAATCACATTTGATCTGTTGAATGTCTATATCCCTAATACAATTAAAAAGCTGTTTAAAATGAGGCCGCCATAATTCAGTTATTTCAAAAATACCACTAACATCCTCAACACTATTAGGTAAAGGTTTACAGGTAAATGGCGGTCTCATTTTAAACAGCTTTTTAATTGTATTAGGGATATAGACATTCAACAGATCAAATGTGATTCCAAATATACAAATGACATAGTTGTGGAAATTAGCGAAGTTGAAAATGCTATTAAATGCCTAGATATAAATAAGACTTATGGTATGGTTTGTGTATATGCTGAACACCTTAAATATTGTGATAAGCGCATTGTGCCTTTACTTGCTATGTGTATAACTGGGTTTTTTGTACATGGATTTTTACCTAGTTCTTTGTTATCTGTTGTGCTGGTTCCTATTATCAAAGATAAATGTAGCAAGATTAACAGCAAAGACAATTATAGACCTATTGCATTAGCTAGTATTGTGACAAAAAAAATTGAAAACATATTGTTAGACAGAATGTCAGTTACGCGGTCAACAATGTCCAATCAGTTTGGATTTAAGAAAAAACACGGGACAGACTTGTGTATTTATGTCTTAAAGGAAGTTATTGACAGGCATAGGAGTCTAGATGGGTCTATGTTTACATGTTTTTAGATGCTTCTAAATCCTTTGACAGAGCGAAACATTCTATCTTATTTCAAAAGTTGATTGACAGGGGAGTGTCTGGATATATTGTTAGACTGCTTATATATTGGTATTCGAATCAGACTATGTGTATAAGATGGTCAGGCAAATTGTTGGAACATTTTTATGTTGCAAATGGTGTCAGGCAAGGTGGTATACTCTCACCACACCTTTTTAATATATATATATATATATATATATATATATGGATGATTTAACCATAGCTTTAAGCAAATGTAACACAAGGTGTGTAATATGTAGTACAACTATCAACCATCTTATGTATGCTGATGACTTGGTAATTCTGTCCCCATCTATATCAAGACTGTCTGAACTGATGCAGGTATGTGGACTCTATGGATTAAATCATGATATCAAGTACAACTCCAAGAACAATGCTGTGTTAATATTTTAAAAGTAAATATAAGAAAAATATTGAAGTTCCATCATTTAAGATTAATGGTAAAACAATCCAGGAAATGGGTAATGTGAAATATTTGGGTCACTTTATTTCTAATACATTACGTGATGACAACGATATCTTACGCCAATGCGGCAATGCCGACAACTATATGCTAGGGGTAATATGCTATTGCGGAAATTTTACATGTGTTCCACTGAAGTGAAGCTGACTTTGCTTGGAACTTTCTGCTCTCCCATATATACTGCTCAGCTGTGGTGGAATTACACAGTAGCAAGTATACATAATCTTCATGTGGCTTACAATAATGTGTTTCGCTTATTGCTAAATCAGCCTAAATATTGCAGTGCCTCCACCATGTTTGTAGAATACCATGTACCAGATAGTAAAGCTGTAATGAGAAACCTTGTATATAAATTCATGCGGAGACTTGATAAGTAATAATAAGTTGGTAACTGCAATTATCAACAGTGATATCAATAAAATGGCAATCCAGGATAAGACGACATTGGATCAAAATGTTGTATATACATAATAGTTTTTGTTTGAATGTACCATTGTGCAATGTTTTTTTTCTCTATTTACCATGTGCAATACTTTTATATTTTTCTAGTCACTTGTATTTTTTTAATGTTTATGTGGACATCTGTATGTACTATGTCTATGACAATCTGAAATAAAGTTAAAGATATTGAAAACACACACGATCATGCACTGATTCAGGGCTCACTCCTATCGTTACTGTATCATTTCTACTTTTTTTGATTGATTGATTTGTTTAATATAAAATGTAAAACATTGTACACATATGCATAATATATAAATACAAAGTACATTTAAATATTTGGATAACACAAAAAGTGCACGCACTTATTTCCATTGTGGTCCTTGACATACACATGACAGACATTGACATAAATGACAGAACTGATAAATATAACATCTCAAATGACAAATATAACATACTAAAACAACCATAATAAATAAACCGATATAAATAATTACTAAAATATGTAAATGACATTGATAATTACAATATAAAAAGGTATGGAAATAATCTTCTGGTTAGAAACATTTTGTAAAACCTTGTTATTTATTATACAAAAATCATAAATAAATCTAATAAAGAATACAAATTATAAAATAAAAATTACGTCATCAATTATGATTAAAAATAAATAAATGAGCTGGCTTCCTGGTCATTAAGACAACTGAACAAAAACTGCTTCAGTAGACATTTAAATTGCTTCATGTTCTGAACACTTTGTATGGAAAATGGCAATTTGTTCCAGGCATGAATTCCTGTATAGTAAAACGAGGTTTGCCCAAATGATTTAACATACGGCACATGAAGAGACATAACACTAGATCTTGTATTTATACCGTGCTGCTTACATGCTACGTTAAACAAATTTGACATATACTTCGGTGCTCTATCATTTATAACATTATAAACAAGGTTCAATTTGAATTGTTTAACTCGTAACTCCACTGGTAGCATATTCACCAGTCTAAACTCTACTACTCTATATAAACGACTTAATTAATGCAACCCTATACTTATATTCCGATGCCAATGACAACGTTACTTAATATAATAATAATTATTATTTGTGATGAACGTTTGACGCTGTCGATAATCTTATTACTGATAACTGGACTCTGCTCCTGAGAGGCTGAGTCAGCACTGCCACTGACTGGGTCGACTCGAATTTAGCCTTTTTGAACACACCTTTTAAAGTAGGCTATGCTTCAGCGCTGCTGAGCGTACCCTTCACTGGACATTGTCATGCTTGGCTACTGCCGGGTGGTGCACGCCACTGCTCATATAATGTCTCAGATAACTGTAAAACATCTCAGAAACTACAAACTTTCGCCGGTTAACAAAATAGTTGACACGCGCATGCGCAGAAACGTCAATCGGAACGGTTTTAACGGTGGGTGCCGCGGGGTGGGAAAAGTAAACATCCCGCATAGCAACCAAGGTCGTATCTGACTCGCGCATGCGCAGAAACGTCAATCGGAAAGGATTTAACGCCGGAAAAACGTAAGCGCTACAACGCCACTGAGGACGAAACAGCCCTCCCACGGCGTGCACTTCTGGTCGTCTGTCGCCATTCAAATGCACCGTTTCCAGCGCCAGCGAATTCGCCCAGTGTAAACACCGGGTGTAGCCCGTGACTTGACAGTTCCGATCCGTTTACAACGTAAACCTTTTTAATGATGTCGTGGACCTACCAACGGTGTCTTTGGTTTCGCCAGGATTCAGTTTCACGTCGTCTAGACGGAAGCGCCTTTTTCGATCATGTATTTATATGTATTTAATGTATTGTTATTATGTATTATTATTTTTAATGATATAATAATTATACATCACAATTCTATACGTGCTTTTCTTAATATGTTAGTCAATATATATATATATATATATATATATATATATATATATATATATATTTATCTAACGCATCCGCAAATCGTTGTCGTATCCGTATGCCGCATCCGTATATATGGAATCGTAGCTTTATATGGGATCATATATTACCGCAGGAGTATATATACGTCGGGTCTTTAAAGGCCTGTCTGAATTAAATGATAATCATAAGTGAAGATACAATGTATCGGACTATTAGCCCAAGCCAGAGGTAACCTATATTTACCTGGCGGATTCGAACCGCCAACAGAAGCCCATACATTAGCATCTACACTTAAACTTAAACATTGCCACTGAAATAATAATTTACCATGGGTCAGTTGGTAAAATGTAAATAGCCATAACAATACTACTGTTACTACTACTACTACTACTACTACTACTACTACTACTACTACTACTACTACTACTACTACTACTACTACTACTACTACTACTACTACTACTACTACTACTACTACTACTACTACTACTACTACTACTACTACTACTACTACTACTACTACTACTACTACTACTACTACTACTACTACTACTACTACTACTACTACTACTACTACTACTACTACTACTACTACTACTACTACTACTACTACTACTACTACTACTACTGCTGCTGCTGCTACTGCTACTACTACTGCTACTACTACTACTAGTAGTACTACTAATACTAGTAGTACTACTACTACTATTACCATCACCACTACCACCATCACAACTACCGCCACCGCCATCACCACCACCGCCGCCGCCACCATCACCACCACCACAACCACCACCACCACCACCACCACCACCACCACCACCACCACCACCACCACCACCACCACCACCACCACCACCACCACCACCATTGCCTTGTGCCAATGTGGTAAAATACAATGACAACAGATGACTACGCTGATATGTCGAACGTGCATAGTCATAATCACGCACATATGTAGCCAATAAATAAAGCAAATAAATAATACTGCAAGGACAAATCACAAAGCCAATACGTAATTTATGAACGCGCGCGCGCGCACGCACACACACACACACACACACACACACACACACACACACACACACACACACACACACACACAACAAACAAACACTCACACACACACTCACACACACACACACACACTCACACACACACACGCACGCACGCAGGCACGCACGCACGCTCGCACACAGAAAAGATACACTTGGTAAGTTGGACAGATTTAACGCGATGATACAACGTTGACCATTAAACATCAAAATGGAATAGAGATCTAGGTATATCACAGCAAATTGACCTTACCGCACTGGCAGGGCGTTGACGGCCGGTAGATCGAAATATGTTACAAAACGCGATGTTCGATTTGTCAGTGGCTATGACGGCGGTCTGATGGAACCAGGGTAAAAAGACAGTTTACTGCGTGGGAGGTGTCACTAGCAATATGACCAGCACGTCTGGTCACCCGTTAATGGTAGAGACTATGCACAGAGGGCACCCACGTTACGGCTGTTTTGGCGGCAGTTTTGACCACTATGTTTAATTTACCTTTTCCCCGGATAGACGCGTTACCGTACCCCACGGTAACAGAGACAGTCATAACTCTTTAAATCACAGCTTAAGATACATAATTACCATAATCTTAGTACATGTCAAACGCTTTGAGACGCTGAGGAAATAAAGCAACTGTTGTGTATTTTGGAAAACATTCCCTGTGTCTGTCTCCCATTTCAAACCATATGAATGTGTAATGATCTACCATTGGAACTGTTTCACCACGAATCAACAACGGGAATGCGGTGGATTAATTTTTTCTGAACACAACAATTAATTCTTACATTCCCAGCGTTAAGTTCCAATTGTCTTCATTACACCAGATTACTGGTTTGTGAAACTGGTCGCAGTGTTGTGACTCACCAGAATGTGCGAGTAGATCTACGGCTGGCTTAGAGGCTGTCGTGGGTAAAGAGTGAATACAATCAAGGGTAGAGAACACACCCCTGGGGTGTGACAATAAACGGAGTGATGAACGAGGACAAGTCATCGGTAACCTTAGCCATCTCTATGCGGTTCAGGTGAAAAAGGAAAATCACGCAAATTTTACGAATACAACCAATTCGTTGAACTTAACCAAACAGCTTTGAGGCAAACAATTGTGTTGAAAGACGAGTTGCCGTCCACACACACACTAGCCTAGCATACGTATTTGGTGTTTCAAGATGTTGAAGAACACGGAAGAGAATGAGTGAGTCAGCATCTTCAACATACCTGTTCTCACAGTACGCAAACTGAAATGGGTCCAAGCATGGATCGGTCAGGTTTTTAAACGCGAGGCACCAGTCGCTCAAACGTTTTCATTACAACATTATACTTGAGCGGCAGTGCAGTAGTCATTTAGACATGGCACACTGCCTTTGTTTGGCACAGGCATAATGATACTCTTTACAAAAACACTGATGCATTGAGTGACACATTGAGCTGTTAGCGCTGGACGTAAATTCCATCGGCGAGGCGAAACCTTGCCATGGCCCCACGGCGGTGACATTGTTTACGCCTATGCCGGCCAGCGAGCTGACGGCCTCGGCACAAGCATTGTTAGTGTGAATTATATCGCAGTTGCACGGGCGTCGATCGGTGGGGGACGGGGGGGGGGGGGGACGCGTCCTCCCACTTTTCAGGGTGGGGGACAGCATAAGAATTGTCCCCCCCACTTTTCAGTTCAGAAAAATTGCAAGGCATATAGCCTGACTCAACACTACTCTCTCTTAAAAGCTGCAACATAGGACTAGCTAGACAATAAACTCGCGATATGAAGTTCAGCAAAGTTATTTATCGCAAATCAACACGAGGCAAACATATTTTATTTTAAGGCATGTTTTGCTGTTAGTGCGCCATAATGCGTGATAGTTATTTAAACAAACGTAATGTTTTAATGTATTGAACGAAATATTAGACAACTCTTCAAAGTAATCATCACAGGAGAGTTATCGAACAGCCCGTGACATTTATACCAAAAATGCTTAGTTATTTAACTGCACATTGATGATTTTTAATTTGTCGCGCATACGCAGAAAGGCCAATCGGAAAGTGTATAACTACCGGAAAAATATAAGCCGTTGCCGGGCTCTATCAACCTATTGTTGATATTATTAATAGGCTCTAGCCATCAAATACATTTTAAATGATGACATTTGTGTAGCACTTTCACCCTCGCCTGCTTGGTGCTTATCGCCTACGGTAGAAGCGGCGGATTCCTGCAGTTTGTGTAACATATTCCCATTTGAGTGACGACAAATGTCTTTGCCAAAATGTTGGATTGGGAAGTTCTACACAGGCACAGCATGGGCGTCGATCAGTGGGGGACGAGGGAAACGCTGACCACCCCACGGCTTGAGGAGGTCAGCATAGGAAATGTCCTCATACTCAGGTTTTTAAACGCGAGGCACCAGTCGCTCAAACGTTTTCATTACAACATTATACTTGAGCGGCAGTGCAGTAGTCATTTAGACATGGCACACTGCCTTTGTTTGGCACAGGCATAATGATACTCTTTACAAAAACACTGATGCATTGAGTGACACATTGAGCTGTTAGCGCTGGACGTAAATTCCATCGGCGAGGCGAAACCTTGCCATGGCCCCACGGCGGTGACATTGTTTACGCCTATGCCGGCCAGCGAGCTGACGGCCTCGGCACAAGCATTGTTAGTGTGAATTATATCGCAGTTGCACGGGCGTCGATCGGTGGGGGACGGGGGGGGGGACGCGTCCTCCCACTTTTCAGGGTGGGGGACAGCATAAGAATTGTCCCCCCCACTTTTCAGTTCAGAAAAATTGCAAGGCATATAGCCTGACTCAACACTACTCTCTCTTAAAAGCTGCAACATAGGACTAGCTAGACAATAAACTCGCGATATGAAGTTCAGCAAAGTTATTTATCGCAAATCAACACGAGGCAAACATATTTTATTTTAAGGCATGTTTTGCTGTTAGTGCGCCATAATGCGTGATAGTTATTTAAACAAACGTAATGTTTTAATGTATTGAACGAAATATTAGACAACTCTTCAAAGTAATCATCACAGGAGAGTTATCGAACAGCCCGTGACATTTATACCAAAAATGCTTAGTTATTTAACTGCACATTGATGATTTTTAATTTGTCGCGCATACGCAGAAAGGCCAATCGGAAAGTGTATAACTACCGGAAAAATATAAGCCGTTGCCGGGCTCTATCAACCTATTGTTGATATTATTAATAGGCTCTAGCCATCAAATACATTTTAAATGATGACATTTGTGTAGCACTTTCACCCTCGCCTGCTTGGTGCTTATCGCCTACGGTAGAAGCGGCGGATTCCTGCAGTTTGTGTAACATATTCCCATTTGAGTGACGACAAATGTCTTTGCCAAAATGTTGGATTGGGAAGTTCTACACAGGCACAGCATGGGCGTCGATCAGTGGGGGACGAGGGAAACGCTGACCACCCCACGGCTTGAGGAGGTCAGCATAGGAAATGTCCTCATACTTTTTCAGTTCAAAAAACAAATTTATAGGCATATATAACGAGACTGATCACTCCCATCTCTTAAAAACCCTACATCGATCTAGTAGTAAAATTAATAATAAGATATAAACTTCCCACTACCTAGTGGAAAATCACTAGATAAATTGCTTGGTTGGTCCGCAACTTGGGATCTTAGTCCAGTAAATTGTCATCATGCCGGGCTCTGTCATTTTGCACCCTTGTGACGTTGTGTTGATATTTTAATAGGCATTAGCCATCAAGCACTTTAAAGATTATTAATTTTTGCTTGCCCTGTCACCCCTCGGATTGCAGCCTGGTCGCCCTGGTCGATATTTATATCGCCTACGGTGTAACCAGCGGATTTATGCACTTTGTGAAATTTGATCTCATTTTAGTGATGACAAATTTCTTTGCCAAAAGGTGGGATTGGGAAGTCCTATACAGGCACCCCTGTAAGCTCTGCATCTTGTCATTCTGTGAATCAGACAAGCACTGTTGGATCCAAAGTCTACCCCCCAAATGTTCAGTGATTGGGGTGGGCCATGGCCCCTCTTCAAATATATGTTGCCAACATAACTATTATAAATAGCATAACATAAAGGTTTTTTTTTAGTTTATTTAGAATTAGCACCAGACCAACAATTATTATGTTTTATATTTACAAAAAATAGTTACATGTATTTCAGGTCATATATATATATATATATATATATATATTATAATATATATTATATGACATTTAATGATTTATTATATATATATATATATATATATATATATATATATATATATATATATATATATATTATGCATACATATATGTGTATATAAATTGGTCCCCCGTCCCCCCACTTTTAAAACCGGATCGACGCCCCTGCGCAGTTGAATAAGAAAGTTGTCTCTAAAACCAACATTTGGCTGTATTTCACATTCGCTCATCATTTTCGTTATGTACAGTAAAAGGTCACGGTCGTAGTCCTTTATCCGTCTTTGTCATTACGTAAACGACATCTATAGATATATTTATTTAAATAATCATATGGTGACAACAATATACAAAGGAAATGCTAGCTTAGTATAAATCAGTGCCTTTTGTTTTATATATATATATATATATATATATATATATATATATATATATAGTTATTTATTTATAAACAATGGCACGAAACAGTACTAAATTATCATATAATGACATGGTATAAATGGTCAATATGACATACTCATTATTCCACGTCACAACATAGAGTCCTGCAACCACCAGTTCTGTTTGTCAAATTCAACGAGTAAACTCCATAGAAAGACATACACTATCGTGAATCTGACGGCTATGACAGCGACCTTTAAAATATTGACGTTTCTGTAATTAAATGCAGGCGTCTATGTTCAGTGGTGTTTGAAGGTGTGTTAGGTTTCACTTGGTGCTGCCCTGCGTCGCTGTGTGCTGTCATACTCACAAAAGGCAATGCGCCGGATCGAATGTTGTCGACGTGATTCGATGTCACTGTCTGATGGAGGGATATGGCACAGTAAAGTGGATAAAACTTGTAAAACAACTAATGTAGCTTAGGGCACAAGGCACACTTTCCCTTGACAGTCGGCTCGTGTGTTTATAGTGTGAGCGTCACATACACAGCTGTCTGTATAACCTTCTCAAGAACCTTCAATGTAAACTCGGTGACGGTGTCAAAGAGAACCACCAGAAGCGACAGCTTTGCTGTGACAGGCTCACCAATGTGGAATGGCTGGCCAAAATGTTTGCATTCAATCGGGGTTTTGGCGGCCTTCCTGCAACTTTCCGGCAACAACGCAAAGGCTAACTTAGCCTACACTACACGACTCAATGCAAGCTTTCCCACCACATCTAAATAACAATATTGTATTCTATTGATTGCTATGTGAAACGGTTTGATTGATATTTTCCTTTACCTAAAAAGCACTATATTATGTAATGAAATAATAATTATTATTGGTAGTTAATCTAGTCTTTATCAGGGTATTACGAAACATGTCTGATTTCGTATTTATTATATATATATATATATATATATGTATATATATATATATATATATATATATATATATATATATATATATATACTGGCAAAATATGTGTATTTACGTACACTAATACAACAGTCGGTAAAAGCGAATTAAAAATCTGTTTTGCTGTTGTAGTGAAGTTGTTATATGTATATATATATATATATATATATATATATATATATATATATATATATATATATATATATACATATATACTTTGCAGTTGGATTGTACATGTACACTCACACTAAAATCAACAATTCCATTCAATATCATATTAATGTACAATGTTAGCATATCTTGTTAAAAATTAAATTCATCATTTGAAACCTACGTAATAAATTTAAAACATATACACTGTATATGAAAATATACTTTACAATAAAATAAATAAATACATTAATTAATTAAATCAAATTAAAATACGTCCTTTATTAGCCGATCTGAAAATGCTCTAAACACCACGGAATTAAAGAATTTCTTTAGCGATTAGTTTTGCTCTTGGGATAGGTAACTTGTTACACAACCTCAAGGCATATGGCACACTTCGACCATTTGGTAATAACGCATTCAGTTTGTGATCATTACTCTTCATTTTAGCGAAGTACACTCTATACAATTCATCGCGTCTCCGGTGCAACGTCGGCAGGTTTACCACCTGCAGGATATTTTCGCACTGATAACCTGGAAATATAGTTTTGAGACACCTTTTTTGAATTATTTCTATGTTATCGGATAAATATTTTGGTAAGTTCGCATGCCACACAGGGCACGCATATTCGACTACAGGTCTAATTGCAGATACATACACTCTAATCAAAACGTTTTGGTTAATACCAACACGTTTCAATTGATAAATCATGTACACTCTCTTTCTTCCCTTTGAAATTATTTCATCTACATGTGCATGCCAACTTAATTCAGATGATATAATTACACCGAGAACCTTTACTTGAGACACTCTTTCAATATTATTTCCCTTCTTCTAAATATATGGTAGAGAATCTACAAATGTGCTGTTTCTTCTGAAATATATAACCATTTCTTTGGTCTTAGTCGTATTGAAACTCTGACTGATGCATAAATGCGTAAACTAAGTGTGCACAGTGCACGAGTTCATACGTATATGTTATGACATAGGATCAGCATATATAATACAAATAAGGCGACAAAGTATTAACTACAAAATCAAGATACTGCAAGGTATACATTAAAAAACACAATTATGTAGTTTCTGTCAGCTAATTATTTAATTTAGTAAATTACTGTATACACACATTATATATATATATATATATATATATATATATATATATATATATATATATATATATATATATATATATATATATATACGTGTGTGTATGTGTGTAAACAGTAATTTACTAAACTAAATTAGCTGACAGGAACTACAAATTGTGTTCTTTTTTATGTTGACTTTGCAGTATCTTGATTTTGTAGTTAATAATTTGTCGTCTTATTTTGTATGTTAAATGTACGCAAACATCCAGTTTTAGCCTAGCAAATATTTCCTGTTACTTGCGTGGTATTTAAAATATTCATGTAAGTATTGTACATCAACATATCGGTTACATTATTAACACAACATGTACGGATATATAGCATCACAAAATGTAAATTGTTACTGGTAATGCGTACACACGCTTATGTGTTTTTGCCCAATAATCCCGTTACTTTTACATTTTAAGCGTTTAAAATTGATATAGCCTTATGCATATAATTTATTACTTATTTCATGACATGTAGTTCTAAAAAGTTATTTTTATATAACTAATGTATGTTATGATTATTGTTTTCTTGCCAGTAGCATGATTATGACTAACATAATATATGTCCCCTTAACGTCATTCACTGCATGACCATTTAGCAAATTGTTATTGCTGAAATCAACTATATTAGATACATATTTTTTTATTGAATACATGTACGTTTTGTAGTAACGTGTGTACGCGCCTATGAACGGGCTGGTCCCAGAGATACAGCGCTCTGCACATTCTGGAAATAATAACAATAAATCAAGAAAATACTGACAAATTAGGCTTGCTTGATTCTCGTGACTTCTAAGTTGTTTGAAATGTACAAAATCACAACACAATTATTTGAAACTAACGTACCTCACTGTCCTGTTTACCGCTATCCATAGACGCCGGTAACCGCGGGTCGACGAGAGAGCAAACTGGCCGTGAGGCCATACCTGTGTCGAGTGTCTGACTGACAAAGCGACGGCAACCTAGCTTACTCGTTCCACGAGGGATGTATTACTGACAGATAATGACTGTCATTACCGACGTTTAAATACCTGTCTATACCACCTTTCTCCCGCTGCAGCCTATGCAAAGGCAGCTCGTTTAACCAGACAAAAGTCGGTATGTTTAAAGTGCTGATTCCTAGTTATGCAGACACTATCATATTACTACGACCTTTGAAAGTGATCTTGAGAGATTCTCTCGGAGGTTATATATATCCTTCACGACCTGCGTATGTCAATCCAAGTACGGCTGGTGAATTTAAAGTAATACTCTCACCAAACAGAGGCGAAATGAATTTACTTCAAAACCATGCCAACATCAGAGCACGCCTATCATACCGAGTGGTAAGATTTCCAATTGTATAAGCCCATTCAAAACCAATTAACATTCCTCACAGACACTTACACATGACATTTTCCGAGCCTTTATAGCACAGAATGTAACATAAAGTAACGTAACGTAACGTAAAGTAACGTAACGTAACGTAAAGTAACGTAACGTAACGTAACGTAACGTAACGTAACGTAACGTAACGTAACGTAACGTAACGTAACGTAACGTAACGTAACGTAACGTAACGTAACGTAACGTAACGTAACGTAACGTAACGTAACGTAACGTAACGTAACGTAACGTAACGTAACGTAACGTAACGTAACGTAACGTAGCGTAGCGTAACGTAACGTAACGTAACGTAACGTAACGTAACGTAACGTAACGTAACGTAACGTAGCGTAGCGTAGCGTAGCGTAGCGTAGCGTAACGTAACGTAACGTAACGTAACGTAACGTAACGTAACGTAACGTAACGTAGTGTAACGTAGCGTAACGTAGCGTAACGTAGCGTAACGTAACGTAACGTAACGTAACGTAACGTAACGTAACGTAACGTAACGTAGCGTAACGTAACGTAGCGTAGCGTAGCGTAACGTAACGCAACGCAACGCAACGCAACGCAACGCAACGCAACGCAACGCAACGCAACGCAACGCAACGCAACGCAACGCAACGCAACGCAACGCAACGCAACGCAACGCAACGCAACGCAACGCAACGCAACGCAACGCAACGCAACGCAACGCAACGCAACGCAACGCAACGCAACGCAACGCAACGCAACGCAACGCAACGCAACGCAACGCAACGCAACGCAACGCAACGCAACGCAACGCAACGCAACGCAACGCAACGCAACGCAACGCAACGCAACGCAACGCAACGCAACGCAACGCAACGCAACGCAACGCAACGCAACGCAACGCAACGCAACGCAACGCAACGCAACGCAACGCAACGCAACGCAACGTAACATAATATAATGTCGTGAGGTGTTGGCATGTCGTGTCGTGTCGTGTCGTGTCGTGTCGTGTCGTGTCGTGTCGTGTCGTGTCGTGTCGTGTCGTGTCGTGTCGTGTCGTGTCGTGTCGTGTCGTGTCGTGTCGTGTCGTGTCGTGTCGTGTCGTGTCGTGTCGTGTCGTGTCGTGTCGTGTCGTGTCGTGTCGTGTCGTGTCGTGTCGTGTCGTGTCGTGTCGTGTCGTGTCGTGTCGTGTCGTGTCGTGTCGTGTCGTGTCGTGTCGTGTCGTGTCGTGTCGTGTCGTGTCGTGTCGTGTCGTGTCGTGTCGTGTCGTGTCGTGTCGTGTCGTGTCGTGTCGTGTCGTGTCGTGTCGTGTCGTGTCGTGTCGTGTCGTGTCGTGTCGTGTCGTGTCGTGTCGTGTCGTGTCGTGTCGTGTCGTGTCGTGTCGTGTCGTGTCGTGTCGTGTCGTGTCGTGTCGTGTCGTGTCGTGTCGTGTCGTGTCGTGTCGTGTCGTGTCGTGTCGTGTCGTGTCGTGTCGTGTCGTGTCGTGTCGTGTCGTGTCGTGTCGTGTCGTGTCGTGTCGTGGCGTGGCGTGGCGTGGCGTGGCGTGGCGTGGCGTGGCGTGGCGTGGCGTGGCGTGGCGTGGCGTGGCGTGGCGTGGCGTGGCGTGGCGTGGCGTGGCGTGGCGTGGCGTGGCGTGGCGTGGCGTGGCGTGGCGTGGCGTGGCGTGGCGTGGCGTGGCGTGGCGTGGCGTGGCGTGGCGTGGCGTGGCGTGGCGTGGCGTGGCGTGGCGTGGCGTGGCGTGGCGTGGCGTGGCGTGGCGTGGCGTGGCGTGGCGTGGCGTGGCGTGGCGTGGCGTGGCGTGGCGTGGCGTGGCGTGGCGTGGCGTGGCGTGGCGTGGCGTGGCGTGGCGTGGCGTGGCGTGGCGTGGCGTGGCGTGGCGTGGCGTGGCGTGGCGTGGCGTGGCGTGGCGTGGCGTGGCGTGGCGTGGCGTGGCGTGGCGTGGCGTGGCGTGGCGTGGCGTGGCGTGGCGTGGCGTGGCGTGGCGTGGCGTGGCGTGGCGTGGCGTGGCGTGGCGTGGCGTGGCGTGGCGTGGCGTGGCGTGGCGTGGCGTGGCGTGGCGTGGCGTGGCGTGGCGTGGCGTGGCGTGGCGTGGCGTGGCGTGGCGTGGCGTGGCGTGGCGTGGCGTGGCGTGGCGTGGCGTGGCGTGGCGTGGCGTGGCGTGGCGTGGCGTGGCGTGGCGTGGCGTGGCGTGGCGTGGCGTGGCGTGGCGTGGCGTGGCGTGGCGTGGCGTGGCGTGGCGTGGCGTGGCGTGGCGTGGCGTGGCGTGGCGTGGCGTGGCGTGGCGTGGCGTGGCATATAATATGATATGATATGATATGATATGATATGATATGATATGATATGATATGATATGATATGATATGATATGATATGATATGATATGATATGATATAATATAATATAATATAATATAATATAATATAATATAATATAATATAATATAATATACAACAATCTAACAACATATCGTTGCATATAGGATCAACATTTTTCAAATACATATAAAATATATATTAATCTTGTTAAATTGTAATCCCTATATACCACGATATGTATACTTTATAAAACATGAATTATTCAGCATTTGGGCCAACTTGTTACTGGAAAATATACATATTTAGTTCACATGCCATCCAACTGTGTATATATAATGGTGTTGGCTTAACACAACACACTATGTAGATAGATGTAATTGTAGGTGGACAAATCAGCCAAAATTCCTTGTGACTTTCACACATGAATTGTGTGGTGCAAACAGCTCACTGTTCCAAGAGTAAAGTGAATCTTCTACATAAAACTGTTTTAGTCGAACAAAACCAAATTTCACCCACATATGAAAGCTAATTGTCCTGACTCAGGTATAAACGTTTGAAAGTGAACTGCCCTCACTTTTAAATGAACAACCCATAGATTGTGGTTTGTGGTGTTCCAGGCCTGTCACTGCCAGTTCACACCGTTCTAGCCAATAAGGACAGAATATGTAGAGCTGTTCTGTTCTAGCTGACCTCAGTTTCATGCTCAATTTGATAATTGAGTTCGAAATGACAAGTGAAGCATGACTGCTGATGCATACTACATCGAAGGAGCTAAGATATATCGTATTGCTGTTTTAAAAAGGTATGCATATAACAAATCACTAGCGTTGTGTTAACAAAGCGTTGACGTAACATTAACATATAGTAAGAGGATATATGTGTTAAGTGTAAAGACACATATCTGGTGGTCTGTGATGATGGAACTATAGTGAAAGCTGAAGATAACCACACTCTCTAACCCTACCCTGTTGATGTTCAGCAGCGACAGTTGAGATGAAACACAAGGAAGCTACCCCAAGCTTGAAGCGGCATCAGCAAAGGCGATTTATGATCAGTTAACGAAGCTCTACTATGACTGTTTCACCAGACGAGGCTGCATCAGCTCTCTCTCTCTCTCTCTCTCTCTCTCTCTCTCTCTCTCTCGCTCGCTCTCTCTCTCTCTCCCTCTCTCTCTCTCTCTCTCTCTCTCTGTCTCTCTCTCTCTCTCTCTCTGTCTCTCTGTCTCTCTGTCTCTCTGTCTCTCTGTCTCTCTGTCTCTCTGTCTCTCTGTCTCTGTCTCTGTCTCTGTCTCTGTCTCTGTCTCTGTCTCTGTCTCTGTCTCTGTCTCTGTCTCTGTCTCTGTCTCTGTCTCTGTCTCTGTCTCTGTCTCTGTCTCTGTCTCTGTCTCTGTCTCTGTCTCTGTCTCTGTCTCTGTCTCTGTCTCTGTCTCTGTCTCTGTCTCTGTCTCTGTCTCTCTGTCTCTGTCTCTGTCTCTGTCTCTGTCTCTGTCTCTGTCTCTGTCTCTGTCTCTGTCTCTCTCTCTCTCTCTCTCTCTCTCTCTCTCTCTCTCTCTCTCTCTCTCTCTCTCTCTGCCGGAGTGTCTATTGCCGATAAGGATATATGGTGGCGCCTTCATATTCAATGACCCAAGGAACAGGCATGTTTATATAACGAGTTTCTATTGCGGGTAACTGGGACGGAAGGTCAGAAATAGGTACAACTGTCGTGGATTGGGTGCACGCTTGATTGCTTTACAATGGGGCATGTACTCGAAGGCACCAGGTCAGCGGCTAAGCGACAGTCGGCTTCGACCCACGTCCGGATAAGACCCTAGGTTACATTACAGTCACATTACTGTTCTTTCAGAGAGGTATACAATTATTGTAATTCACACCTTGATGCAAGAGTACGCACAGAGCTTATATTTCTGAAAAGGTAAGTACGTAGTCGCTCAAATTACCAAACATACCGTTGCCGATTGACAGTAGCGCAACGCCCATGTCAACATTTCTGTGACATAAATTAACAGTTTTTATCAGGTGAGCGAGGTGCGTTTGGCGGTTCTGCTATGGGTACATTCCAACTGCGCACTTGGAACAATATTGTAGGGACTTTTCCCCAACTACCGATCTAAGTCCAAGGCGTGCTTGCAGCAGCAGCCTCCGTGCTGGAATTGGACTGCGGCGACACAAATTTTTGTGCAACTCTGGCAGGTTTGATTGTCAGTGCACAAACATTAGTTCGCACAATGAAATGTGTAGACCCTGTGTATGTAGACATCGTAATACCACCTGCCTAGTGGAAGGTTTAATTACAAGGAAGCAGTAAAATAAAATAAAATATTTCATTTCATATAGCGCCGTATCTATATTGTTCGTGGCAGTTCACACCATATTACTATTAAATTACATCACAAATGGTAAGTGTAAACAATAATATTTAAAGATAAAATTAAATATAAAACATATGTGTTTATAAAGTAATAACTGAACATTCAATACGGTATTTAATAACGCAGCATTTCTAAAATTAAAACGTAAATATGTAAGTAAATTGCCTATTTGTCATAAGATAATGTATAATAATAATAATAATAATAATAATAAATGTAGCAAATAATTCCATAACAGTAAATGAATGAATACGCATTGTTAATAGCAATAAGTAATTTAGTAATTGTTGAAACTGTAAAAAAAAACAATTACGTAATAAAAATAAACAATTATTAATAAGTTATTCAAAGTATGCAAATGGCCAAAGACACAATCCCGAAGAGTGGCACAATTTCCAAGAGTGGAAAATGGCCAAGGGTGGCACAATCCCCAATATGAACACAATCTGTGCTTAATAGAATCACAATTCTTAATTTATGTGACATTATCCCGAACAGAGGCGTCATACATGACTACCTTTTTAGACGACGAAGTTGTGACAATTCAACGTATGAATGATGAATGAAAGTTTATTCAGAACAGTGTACTCAAAACATTGTTAACAACAACATACAATACAAACAAGGACATTTAACCACAACACTACAAGTTACATTGTTTGAAAGTGGTAAATTTGAAGTTATTGATTTTGTGTTAATTTACCCCGTGTACTTAAATCAGTATAACAACAATTGATATAATATACTGGAATATATAACATTAATATTAAACTGTATTTTTTTTACAAAGCTATCAAGAGGCATGTACTATACAAGACTGTTATGGTACGCAATTGTTTTATTAATCCTTTTAATACAATTATGTTGCTGTTGCAGATTTGACGCACCAGACGCTCAGTGACAGCTCCACTCGCTCAGTTCAAGATTGCTGCTGAAGCTCTTGGAAAGGCTCAGTTTACATCCCCTCTCGAGGTCAGCAAAACAACTTATACACTTTCCAATACAAACTTAGAAATAGATAATGTTCCACTACCATGCCCCTTCCTGAATCTGATCATTACACAGTAGCTATATCGGGACTGGTTCAATGTCAATCTTAATGAGTCGCTATAGCATGAATAAATAGTAGCTGTAACGAGACGCAGTATATGGAAGTAGCTATAACGAGATGACACCATTCTATGTTTAAAGGTACATTATTTGCATAGCACGCGTGTGTATTGATTATAGTCTGTTGATACTTTGCTCGCTCGATCACGGAAGGGCGTACAGTATCAGGTGGTTTCCTCCAAACAGCACAAGCCTGGGCTAACGCAGGGGTTTGTAGTGTTTCTTGTGCGCATGCGTAAGGGTAGTGTGTGTGTATGTGTGTGTGTGTGTGTGTGTGTGTGTGTGTGTGTGTGTGTGCGTGCGTGCGTGCGTGCGTGCGTGCGTGCGTGTGTGTTTGTTTGTTTGTTTGTTTGTTTGTTTGTTAGTTAGTTTGTTGGTTTATTGGTTTGTTGTTTGTTTAACAAGCAATTTAGGTGATAGGTTGTCGTGAAAGGGAGGTTTATGTTTCATATTTGAAAAGCTATGGGGTTTCTATTTCGGTAACATGTGGAGGGATCTTATTCCAAATGCGGATTGCATGGGAATAGAAAGGGAACAATGCAGTGTTGATGCGGCACCTGGTGGCTTTGTAATGGTCACGGGTTTTTGACGGTTTCCATAGGCCTGGTGGTGGTGTGAGGTTGATTACAGTATTTAGTATTTGGTGTGGCGTCTATGGTCGGTTTTGACAAATCTAGCGTGCTGTACCTTTTCGAGAGGTTTCGTTTGGGTGGTGGTGTGTGGATTCCATATAGGAGAGGCATGTTCAAGTCTTGGTCGGACTAGCATGTCATAGGCAGTTACTTTCACATCATGTTTGCATGGTCCTAGGGTTATTTTAATCATACGTAAAACATTTGAAGGTTTGGAAACTATGCCAGTGATATGCTTCGGCTAGCTTAGTTTAGTATGTAAGTTATTCCAATATATGGGTGGCTGGAGACTGTGGATAGTAGCACATCAAAGAGGGAATCTGAATGTAGTTTGGGGGGTTTGGTTTTGTTTGTTGTTGGGAGATGCACACATTTGGAGATGCTAAACTCCATTTATCATTTGTTGGACCACGTTTGTAGTCAGACTGGAGGATGTTGCTATCAGTTTTAGATGTGATTTTGCTATAAATGATGTTTTTATCAGCAAAGAGCCGTATGAGGATTGAATGTTGTTTTTATGTCATTTATGTATAGTAGAAACATAACTGGTCCTAGGACTGAGCTATGTTGTACTCATTATCAGACAGGATGCCGTTGACTGAGACTCTTTGTGTTCGATGTGTTTGGTGTTCCCAGTTATTCCATAGAAGGCTAATTTTGATAAGAGACGTTTATGAGGGACATTGTCAATGGCTCTGGCGAAATCAAGCTGGCTGGCATATGTTTGTATTTTGTTATATGTAGTTGTTATCCAGTCACGGACTGTCTCGATGAGTTGGGACTCACAAGACAGTCCTGGCTGGAAAACGTGTTTGAAGTGGAGGATGAAGTTGTGTTTGTGTAGGTGTTTCCACACATTGCTTAGAAGAATATGCCCCGAAAACCTGGAGAGATTCATGCTAATGAAAAGGGTCTGTAACTGGCAGGGTCTTATCTGAGGCTCTCTTTGTATACTGGAGTTATTAGTGCCTAGAACCAGTCCACTGGAAGTTTGGAAGTGTTGTATGACTATTGTAAAATGTGCTTGATAATTGGGGCTATTTCCACTGAAGGCTATTTCAGTACTCCAGCAGGTAGCTCATCTGGGGCTGTAGTTTTATTTTGATTTAGGTTTTACAATTGCATAGCTATTCCGTCTATCCCAATTTCGAAAGAGGATATATCGGAGTAGATGGATGGAGCTAATTGGGGGATTGGGTAGATTTATTGGATAAACACGGAACTTAATTGTTTGTTAAGGGTATTTGCTTTGTCCTGATCGTTTGTGATTGTTGGGCCATTAATTTTGGTTTGCAGTGTAGAGATGCCGATGCATTCTCGTTTGTTTGCTTTAATGAATGCCTAGAGTTGTTTTGGGTTTGTTTTTAAGCTTTCTCCAATGTTATTATTTAGGTAGTCTGAGTAGAATTTAGCTGCTGCTGTACTGGCTTGTCTTCGGAGTTGCCTAAACTTTTCCCAGTCGCTGTTACGCCCATTTTGTTTGTATGTGGGTTTTGGTACGTTTTCGTTGCATTCTTATTATTTCACCTATAATCCAGGGAGGTGCGCTTTTGCTTTCGTATATCGGCTGGGAATATTGCTGTCGACCAATGAAGTAAGATTATTCCTGAAGAAGTTCCAATTTCCATTCATGTCTCTTGAGTTTGGGTTGATGTGGAAGTATGTTATTGTTAGTTTATTTACGTCGTTCTTGAGTTTATCCCTGTTTGCTGATTTATATTGGAAGACTTACCCTGGTGGCTTTCTGTTACGGACAGGGATGAGGTTTATATTAAAAGTCACGGCATCGTGGTCACTCATGCCAGGAATGGTGTGAGTATTAAGAATTACTGATGGGTTTGATGTGAGTATGAGGACAAGGATATTGCCCGAGTCAACTCATAATGGTTCGTTCACCATGTTTTTTTTTCAAGCCAAATTCGTTCATTAATTCAAGCAGTTTGTTATGTTTGCTGGCCGTTCTGTTAATATCTGGGAGGTAGAAGTTTCCTGCTGTGCTTACATCTGGTGTTTTGTCAGAGATTCATGGAAGGCTACAAGGGATTGGAGATGGTCATTGGTGTGTCGGTAGTCGGAGGCAAATTGGATTTATTTGGTATAAAATGAATTTGTGTCCATATTATTTCACAGTTTAAGTTAAGAGTTGTAAGTGTTTCAGCAACAATGTCATCTCGGAAAGCTATGAGGACACCACCTCCATGGGTGTGTCTGTCATTTCGGATGACGTTATAGTTGGGTGGTAGGAATGAATAAGTAGGGTAGTTTTCGTCTATTTTGGTTTCAACTAGGAACATGATGTCTGGATTTTGTGATACTGTTGACACTGTTGGTATTGATCAGAATTGCGTTAACCATGTTACGTTTTGTTTTCTTACGACGGGCAGGGGTTGCGGCTTTTCGAAGGTTCGGTCCAAAGGATAGATCGCAGTTTTGGGATGTGTCATTTGTGATTGCTTTGTCAATATGACTGTTAAATGGGACAGCATCGTTTTATATAGTGCAGTGCAGTCGCACCATAGGCATCGTCTGTTCATGATTGAAGTAATGCTCTATTCGAACATATGTATTTTAAGGGAAGCGAAACCCAGAGGTTTTGATGTTGAATATTTGCTGATATACTAAAAACAATAAATGTGTAATCCGAAAACAAAGTAAAGTATACGCTAGCCTACTTTGTCTATAGATAAATCCAATAACTGGAGTGAACTCTATGTTTGAAAACCCCTGAAATTCTATAACTCAATACTAAACTGAATATCCATGTCTATGCTCCCCTGATATTTGCTGGTCCTCGTAATTGTATTTCCATGTATATACTTTCCCTGCGCGTTCGAGCTTAATATCCTAAGGTGATGATGATGTTGATGATGCTGTTGAAGATGAGAGGCGTCACGTTATTAGCATTATTAGTAGTAGTAGTAGAGAAGGGCTCTAATATAACTTTGACATACGATTTAGAATACACGACAATATCGCATTGATATATGGACGTATGGAATATTCCACAGTAGATCGAGCTTGATTTGTTGACGACGTGGGGCACCCGGGGGCGTGTGATAGCTGCGACCCTCGGCTACAAAGTGGCAATGACTAAGCAATCGCAGATCTGTGTATAGACCCAAGAGTCGTAGCACACAACCCGGGTTTCTTTGTAGTTAACAGCGTATTTCATCTTCATTCAACCATGTCCAAGACGCACTCTGAATAGCTGCAAATCGATATAATCTAGGTCGAAATTCGGGCCCACATTAAGGCCATGCGGCTGTCACAACGTCGGTGCAAGGCCGACTTAAAGGTTTATGTGTGGATGTAACGCGGTCAAAAGGCGCCGGGGCCGGATGTTAAGTTGCTAGATACGGCGTCTGCTTGTACTTTTGTTACAATTTGCCTGCGCGGGCAATGATAAACATATTTCTACTAGGGACTAAGTACAGACACAGTGACGCGTGATCGAAGTTTTGAATTTCACTCACTCGGACGTTCACAGGCGCAGGAACACGGGGGCAGTGGGGAATTTGACTGGGAGAGGCGCAGACATATTGTTTTTCCCCGTAAACGCTAAGTTACGGCACCACTACGGCGACATTTCTTCATCAGCATTCACCGGCCTTCCGGTGTCTTGATCCGAGACAGCGGAAGTTGAAGCCCCGGTTCTCAGCCCCCCCCCCCCCCCCCCGCAATGACAGGTTCATTCCCCGCCGGAGGTGACGTCGTACGGGACTGGACCCCAACACTGTTTTACTCAATCCGACAAGGACTGGATAGTAACAGGCTGGTTCCCTGTCGTTAGCTACATGAACGTACCCAGTACGTTTGTTCGTCTACGTCACCAGCTCCCCCGCTCAACTGGCGTGTATCTTGCGATCAGATCTTAAGTACACCGTCCCATGGATATATTACAATAGCATCGTGGTGATATAGATTACCCATTGTATTAAATTAAAACAAAAACTACATTTGCATCAACACTTGTGTGTCGCCGGCGAGAATGTCTTAGTGACGTCACATTGCCACCGATAATTTAACGTCTACACTGGCCTATCCCTGGCACGTGTCTTTGAAAGGTCACACTATCATCGAGGCTACGTATATGGTGTACGCAACGCACTTCCGGTCTTTGGTGATGTTCCGTTTCTGTTTTCAAGACTGCACATGCACTCATACATGTCAAAGGTTAGCGCCTTCTTTCGGCCAGCAACTTACCGGTCTGGAATGAAGTTCCTATCTGAGAAGTACCATTTCCGTACTGTGCATGAATTTGTAAATGTCAAAGGTTAATGTCTATTTTCGGGCAGTTTAAACCCAGTGTACGTCGATCCTATGCGAGACTCATGTAAACCGTGGTTTATGTTAATGGTGTGCTGACTTTTGTAATGATTAATAAATATTATAAAGTTTCTTAATTAGCGTTACGTGAAATAATTTTTAAAATATTTATTTTTGAAGTTATTTTCTATTTCGACGCGTAAGGCTATTATTGGATTTAGGTAAATGTCGGAGATGTGTTGTCATGCCGCCTGCGTCAATTCAATACCAGCAGATGTTTTCAACCATTACAATGACTTGTGCAATAACTCCTGTTTGGTTGTAGTCGACGTATCTGTTCACAGGAAGACTGTGCTACAGGCACTGTTTATTTAACACACGCGCACATAATTATATGCACTTACTTGTATTTACGACATGTCAATACGCACGCCCGTACGTCCCGACGCACGCTTGCAAAAACACGCACGCACACACCTATGCAGACGCACACACATACGTACACACATTGTGACACATACAGTAACGGAAGCGCGCGCGCGCGCACACACACACACACACACACACACACACACACACACACACACACACACACACACACACACACACACACACACACACACACACACATTCGCCTGCATATATTTTGTAATTTACATTGTGGGTTTGAAGACCACGGCAATGGAAGGCAGTAGATGTTGAACAACATGGAACCGAGAATGGACCCCGGCGGAAAACCCTTCTTTGTTGTTAGTCGAAGAGATGTATGTTGTCTGATCTTTATAACATATGTTCGATCCACCAGGTGTGGCGTAAAATACGCGAGTACTGTGTGACTCAAACCGATATCACGGAGTCGCTGCAGCAAAATGGCGGGATCCAGCGTGTCAAACGCAGCACTGAGATCCAGCAGCACGTGCAGTACTCCGCGCCGCGCATCAGCCGTTTGCGTCAGGTCTTCGTTGATACTTACCAGTCTCGGTGTGGCTCGGACGGTAAACACTCTGGAACGGGTCATTGACGTCATTCTCACTCATGTAGTGGCGCAATTCGGTTGCAACCTATCGTTCCAGAATTTTAGATACAAAACTGATCTGTGATATCGGACGATAATTCGTTAGTTGGTTAACGTCTAGGCAACGTTTCTTGAGTATTGGTATCACCATGGCGTGCTTCATATTCGTTTGTACGATGCCTGCTTGCAGGAATGCATTCACGATGTCAGTTAGCAGTGGTGCAATCAAGTCGATGTTACCCTTCACCAAATCTGTAGACATTTTATCTAAATCGCATGTCTTAGTGGTGGACAGTGGATATCCTTACTCGTAGCAGGCGTGAAATCAACGAACTGCGCATGTAACCCAGCACTCGACTATCGTGTCATTCAAGGACATACTGTTCAGTGTTAGAATCGATAGTACGATGTATGTGAGTCAGTTGGATGGTGAACAATGTGTGAAACGTTCAGCGAGAGTAGAAACATCAAATGAGTCTGGCAGTTGCGTGGGTGCAGTATGCCTAAGGAGTGCGGTTGTGACACAGAACAGTTGTTTCCTATCATGGTCAGCGTCTTTTATTAGCGTGCAGTAATGACTTGCTTAATGGCTCTAAGTTTATATCCATAGTCATCATGCAAAGTCGTGAAGATCTGTTTGAACATGAACAGGTTAAATGTTCACCAAGTATACTGAAACTGTGAAAGCCCATTAACGTTCATTTCGACATTCTACTCATCGCTCATTGTGTACCAGGTATACAACGAGATTATAGAAAGGCCACCCAGACCTATATCATTATAATTGTTTTAATTAATCAGTCATGACTATGCAAACCGGACAAAAGCACATGACAAAAATGCATCAATAAAGAAACTGCTACATCAGAAATTAAACCTTGAGACGGTCTCTATGCTCAATCTTGGGTAACTATTGTCCCGACTTGAGATTAGATCTTGAGGTAAGATAAATACATGTTTACGATTACGTACAACAGTTACATGCCTGGCTGTGGCATAGCAGTAATCCGTAGTGTATTTGCTGAAGTTTTAGTTTCGAAATTCAAGACCTACAAATTGAATGAATAGCTTACATAATTTGTAAGAGTTGGTGTTATCAGGTTATATTAAAAGTTAACTGAGCGACAATTACCCACATGTGGATTCAACGTTTAGGTATAACAGTATATATTGCCTATAGTAGTAATAATGTCGGAAATGTGCCATCATGAATACTATGTTATATCTACACAATTGGGTATCACTCGTCTTCATTAGGTGGCCCTGAAGGATGAACCATTTCTAAGAATATTAAAAAACATTCAGGGCCATGACCCCCAACCCCTAGACCCGGTTCGCGCCTTCGGCGTTCGCCTATACCACCTCGCCCTCCATTTGATCTAGTGGACAGCCGATTTCAGTGTTATCAAATATTTTTGCATTTAATATTCGTCGCCTTATAATTCGTTCTGTTAGGTGCAATAATGATACACATTTTGATGTTATGGTATTTTAGATCGGTAGGAAGCTTAGTAGCAGGTCATGTTGCTGCGAAGATGTGACATGATAAAACAGAGAAACCCCGCTTCGTTTTAAATATGTGTTTTGTTAGATGGCATAAATGCCGAGTGTATTAATAATAACGCAAATAGGTAGCTTCAGAATGTAGTGAAGGTAATCCGTAGAGTTCTGGCAGCCTTCTACATGCTATTTCCACCAGAACAGAGTAATTGTCATGATGTCTGAATGGCCAAAGTGTATAAAATGGTGCACTAGCCTGATCCAAGGACATCGAATGTACAATGTCTGACGACAAATTGGAACAAATGCGTTCTGTGTCAGGAGGGCGCTTCGCTGCCCTGATTATTCAAAACGTTACGCTTAGAGGGTAGGCTACAAGACTATCACTGACAATATCATGGGTTTCGACAGGGTTGGTTGCTTGCCTAAAACAAATAACTTGTCAAGGTTAGATGATGGTGTGGGATTTGACGCAACTTTCCGGCAGCACAAAGCTAAATGGAATCAACATGACAAAACGTCAGCGAACAGTGAAGAAGAAATATCACGTTGAAGACAATACAGATGTGTGTAAGAAGTTCTCCCGTCAGTCTGCAGAAGAAGCATCTCCTTCCAGTGAAACATGTTTCTTCTGCGGCATGCCTCCAATTTCAGAAACTTTCAGGTTGATGTTCGCATCAAACAGTGTGCTATCAAATAGCATAGAATGCCGAAATGCTCTTATGGGAGTGACAATCACAGGTGCTATAAGAGCCGAATTGGGGGCGTAATTACAACGTTACTTAACCATAAACATACATGTACAAACAGAAAGCATGGCGTGCTCCATCCCGCCAACAAAATATTACACAATTTAAAAAAATGGGCTATATGCCCTTAACAAAGGTGAACTAACCGTATTCAAATCAATACAGTAACCTAACAAAATATTGTTGCTGTATAGACACACATGATTGGATAATAAATTCAACACAAGTGAACAAACTAAAATAAATTCATGATAACATAATTAATACAAAGTAAACGCTACTGTATATATATATTTACACACACACACACACACACACACACACACACACACACACACACACACACACACACACACACACACACACACACACACACACACACACACACACACACACACACACACACACACACACACACACACACACACACACACACACACACACACACACACACACACACACACACACACACACACACATACATATCAACTACTACTATAACACATCACATGGCAAGACAGGGCCAAACTACCACATCAATGTACTTAAAAACCCTGCGTACACTACTGAAACTTCAGTGGAGGAAAAAGCTGTGCACAACCTCGTTCCAAACATATATAGCGAAAAGCGTATACAATTCAAAAACCATGTGAAATACTTCTCAGTGATTCGTATTACCAATACACGTACACACTACGCACAAGGTGACCCATTTGACAACCATTTTTAGCTCTTTCTAACGAAAGGTGGGAGGGAATTTCTCAAGAGTGCGCGAATGGAAACGTTGCCTACCTGTGCAATACAGAACGGCTACCGATTTGAATTTGTTCTCTGATAATCACTTGATGTTTTTATGTCACGTGTCCGGCCCGGGCGGTACCCTTACTTATCATGTGGTTAGTAGTCGAGTTGCTGATGGATGAACTTAAGCCGAAGAGCTCCTATATGGGAGTGACAATCACAATTGATTATAAGGGCCGTTTCAATTTTCAAAGACACAGGCTCTAAAACGTTCTAAAACGTTATTAAATGACACACTATAAAATGTGCATTTTCAATTATTGCAGCTACAGTGAACTTGTGACGGAAATTCATCAACTCTACAATATAAAGAGACCACTCAGTGCTACACGTCACTGTTTAAGGTTAGTCATAGTAAATGTATTAATTTAAATACATTACATATTATATACACACACACACACACACACATATATATATATATATATATATATATATTATATATATATATATATATATATATATATATATATATATATATATATATATACATATATATATATATATATGTGTATGTATGGATTTCTGTCTTGTCAGTCCTCCGCTTTCTCCCACTCGCTCTCTCCCCATTGCTTCCTCCCTCTCTCCTACCCTCCCACCCTCCATCCCTCTCTCCCACCCTCCCTTTCTCTCTCCCTCCCTACGTAATACGTACATACATCCATGTACGTACGTATGTATGCATACATATTTGTATGTTTGTATGAGTTTATGCATTATCACTCCCTCCGTTCCTCTATCCTTCTGTTCTTACCTCCTTACCTCCCTCTCTCCCTTCATCCCATTCTCTTCCGCCTACTCTCCCCCACCCTCCCTTGCTTTTTTAAATGATTTCTTTGCGGCAAAAATAAATGTATTGTTAAATTACTGTGTATGATAAATTTCATATATTCGTTCTGAAATCCATAAACTGGTTACAAATAAATTATGGTAGCGCACAAGATATTTGTATTTGACTAAGTGTTTCTATGGGCACCTGGGGGTCTTCCAAAAACCTAGATGTCTTCCTGAATAAGTTGGGAGACAATACTAACGCTTACTTATTGGAAATTAAGGTCGAGGTCTTTAGTGTTGCTGTTTGTTCCTGGCAGTCGCACTTCTTAACTGTAGGTGATGCTTCATATCAATTCCAGCTTCAAGTCCTTGAAATTAATTTTGATTCAATTTGAAATCGTTTTTCAGCTTATTTTCTAATTACTTCTCTATTCATCCAATTGCAGTTCACCAATTCCCTCCCCTTCACCCAAGCCACCCCACCCCTCTCCTACCCCCGCTCTCATTTTAATACAAGGCAATGGGACAAGCCGAACGAGCTTCTCGTTCACAGTTTTCGTACAATTAATTCTCGTGCTGGGTAGTGTAATAGTGCTTGGCCTTGACCAGTTTCATATTATAATCGAACGTCTCTTGATCACTGTGTAACGGGCTTTGGTCCGAGGAGCTGTCGTTCAGAGGAGCCTTTGTTCATGTACCCTAAAAACTACCTGCAAATTATGTATAAATGCAACTATACAATACAAGTATAAATACATGTTATTACTTTTGCAACACTATTCAGTCTGTCAGTCATCTAAGCGGCAGGCGAACATTGTTCATGTAGCTCTCTCATGTTTCTAGGCGCGCATATGTGGTGAGTGTGGTTTTAGTACAATAACGCCACTTAGAACGTAGTGTTTATTTTAGTTGTAGACCTATATTCTATAATACCGCAAACATATGTTTATTATTATTATTATTATGTACGTTTTTGTCATTCCAGCTCTATCATGGGGAACTCGATCCGCAACTGTTGTTTCCCCACTGAGGTCCAGTCACAGCAAGTAGCCCCCGTACCCATGGTACCTCAGTCACCCAGTGGACTGCCAGTAGTCAGCCCCCCTCCCTCCCAGCCACCCAGTGGGCAAACTGCTCCCCAACCAGTAGTCAACCCCCCTCCCTCCCAGCCACCTAGTGGGCAAACTGCTCCCCAACCAGTAGTCAACCCCCCTCCCTCCCAGCCACCTAGTGGGCAAACTGCTCCCCAACCAGTAGTCAACCCCCCTCCCTCCCAGCCACCTAGTGGGCAAACTGCTCCCCAACCAGTAGTCAACCCCCCTCCCTCCCAGCCACCTAGTGGGCAAACTGCTCCCCAACCAGTAGTCAACCCCCCTCCCTCCCAGCCACCTAGTGGGCAAACTGCTCGCCAACCAGTAGTCAACCTCCCTCCCTCCCAGCCACCCAGTGGACAAACTGCTCCTTCACCAGTGATCGGCAACTTGAACAATCCGCTCTACCTTAATTGGTTAAAGGCGGTTCGAGGACTTCTGCTAACGGTAGATGTACTGCGGAGTATCTGCGATAGGGAAATGCAAGCTTGGCATGGTCAGCTTGTCAGTCAGTGGGGCAACACACAGTGCAGTGGCTCGTGTTCAGCTACAGATGTGACTAAGAAGTTGACAGTCCCCAGCTGTCCCACACGCGTATGTCATAACTGGCTGAATGCGATACAAATGGAGCGTACACCGTCTAGCACCCGGCTGATAGTCCACAATGCTGACATCAACCAGTTGCCGAAAGAATATTGGCAGGTCGCCAAGTTGTTCATGAATTGGGGACAGGACGCGGCCAGTGTGTTATCGTCAGACACCGATGCGTCAGGCATCTTCAATCTGATCCAGAACTGCAACCGCTTTGTAAACATTGTCGATTCAACAAAAATCGATCCTGTGAGTATAACGCATATACACGTACACCCTCAAGCAAGCACCTACACACGTTACCTTGCATTTGATGGCACAATTGCCCATAGCCCCATTAATGCCATAACCCTTATTCGGGATAATTTTAGTCTTAGGTATCACTGCAGGCATGCCTAGTTGAATGAATCTTCGTATGGGCAGTTCAAGACCTCCAGCAAAAGCTAAATGTTCACACTGTGTTTTATATTCTGCTTGCCTGGACTTGCAACTGTTGATAGATCTGACAAAGACACAGAGAGCTCCCTCAGTGATCTGTGTATTCACCATTCAGTCACCACCCCCACCGTGATGTAATCACTGATCAGTCACCACCCCACCGTGGTGTATTCACTGATCAGTCACCACCCCACCGTGATGTATTCACTGATCAGTCACCACCCCACCGTGATGTATTCACTGATCAGTCATCACCCCACCGTGTTGTATTCACTGATCAGTCATCACCCCACCTTGATGTATTCGCCGATCATTCACCATCCCACCGTGATGTATTCACCGATCAGCCACCACCCCATCGTGTTGTATTCACCGATCAGTCACCACCCTACCGTGATGTATTCACAAATCAGTCACCACCCCACCGTAATGCTGGACATTCATGCCTGCTATTGTTGCACAGCCTAGTTGTCTAATTTGTAATTGGCCTTTTGTAACAAAACACGATTCGTGATTGCAGTGAGGTAACTCGATACATTTACTGGCGGTTGATCGTTAGTCGTGTGTGAATGCGCGGTAGAAATTCACTCTGAATATTACATTATAAAAAAAAGAGTGTCTGTTATATTAAACCAAACAAAACGCAAGCCCAACGTCTACGTTTCCAACAAATGAATTAGTATTTTTATAATAAATAGTTCAAATTCAAATAAGGGTTGGGTTCAAATATGTATTTGAAACTGTATTTGAATAGAGGGATTTGGTGTAATTATATTGTAATTGAAATGAAAATCACAATAGGTCATGTATTTGTATTTGATATTTGGTCTGTATTTGAAAATTATTGGCAAATACAATCAAATACACGTACATATTAAAGCACTGCCTGACATAAATTGGCGCAGGAATCAAGAAAACGTGTTTTTCACACCTGGCCAACAGTGCGCAGGCAGCACTGAGAAAATTGTCCTACCTACTTGGCAGCAATGAATGAATGAGAAGCCAGTGAAGCTTATCTATAGCCATAAAGGCAGGTATTCACAGGGAAAACAGAATCCTGCTGTCACCTGTTGTGTAAACATCCTGGGCTAAGACAAAAGGAACCCATGTTTCTTCCAGTGCAGGGGAAGAGCTACCCAGAAGTACCCACTAGTTGGCACGGGCGTCGATCGGTGGGGGACGGGGGGACGCGTCCCCCCACTTTTCAGGGTGGGGGACAGCATAGGAATTGTCCCCCCACTTTTCAGTTCAGAAAAATTGCGAGGCATATAGCCTGACTCAACACCCCTCTCTCTTAATAGCCGCTACATAGGACTAGCTAGACAATAAAGTCGCGATATGAAGTTCAGAAAAGTTATTTATCGCAAATTAACACGAGGCAAACAAGTTTTGAGGCATGTTTAGCTGTTAGTGCGCCATAATCCGTGATAGTTATTTAAACAAACGTAATATTTTAATGTATTGAATAACATTTAAGCGACTCTTCACAGTAGTCATCACAGGAGAGACATCGACCAGCCCGTGGCATCTATACCAAAAAGGCTTTGTTATTTCGCTGTATATGATGATTTTAAATTTGTCGCGCAGAAAGGCCAATCGGAAAGTTTATAACTACCGAAAAAATGTAAGCCGCTGCCGGGCTCTATCAGTTTGCAACCTTGTGTTGATATTATTAATAGGGTCTAGCCATCAAGCACATTTTAAAGTGAGTAAGTTGTTTATATAACTTTCTTTTCAAAAGGTGTTTATTTATATGAATTAATTGCATATTTATTATACAATCACATCCTGTATATTGCTCATTATTTTATGTTTTTCTACAATTCTACATTTATCTAACTTATTACTTTATTTATTTCTTATCTATTCATTTTTTAACATATTTGATCTTTCATAGGCTACTTAGATGTGTTAATGTATGCACCAATTGTATATGGGTTTTTACCTGAAATAAATGTATTCGTATTCGTTAGCATTTCTGACACACAGCGCGCTTCTCTAGACGCGTAGTCGTGAAGACAAAAACGATATGTACATCTTTGGAATATTTAAATTTGGTTGATGAGGACCTGTTTGTGGGGATCCCGTACTGATGATGAACATTCTAGAATTGTTCGGACTAAGGTTGTGTAAGCTGTTGTTTTGATGTTTATGGCGCATCATCGGGTACTGTAGATTTGCGTTTAAGTTTGTTGTATGATTCTGTCTGGTGGTCTTTAGTCAGATTTGGTATTCCAGTATGGTATTTAGTACTAGTAGGTACTCTCTACGTGTGTTTCGTAGTTTTATTTGTTGTTCTGAACTTATGTTATTGAAGTGTGTGCTTTTGGTATTATTCCTGAGTTTGTACGGATATTTTTTGGGGTATTATTCCTGTGTTTGTACGGAGAAGATATGGTTAATCAATGCTAAATGTTACGATTTTTTATGGAGTGTATTTTAGAAGTGATAACAGTTTATTAATAGATAGCACTTGTTCTAGTTATGTGTCACGAACTGGACTGAATCAGTAATATCTGAATTACGTTTGAAATATTCTATCACGGTATATTTCTGTACTAATATACTTCGATATACACAGTAGTTTTGGAAATATTATATCCTCTGATATGTTTCAGGTAAGAGGCAAACGCAACTTCCTCATGCACCACACGACCATGGAGTTGACTCAGACCGAGCTCTCCAACGTCTTGCAGACAATGAAAGACCTGCTCAATGACCTCCACCAGCGTCACGGTGACCCAGCCATCCCACCGGTTGTGACAGAAATTCAACAGGTAACGATTATCACAGCAAATTACTCCGACAATACATGGGCATGTTTACTGTATACCTTTATTCATTCGTTAGTTATATTAACCAGTTGTATTAAGAAGACATTGATTAAAACAATTAAGTGGCGACGTGTGTATAAACCAGTCGACGTTTGTATAAACCAGTGCCCGGTTGAGTGACACGTACCGAAGTAAGGCGGGAAAATTACCCCATCTCTCTAGAGACAAAAGCGAAATCGTAACGACAAACGTGTCTCGTGCTGAGATTGTGGCCTTAATACAGGCATACGTCCAAAGATAAGAACTGTCACAAGGCCGATTCAAATCAAACTTATCGAACAGGGACTACAAAACGGATGGAATGCTGTGACGGCAGAGGGCAACGCTCTGTTGACGACGTTGGCCGTTGCGGAGTGTGGAGGACCTAAGCAAAAACGGGCATTGAGCTCATTTTTGTGTTTTCTGTTGATAAATATTTGAATAAAACTGAATTTAAATGGCATAGCTTTGTTATTTATATAACTATTAAAATACCGGTTGCAGTGGTTTGAACTGCATTGAATGAGTAATACATTTGTAATATTAATGTTATTCATACTAATTAATTCAGTTAATTAATAATAATAATAATAATTTCTTTTGCGCCAATATCCTCGAAAATCAAGTTCAGTGGCGCGACAAAACCAAGGGATTAATCAATATCATAATCGAAAGCAATGCGTGAGTCGTCAACGGATGGATGAAGAAGCTAGGAGGCTAAGGAGGATAGGCAGCATTAAAGAGATATGTTTTTAGACATCGGCGGAATGCAACTATGTTACCTTCTGATTTAACACTGGCAGGAAGCGAATTAATAATAATAATAATAAGAATAGTTTATTTCTTATATAACGCCCCATCCAAATAATTGTTCTGGGGCGCTTTACAATGATTATTCCTGAAATAATGATAATAAAAATACATACTAATAACATCATCATAATAAATATATATATATATATATATATATATATATATATATATATATATATATATATATAATAATTATTTTTATACAATATTACTTTGATAAAATGAGGATATACTAATAAAACAAATATGACACTTTAAAATACCGACTTAAATTGGCACACAACTACACACTATATAAAAAATGAATAAATAAGTAAAAATATAGTATAAATATGTAGTAAATAAAAATAAAATAGTGTAAATATATACTAAGTTAATTAAAATAAATGTATGAATCGTTGACTGATTAACTGTGATCACAGAGTGTCAAAATAGTAATTTGTAAACAGATGCGTCTTGAGTGCTACTTTGAATTGAGTCACACATTTTCGCACAGCAATGGGTGGTTGGTTTCATGCCCTTGGAGCTGCACAAGAGAAGGATCGTTCGCCAATTTTAGTTCGGGATATGGGCTGATTAAGTAGTAACTGGTCAGAAGACCGCAGAGTGCGTGTCGGGCAATAGGGAGAGAGAAGTGCTGATAAGTATGTAGGTGCAAGACCATGGAGGCGTTTAAAAGTGAGAAGTAGGGTCTTGAATGTGATGCGACACTTAATAGGAAGCCAGTGCAGTCTCGTTTTGATCGAATTAGTATAACACGAGCACAAGCATTTTGGACGCGTTGTAGTTTTTCAACTACCGCCACTGACAGTCCATTCAGGAGGCTGTTGCAACAGTCAATACGTGATATAGCAAGGGCATGCACTAGCTGTTCTGTGTGTCCTTGTTCTAGATAGCGACGAATGCGTCCAATGCTGTGGAGATGGTAGTATGCTGTTCTAGAAATGTTTGTTACATGTCGCTCAAGGGACATATTGCAATCGAATGTCCCTCCCCAATGTCTGGCATGCGTGTTGGGTGTTACGTTGGTGTTACCGATTCTTACACTTTCGGGAAGGAGGTGTTGGTTTGCAGATTTCGGACGGATGATGAGGATCTCTGTTTTGTCGTCGTTCAGCTTCAGCATGTTGGTCTTCAACCACTGACGGATACTGATGACACAGCGTTCCATATTCCTGATGGCAATCTCGGGTGAAGTGTTGTCGCTTAGGCTGAATTCTTGAAAAAGTTGAGTGTCGTCGGCGTATAGATGGTAAGTCATGCCATGAAGCTTGAGTAGTGACGCAAGAGGGGTCATATAAATCGTGAACAACAGTGGTCCGAGGACTGACCCTTGCGGGACACCACATGTCAGCTTGTGTGGTTTTGAATGGTCGCCGGCAATCAACACCGTGTATTGTCTAGATTGTAATTAGGCAGCGAACCATGAAAAGCAACGATCCTTGACGCCGATGGTGTTACTCAATGTGTCTAGAAGAATATCGTGAGCAATCGTATCAAATGCTGCGCTAAGATCGATTAGCAACAAAATCACACCTTTGCGTTCGTCGATGGACCGGATTACGCTGTCATGCACGTGTAGTAGTGCTGTTTCAGTACAGTAGTTTTGCCAGTATGCTGATTGTAATGGCATGTGGAGATCGTTTTCACGTATGTGTGCAATCAACCGGTGTGCCACAACTCTCTCAAGTAACTTTGACAGAAAGGACACGTTCGATATAGGTCGATAGCTTTTCAACGTTTCACTGTCAAGACTTGACTTTTTTTAAATGGGTGTGATGATAGCAGCTTTCATCTCATCGGGCATTCCATCTATCAAACACTTGTTGATAATGTTCGTAATTGGTACTGCCATGACGTCATGACACTGTTTTACGAAATGTGTAGGCATCGGATCAAGTTTGCATGTGTTGGACGGTGACAAACTTAATAGTTGTGTGATTTCAGCTCGTGTGATTGTCACGAAGCTTGACAGCTGGCAGTCAGTGTCAGGGCGATTTGTGCACACAGTACAGTCGATAGCACAGGAGTGTGGCGCTTGTAGAGTGGTGCGAATACGCCGGATCTTATCGTCGAAGCAGTCTGCGAACTTGTTAGCGAGTGATTCGGTACATTCATAGTTCGGTAGTGTTATTGTTTTGCGCCGATGCAGCAAATTGTTTGCGATGTTGTGAAATTGCGCATGACTACGGATGTCCGACAGCTTTTCTTTGTAGTAGGTCTTCTTTGCTTCAGCGCACATGGTGTTCACTTTGTTTCTTTGACATGTAAACATATCGCGGTGTACAGTTAGTTGTGTCTTCCTGCACTGATGTTCCAGCCGCTTCTGTTTGGCTTTAGCAGCTTTTATGTCCGCGTTGTACCATGGCACATTGTTCTTTACTGTGATGTTGCACTTTCTTGCAGGAGCAAGCTGGTCAAGTATTGACAGCAGTGTGTTGTTATAACAAGAAAAAGCCTCTGCTACCGACGCGCAGGCTTGTTGAGCAATCACATCAGAGCAAGTAATGTCGTGACTGATTTGCTGAGTATTGACATTTTTCAACTTGCGCACAGTAATCGTTCTCTTAGGCTGTACTGTATGTGTAGTTTGAACAGTAAAGATGACGGCGGAGTGGTCAGAATTAACCGCTTCGTCACAGGTGATATCAGCAATAGGCAGCTCGTCACGTCTCGTTATAATGACATCGAGGATGAAGCATTTCTGGTGAGTTGCCAGGGTAACGAGGTTGTTGCGTAATGACGGTGTAGGCAAAGCGGTTCTGCCTGGAGTCACTTTCACAGGAATTGCAGTAGTCACTTGGCATTGTTTTCGACCGCCGGAGGTCCCTCTGTGTGTAGGTCTTGCGTAGGAGATGTCAACATGTTATGCCTGCAGTTTCGACTAGGAATTTGGGAGTAATTTTTGATGATAAATTAAATTTTAGAGAACACATTTCTCAAATTTGTCGAACATGTTTTTACCACATTCGTGATTTGCGGCGTATTCGTCGATATTTGTCTGTTTCTGTTGCAAAGACTATTGCAACTGCATTAGTTACTAGTAGATTAGACTATTGTAATTCACTTTTTCATGATATTGCTATTAAGGATATCACAAAACTACAACGTGTTCAAAATTGCTTAGCAAGGGTGGTGACTAGGTCTCCACGCTTTACTCCTTCTAAGCCGCTTCTAAAGTCTCTGCATTGGCTGCCTGTCCAATATCGTATAATGTTTAAGATGTGTACCATTACTTACCAGGCACTTTCTTCTAAGCAGCCATCGTATTTACATACTTTACTTACTCCTATAAGAAAACCTATTCAACTTCGGTCATGTACTTCTGATTTACTCTTTGTACCAAAGGTCAATACTAATATGGGGACCAGGGCTTTTGCTGTGGGTGCGCCTACTCTATGGAATATGCTTCCTTCTAGCGTGAAATCAGTTGAAAATATTGCTAAATTCCGTCGTCATTTAAAAACATATCTGTACAATCTGGCCTATCCACCATAGCTCCCTGGCGCATCAATCAATCTGAAGACAACTTGATTTGTTTACCGACTATGAGATCGATTAATCCTTTTTGTTTTGATGCGCCTCTGAGCTTGGTTTCTAAGGATATAGGCGCAATAGAAGTTAACTAATTATTATTATTATAAGTACATCCAGATCGTCGTAGACTGCTGTCGTGACACGCTTGAAAGCTTTCGCCGTTTGCCGACAAAGTTGATGCAATTGAAGGCCAGTGTAGACCATTGCCATGGCAACCGTCACGGTCAACTGAAGATAGCACTAGCAGCGTGTTATAAAATGTGTAAAATCTGTAAAATCCAAGAACCACAAATGTCTCTTTCGCAGGTATGACGTTGTTGTAATCCAGAAACATTCACGTTAACGTGTGATGTAAAATCGAAGAACAGTATAGCTTATAACTTGAAATAATAACAAATGTCTTAGGACAACAATACCGGTGGCAGCCGCAGCGCACACAATCACGTGAATACTCCATTGGTGCGGCAACCGAGAAAGCTCGGGTCCCGGCTTTCGTTTTCACCCGAGGGATGTAAAGAGGGTTACTACAGGTTGAGCGTAGCTGTTTGGAATTTCTTGCTGGAGTTAGCATTGAATTTAGATATGCTGGTTGTGTAGATGAGAGTGCTTGATAGGCTATTCTACAAATTTTGAAAATGATGCGATAGTGCACATGTAGCCAATGCAATGATTTTAGAAGGGGCACTGAGCTAGAAAAAAGAGGAGAACGCGTGATTACCCTTGCTAAACAATTCTGAAGTTTTGCTATATCCTTGTTTGCGGTATTGTAAAGGAGGGAATTGCAGTAGTCAAGTATGCTGCTTACTAGAGCTGTGGCGATGGTTTTAGCAACGGAGAGTGATATAAACCGGCGGATACGGCGAATATCACTGATATGGTAAAAACAGCAACGGCATGTTTTTGATATAATGTTGTTTGAAATTGAAGTTTTCATCAAACGTTACTCCGAGATTTAAAACTGGGGCGGCTGGTGTGATATTCTGACTCAGAATATGCGTCGGGAAAAAGCCATCGAGTTTTGCCCGCTGCGTTGAAGTACCAATGATGACAAATTCGGTCTTATCTGCATTTAGCTTTAATTTACTATTTTTCGTCAAAAGGGAGACATCTTGGAGACAATCCCTGAGCTGGTTTAGGGAGCGACAAGTATCTGGTGTGGTCAAGGAAACATACATTTGTGTGGCATCTGCATAACGGTGATGATCCAGGTTGTAACAACAACCTGGATCATCACCTTTGTCCTGTATACAACACCATTAACATAGCTTAATGGTGTTGTATACATAGTAAAAAGCAACGGCCTCAGAACAGAACCCTGGGGTATACCACAAGAGGTGGGCAGCATGCCTGAGAAGCAGTTACCTATTTTAATGGCTTGCCATCTATCAGTAAGATATGAAGTAAACCAGCTCAGGGCTGTGGTGCCAGATATCCTGTACCACGTTGATAAGCGTGTAATGAGAACGTCGTGGTCAATGGTGTCGAAAGCGGCGGATAGGTCAAGCAGGGTCAGTGCAGTAACTTCGCCATTATCAATGTTAAGGTTTATGTCAGTATCTACTTTTAAAAGAGCAGTTTTTGTTGAGTGAAATTGTTTATGCGCAGACTGTGATGCGTTGGTTAAGTCATATATGTTGATGTGAGAACTGAGACGATTTGCTACAACTTGTTCAAGTATTTTTGAAATGAAGCTAAGGTTGGAAATAGGCATGTAGCTGTTTAGTTCTTCTTGTGGCAGAGTTGTCTTCTTAAGAACTGGGTTTAGATGTGCACATTTATAATCTTCAGAAAATATGCCGGAGCAGCGTGATGCATTTATTATGTATGTTATTATATAAGTAAAACGTCAAGGCATGCTTTCAGTAGTACGGTCAGAAGTGGATCAAGATCACAAAATTTCCTTATAATAATAATAATAGTAACTTCTTTTGCGCCAATATCCTTGAAAATCAAGCTCAGTGGCGCGACAAAACCAGGGGATTGATCAATCTCTTAATCGAAAGCAATGCGTGAGTCGTCAACGGAGGGTGAAGAAGCTAGGAGGCTAAGGAGGATAGGCAGCATTAAAGAGATAGGTTTTTAGATGTCGGCGGAATGAAACTATATTACCTTGTGATTTGACACTGGCAGGAAGCGAATTCCACACCGGTGGTGCGGCAACCGAGAAAGCTCGGGTCCCGGGTTTCGTTTTCACCAGAGGGATGCAAAGAGGGTTACTACTGGTTGAGCGTAGCTGCCTGGAATTTCTTGCTGGAGTTAGCATTGCATTTAGATATGCTGGTTGTGTAGATAGGTTGTGCTTGATAGGCTATTGTGCAATTGTTTTAAATGATGCGATAGTGCACAGGTAGCCAATGCAGTTATTTTAGAAGCGGCACTGAGCGAGACAAACGAGGAGAACGCGTGACTACCCTTGCTAAAAAAATTTGGACACGCTGAAGTTTTGCTATGTCCTTGTTTGCGGTATTGTAAAGGAGGGAATTGCAGTAGTTAAGTCTGCTGCTTACTAGAGCTGTGGCGATGGTCTTAGCAACGGAAAGTGATACAAACCGGCGGATACGGCGAAGAACACGGATATGGTAAATACAGCAACGGCATGTTTTAGAGATATGTTATTTGAAATTGAAGTTTTCATCAAACGTTACTCCGAGATTTAAAACTGAGGCGGCTGGTGTGGTACTCTGACTCAGAATATGTGTCGGGAAAAAGCCACCGAGTTTTGCCCGCTGCGTTGAGGTACCAATGATGAGAAATTCGGTCTTATCTGCATTTAGTTTTAATTTACTATTTTTCATCTAAAGGGAGACATCTTGGAGACAATCCCAGAGCTGGTTTAGGGAGCGACAAGTATCTGGTGTGGTCAGAGAAACATAGATTTATGTGTCGTGTGCATAAAGCTTTTGTGACTCTGGATAACTGAGCTTAATGGTGTTGTGTACATAGTGAAAAGCAACGGACCCAAAACAGAACCCTGGGGGACACCACAAGAGGTGGGCAGCATGTCTGAGAAGCAGCTACCTATTTTAATGGCTTGCCGTCTGTCAGTAAGGTATGAAGTAAACAAGCTCAGGGCTGTGCCAGATATCCTGTACCACGTTGATAAGCGTGTAATGAGAATGTCGTGGTCAATGGTGTCGAAAGCGGCGGATAGGTCAAGCAGGGTCAGTGCAGTAACTTTGTCATTATCAATGTTAAGGTTTATGTCAGTATCTACTTTTAAAAGAGCAGTTTTTGTTGAGTGAAATTGTTTATGCGCAGACTGTGATGCGTTGGTTAAGTCATATATGTTGATGTGAGAACTGAGACGATTTGCTACAACTTTTTCAAGTATTTTTGAAATGAAGCTAAGGTTGGAAATAGGCATGTAGCTGTTTAGTTCTTCTTGTGGCAGAGTTGTCTTCTTAAGAACTGGGTTTAGATGTGCACATTTATAATCTTCAGAAAATATGCCGGAGCAGCGTGATGCATTTATTATGTATGTTATTATATAAGTAAAACGTCAAGGCATGCTTTCAGTAGTACGGTCAGAAGTGGATCAAGATCACAAAATTTCCTTATAATAATAATAATAGTAACTTCTTTTGCGCCAATATCCTTGAAAATCAAGCTCAGTGGCGCGACAAAACCAGGGGATTGATCAATCTCTTAATCGAAAGCAATGCGTGAGTCGTCAACGGAGGGTGAAGAAGCTAGGAGGCTAAGGAGGATAGGCAGCATTAAAGAGATAGGTTTTTAGATGTCGGCGGAATGAAACTATATTACCTTGTGATTTGACACTGGCAGGAAGCGAATTCCACACCGGTGGTGCGGCAACCGAGAAAGCTCGGGTCCCGGGTTTCGTTTTCACCAGAGGGATGCAAAGAGGGTTACTACTGGTTGAGCGTAGCTGCCTGGAATTTCTTGCTGGAGTTAGCATTGCATTTAGATATGCTGGTTGTGTAGATAGGTTGTGCTTGATAGGCTATTGTGCAATTGTTTTAAATGATGCGATAGTGCACAGGTAGCCAATGCAGTTATTTTAGAAGCGGCACTGAGCGAGACAAACGAGGAGAACGCGTGACTACCCTTGCTAAAAAAATTTGGACACGCTGAAGTTTTGCTATGTCCTTGTTTGCGGTATTGTAAAGGAGGGAATTGCAGTAGTTAAGTCTGCTGCTTACTAGAGCTGTGGCGATGGTCTTAGCAACGGAAAGTGATACAAACCGGCGGATACGGCGAAGAACACGGATATGGTAAATACAGCAACGGCATGTTTTAGAGATATGTTATTTGAAATTGAAGTTTTCATCAAACGTTACTCCGAGATTTAAAACTGAGGCGGCTGGTGTGGTACTCTGACTCAGAATATGTGTCGGGAAAAAGCCACCGAGTTTTGCCCGCTGCGTTGAGGTACCAATGATGAGAAATTCGGTCTTATCTGCATTTAGTTTTAATTTACTATTTTTCATCTAAAGGGAGACATCTTGGAGACAATCCCAGAGCTGGTTTAGGGAGCGACAAGTATCTGGTGTGGTCAGAGAAACATAGATTTATGTGTCGTGTGCATAAAGCTTTTGTGACTCTGGATAACTGAGCTTAATGGTGTTGTGTACATAGTGAAAAGCAACGGACCCAAAACAGAACCCTGGGGGACACCACAAGAGGTGGGCAGCATGTCTGAGAAGCAGCTACCTATTTTAATGGCTTGCCGTCTGTCAGTAAGGTATGAAGTAAACAAGCTCAGGGCTGTGCCAGATATCCTGTACCACGTTGATAAGCGTGTAATGAGAATGTCGTGGTCAATGGTGTCGAAAGCGGCGGATAGGTCAAGCAGGGTCAGTGCAGTAACTTTGTCATTATCAATGTTAAGGTTTATGTCATTGTGTACTTTTAAAATCGCAGTTTCTGTTGAGTGAAATTGTTTATACGCGGACTGTGATGCGTTGGTTAAACCATTTATGTTGATGTGAGAACAAAGTCGATTTGCAACAACCTTTTCAAGTATTTTGGAAATGAAGCTAAGGTTGGAAATATGCCTGTAGCTGTTTAGTTCTTCTTTTGACACAGTTGTCTTGTTAAGAATTGGATTTACCTGTGCACATTTAAAGTCTTCAGGAAATAAGCCGGAGCAGAGTGATGCATTTATTATGTCTGTTATTGGTTTAATTAAAACGTCAAGGCATGCTGTCAGTATTATGGTCGGAAGTGGGTCAAGATCACAGGATTTACTTGGGGATGACATAATTATTGTTCTCACTTCAGTAGTTGTGGCCGGTTCAAACGATGTGAGTTGAGAATTTAGTTGTGGAGAGACGGCATTTACAGTGTCTGAGGTGTGATCTGTGAAGACTGAATGTATGAGGCTGATTTTGTCTTTAAAATGACTTGAGAAAGAGTTACACAGTGACTTGATTGATGCATGGGTTGGTAGAGAAGGAGCAGTTCGCCTGTGTAAAATCTGATTTATGCATTTCCATAGCTGTTTTGGTGAAGCAGAGTTATTTGCCACCATATTTTCGTAATAATACGACTTTGCTTTTGACATTTGTCGGTTACATAAATGACATTGCCGTGTGTAGCGTGACCTGTTTAAGGATGAACGAGATTTACGCCAAACACGTTCCAGATAGCGACGGCGCCGTTTGGATTGAATTATTTCAGGGGTCATCCAAGAAGCTGGCGGCTTTTGTGACACATATTTGGATTTAGTGGGTGCATGTTTGTCAAGCAATGTCTTCAGTATTTGACGGTACTGTTTGTATAGGTCTGATATACGTTCTTTAGGATGTGTGACAAGGTCGGATGTAATTATATCAGTCATAAATGATGCAATGTTGATACTATGAATGGCTTTGTAGAACACGTTGTGTTTGGACACGGCTGGGGCTATAGGAACTTTAAGATCTGCAATTACTGTGTTATGGTCCGATAAGCCATCTGCAACTGTGGGTGTCTGAATGATTTTACAAGAGAAACGAGTTATCAAGATGTCAAGCCAATGTCCATGTATGTGTGTTGGGAAATTGAGATGTTGTTTTGTGTCAAATGATGCCAGGATATCATTAAACGTAGTAGTTGTTGCAGATGGTGTATCCAGGTGAAGATTAAAATCGCCCACAATGTAAAATTCTGTGTGCATCGTTGCAACATTTTCCAAAAGATCCTGGAATTCTTCAAAGAAATTAGCTGGGTGACCTGGAGGGCGATAAATACAAATGAAAACCCCACAGAAGCACGAATTAGATATGTTAAGACAGATAGATTCAAATGTGGTATAGTCACGGTTGGTGTACAGGTTTACGTTGAAGTTTTGAAATAAGGAAACCGACACCTCCGCCTCGTCCAACTGGACGTGGTCGATGGTGGAAGGTATAGCCAGGAGGGGAGATGTCGGCAATACATGCATCTGTGTCATGCGTTCTGAGCCAGGTCTCAATCACAGCGAGAATGTCTATTGTTTTGGAAATTCTAAGATCAGTGAGAGAGACGGTTTTTTCACGAATTGAACGAATGTTAGTGGTGGCCAGGCGAATGTTGTGCCTGACCACCGGTCCAGGACTAAGATTAAGATCTCCCGCTAGCAGTAAGATCAAGGCCAATTTAAATGTTGGCCTGGAACGGGGTATAGGTAGTAATTTTCGGTTGAAACACAGAGTAAGGCATGGCAGACTGTGTAAGTAGGTCAAGGATTCTTGTGTGGTCATGTATTTGGAAGGTGTTGAAATTACATCCGACCATTGTGCCAGGGTGTTACACAAGGTAAAATCGTGGCTTCTAGAAGCTGCAGAACAGGACAAAAATAAAACACACAGTGAGAACAATGGTGACATTTGACAAAATCTGCTCAAGTGATAAAATTAATGTATCATAAAATAATTAGTGACTGAGAGTAGCCAGACGTTCTAAAATAATGTAAATGTTTGGCATGGGTCACCAGCACTACAACTTAATAAATAACATGTAATAAATAAATATATGAGAGTATAAGGTCACACTAATTATAAAATTACAATAGTTTCTCAGATGTAAGACTAATAAATCTAGCGAGAAAAATAAATAAATAAATAATGTGTTATAAAATAAATATTACATAGACATAATTAAGTGGTATTTAAAATTATTAATAAAATAAATCAGTAGTTTCAAATAAGTTTGTAAAATGCTAAATAAGTCTATAAAATGCTAAAGTCTGTAAAATGCTAAATGTAGAATGAGTTTTTAAAAGGCTAAATACAAATCAGTTTAACAAATCAGTTTAAAAGGCTAAATACAGATCGTTTAAATTTTCGCGCTCAGCAAAGCATGTGCAAAAGTAATAAGACGTTTAGTGCCCGTGCAGATGAAACATAGAAGTCTTCACCCCAGGGCGATTCTGGGTGTAAAGGAACGTCTTATGAAAAGGCCTGTTAGTGAACAGTTTAAAAGGGCTACCCCTGTCTCTATAACTATATGTTATTTGTAATGTAAGACCGTACCGCAGCGCGAAAAGTTAACTATCTGTATTATCGCCCACTATGTTGTAAATGATTAATTTTTGCGGCGTAACTGGAGTAATTTATAGAAATTTCTGCGTGTCCAAATAAAGTAGTGTGTTGGTCTTATAACTGCAGTAATGTCGAACACAAAACTGCAGAATTTAGATTAAAAATGTAAACTTGAACGAGCAGTGAAATAGAAACGTACCACCTTACGCCACCTGGCGACCAACCCTTGGGGACGACATGATTATTTTTCTCACTTCAGCAGTTGTGGCTGGTTCAAACGATGCGAGTTGAGAATTTAGTTGTGGAGAGTCGGCATTTACAGTGTCTGAGGTGTGATCTGTGAAGGCTGAATGTATGAGGCTTATTTTTCTTTATAATTACTTGAAAAAGAGTTACACAGTGACTTGATTGTTGCATGGGTTGGAGCAGGCCGCCTGTGTAAAATCTGACTTATGCATTTCCATAGCTGTTTTGGTGTAGCAGAGTTATTTGCGACCATATTTTCGTAATAACACGACTTTGCGTTTGACATTTGTCGGTTATATAGATGACATTGCCGTGAGTAGCGTTACCTGGATGAACGAGATTTACGCCAAACATATTCCAGATAGCGACGGCGCCGTTTAGATTGGATTATTTCCGGGGTCATGCAAGGAGTTGGCGGCTTTTGCGACACAGATTTGGATTTAATGGGTGCATGTTTGTCAAGCAATGTCTTCAGTATATGATGGTACTCTTTGTATATGTACGATATATGTTCTTTAGGATGTGTGACAAGGTCGCACGTGATTATACCAGTTATAAATGATGCAATGTTTTTACTGTGAATGGCTCTGTAGAACACGTTGTGTTTGGACATGGCTGGGCTATGTGAACTTTCAGATCTGCAATTACTGTGTTATGGTCCGATAAGCCATATTGTAAAGAATCACCGCTTAGCTTTTAATATTTAATCATATATAATCATAATGCACTGCTTAGCTTTGAATATTTAATCATATTAATTATATATTCAATGTACTGGCTACTTGTACTGGCTACTAGACATGTAGAAAGACACGTTACATAATCGTAGACTAGCACGTTAGACATTAGGAAACACTCTACTCAGACAAACAGGGAACGGGTTGACGCCCGTGTACTACGCAAACAAGTTTCACATTAGGGAGACAGAAGTGTTTATAAAACGGAGAGAACAGCGACTGGTACCCAGTTCGTGCAACCTTGTATATGATTAATTGCTCAGAAGGGTGGTCTGCCCCACCCTGGAGCACCCTGGGAGAACGAATACGTAGGGCCGACGTTTGTAAACGGTCACGGTTATACGTGAACAGTTTAATTACGGATCTGCAGGAAGCAAAGCAATCTGGGATAACTATTAACCTTTAAAGGACAATACGTGAATTATCGTTACAAGCGGTCATGGCTACGCATGTGCAGTGAGAAAGAAGCAGGGATACTTGGGATAGATTTGAGGATTGAAATAGGGAGATTTTTGGGAGACACGGGGAGACCGAACGCGTTCGAAGATGCGTTACGGTCTACCATTTTGGCGTTTCAAATTCACTATTATAATATGAGACTGATGCTCATATTTTCACCATGAACTTCTAAATTATGCGGCTACTTTTAAAACATGTCAAATTGTAGAGGTTTTGTAGATATCCGAAGAACAGTAGGGATTGCAAGGCTTTGAGTTTATATTGTAGTACTTACGTATTGCAGAAGCAATACACTGCATGTGTAGTCGATTGTATGATACTGAAATCGTAGCGATGAATACATTCGAATATGTATCTGGAATCGAGCGTTTACTACTTCATCATCGAATCAGACATATCACTTCTGATTCTGGCGAGCGCATTGACATGACGTAACATGTCACACCCACACACACCCACGCTGTGACGATGGCCACCCCCGCGCACGCGACCCAGACGGGGTGTCATCTTTACATTGGCGTCACGCGCCAGTTCGAATCAACTCATCAATGAGGGTTCAGTCATCAGACATGTGCAACATTACATTGGCTGAGCGTGCCAGGTCGAATCGACTCATTAATGAGGGTGCCAATTTACATTGACGAGCGCGTCAGTTCAAATCGTCTCACCCAGGACGATTCAGTCATCAGACGGCAGGACAACTAACGATTCTACAACGTCTACTGTGAGTACGTTTGATCTTACACATTCTACGGACTGCGTTACGAACGGTCACGAACATTTGCGTCAGAATTGAACACTGTACACTGGTCTACGTTCGACGAGATGTCGGGCAAGAGGTTCCAATGGACGTTGGCGCCGCGTATGCTGACTAGCCACCGAGGTCGGCCGCGCCGTTGAATCGCTAACATCCACCATGCAGGCTTGGTTGCGAGAATGGCCAGGCTGGAGGCTCGCAACGATCGATCACCGTTGCCCGCGTCCAGCGACGCATCGACCGAGAGAAACACGACACCCCATTGACATCAAAGAGAAACGTCACCCGTCGGCTGACCGTCGCCCGCCCGACGCCGGCAGCAGACACAACACACGCCAACCCAGACGACAACAAACGCTGCAGCCGCCTGGAGAGCCGAGCCGATGTCTCCAGCTGACAGCCAGCCCGACCCTGTCGCCGACCGCGAAGCATATTGTCTTGCAATGAACAATTGATTTTGTATACTTTTTATTAATGTCCGCCAGTTGGTAAGTTACATTTTGCTATTTCACTGTTATGTGATTGTATTTTATTGCTATATAAGTAACTCGCATATATATGCTATTTTATCCACGGTTTAGTTGTGAGTGTCTCAGTATCCTAGATGCGGGTTGAGGTGATTGCGCAGGCGCCGACCTGTTATATGCAAGACCACAGCTTAGGAGTTATGTTTCATTCTCCGCAGTGAACGAGGCGTGGCAATTACAATTGACACCATTGGTATAATGGGCACGGTTCTTTGTACTTCAGTTGAGGGATTATTTGGGTCTGATTGCAGGAGGAAAGACAAAAACTTATTTTAATTACAGTTTTCCTCACATTCAATTGCTTTGTCTTCCAAATTCAAATAGTATGTTTAAGTGTGTTAACTGGTAAAATTGTTACGTCTGGCGGCTCTGACAAACGATGTTTTCTGTATTGTGACGTTTAGAGTAGCATACTAGTAGCTGTATGACTTGTGCAACACGTACTAGGACCTACTAGCTGACTGCGAGGTTATGGACTGAGTTTGACTTCGTAGCTATATTTAGATATGACGTATAATCGTAATGCATCCTATCAGGCAATGTTTTCCGAATTGCCATTGGAACTAAATTGTTGGTATTCTATCAAATCAAATTTTATTTCGTAACAACAAGAATACAACTACATTAGCAATCAAAACAAAACAAAAGTATTGTTACGTGGTGGTCACATGACACATAATGTGCCGTCTTCCTGTGACCACAAAACATAAACTTATAAAGTACATATACATATATATGTATACACGTAGAATCAGGAAATCGCTGTTCTCGATATAATTTATTTGACAATATAATGTATTTGACAACGGACTTGACAACGGACTGGGGGAATGTTTAAAAAAAATTGATAATCTTTTGTAAATCCAAACAGTTTGTCTTTTTAAACAAACGATTTTAGTTACACTCTACACATCTGGGATTTAGGAAATACACATAGTTAAGGTAGCTAGATAGATATTGTTTAGATATCACATATTTGAATTTATGTCGGGATTGGAGATTTTGAATCGTATAATCAAGGTTATTCGATAGTTTTGTAAAATTATGTAAAGGTAACTTGAAGAAAAATGTGTTCTGGACTTTCATGCACTTATTTGGTTATGTTGTCTGGTAATAATAATGTTAACACGTTAATGTTTTACCTATTTCCATTCATGCGGGATGGGTCCGTTAATTCGGTTTTAAGCGCCGTGACGAGTTAGCACCAAAAAGGTGTTGGATTGAAACTGTTCAAGGTAGTTACAGGGGATTCGATAAACACATGACGTTGGTTTTTTTCGGATCAGAGGTAGTCTAGCAAGTTAATCACAGGGGACGCCATGTTTAAATCAAGCAGACTATCCTCCGGAACAAGGAATCCATGATCGATTCCAGGAATATATTTTTGTTGACGAACCTACTTATAGACCGACACTTGACTGAGTATATATTGCCAGGACTTGTTGGGATTATAGAGGTTATTGCTTAATGACTGCAATTGATGAAGTTGTTGGGATTATAGAGGTTATTGCTTAATGACAGCAATTGATGAAGTTGTTGGGATTATAGAGGTTATTGCTTAATGACAGCAATTGATGAAGTTGTTGGGATTATAGAGGATATTGCTTAATGACAGCAATTGATGAAGGTATATATGGACGTATTGTAGCAAACACGGTTCAGGTTGCTACATGATTTTACACGTGTATGTTTAGACACTCAAATAGACAATGTTTATTGGCTGGACGATCATGCGCGCGTCGCCTAGTTTCACCAATTGTTCTATATTGAGATAAGCATATATTTTACGTGTGGTAGACGATTTGACGACTAGGATGTTATGTCATTCTCTCTGGACGAATAAGAGATGGTGATGTTATACGTTCGGGTACATACGTTATTGTACTTTGACGCAGGTACACTTGTACACGTATTCTCTAAGTGTGTACTTTGACAACTCCTTGACACCTTGTCATTTACTTGAAGTATCGTTTATACTTGGGTTTTGTTCAGGGAAACCTAGTGTGGTTTCTCCCTAGAGGGCGGTAGTTGTATCAGACCTACGTCCTTATAATTACAATACTAAATTGCGTTATGTAACAGGTACGTGAGCGCTCCTCACTTGCTCCTACCAAGCGGAACTGCAGAGGATTTATTGTTTTCTTGTATACTATGTTCTAGCTTTGCATAAAAATCCTGAAAAAGCGGGATTTGTGAGGATGTATAACATGTTTTAGCTTTGCATAAAAATCCTGAAAAAGCGGGATTTGTGAGGATGTATAACATGTTTTAGCTTTGCATAAAAATCCTGAAAAAGCGGGTTTGTGAGGATGTATACTATGTTAGCTTTGCCTAAAAATCCTGACAAAGCAGGGTTTCCAGGAAGTATACTATGTTAGCTTTGCGTAAAGAATCCTGACAACGCCGGATTTTCGTAGGTTTAGTTAGTAGCTTAAAACACCATGGGCGAATATCTTCAAGTGCTGCGGAACGTCATAAGAAGATTATATATATTATTATCGCCGCTATAACCCTATATTCTATGTACGCACATTGGTTAGTAGATGTTTCATCATAATCGTGTCACGCTATGAGTCTCGTCAAAAAGAGATTCAACGGTTATTTAGACAGCGAGGTGATTTCTTTACGTTATCTTTCTTAAGTTGAAGAGTGTACTATTCAACTCCCGGCAGGGGGCGTGTGTAAAGAATCCCCGCTTAGCTTTGAATATTTAATCATATTAATTATATAATCAATGTACTGGCTACTTGTACTGGCTACTAGACATGTAGAAAGACACTTTATATAATCGTAGACTAGCACGTTAGACATAAGGAAACACAGGAAAAACAGGGAACGGGTTGACGCCCGTGTACTAAGAAAACAAGTTTCACATTAGGGAGACAGAAGTGTTTATAAAACGGAGAGAACAGCGACTGGTACCCAGTTTGTGCAACCTTGTATATGATTAATTGCTCAGAAGGGTGGTCTGCCCCACCCTGGAGCACCCTGGGAGGACGAATACGTAGGGCCGACGTTTGTAAACTGTCACGGTTATACGTGAACAGTTTAACTACGGATCTGCAGGAAGCAGAGCAATCTGGGATAATAGTTAACCTTTAAAGGACAATACGTGAATTATCGTTACAAGCGGTCATGGCTACGCATGTGCAGTGAGAAAGAAGCAGGGATACTTGGGATAGATTTGAGGATTGAAATAGGGAGATTTTTGGGAGATACGGGGAGACCGAACGCGTTCGAAGATGCGTTACGGTCTACCATTTTGGCGTTTCAAATTCACTATTATAATATGAGACTGATGCTCATATTTTCACCATGAACTTCTAAATTATGCGGCTACTTTTAAAACATGTCAAATTGTAGAGGTTTTGTAGATATCCGAAGAACAGTAGGGATTGCAAGGCTTTGAGTTTATATTGTAGTACTTACGTATTGCAAAAGCAATACACTGTATGTGTAGTCGATTGTATGATACTGAAATCGTAGCGATGAATACATTCGAATATGTATCTGGAATCGAGCGTTTACTACTTCATCATCGAATCAGACATATCACTTCTGATTCTGGCGAGCGCATTGACATGACGTAACATGTCACACCCACACACACACACGCTGTGACGATGGCCACCCCGCGCACGCGACCCAGACGGGGTGTCATCTTTACAATATGCAACTGTGGGTGTCAGAATGTTTTAAAAGAGGAACGAGTTATCAAGATGTCAAGCCAATGTCCATGTATGTGTGTTGGGAAATTGAGATGTTGTTTTGTGTCAAATGATGCCAGGATATCATTAAACGTGCTAGTTGTTGCAGATGGTGTATCCAGGTGAAGATTAAAATCGCCCACAATGTAAAATTCTGTGTGCATCGTTGCAACATTTTCCAAATGATCCTGGAATTCTTCAAAGAAGTTAGCTGGGTGACCTGGAGGGCGATAAATACAAATGAAAACCCCACAGAAGCACGAATTAGATATGTTAAGACAGATAGATTCAAATGTGGTATAGTCAGGGCTGGTGTACAGGTTAACGTTGAATAGTTTTGAAATAAGGAAACCGACACCACCGCCTCGTCCAACTGGACGTGGTCGGTGGTGGAAGGTATAGCCAGGAGGGGAGATGTCGGCAATATATGCATCTGTGTCATGCGGTCTGAGCCAGGTCTCAGTCACAGCGAGAATGTCTATTGTTTTGGAAATTCTAAGATCAGTGAGAGAGGCGTTTTTTTCACGAATTGAACGAATGTTAGTGGTGGCCAGGCGAATGTTGTGCCTGATCACAGGTCCATGATTAAGACTAGCATCTCCCACTAGCAGTAGTATCACGGCCAATTTAAATGTTGGCCTGGAACGGGGAATAGGTAGTAATTTTCGGTTGAAACACAGATTAAGGCATGGCAGTGTAAATACGTCAAGGATTATTGTGTGGTCATGTATTTGGAAGGTGTTGAAATTACATCCGACCATTGTGCCAGTGTGTTACACGAGGTAAAATCATGGCATCTAGAAGCTGCAGAACAGGACAAAATAAAACACACAGTGAGAACAATGGTGACATTTGACAAAATCTGCTCAAGTGATAACATTAATGTATCATCAAATAATAGTGACTGAGAGTTGCCAAACGTTCTAAAATAATGTAAATGTTTTAATGTTTGGCATGGGTCAACAGCACTAAAACTTAATAAATAACATATACTAAATAAATAGATGAAAGTGTAAGGTCACACTAATTCTAAAATTGCAGTAGCTTCTCAGATGTAAGACTAATAAATCTAGCGAGAAAAATAAATAAATGAATAATGTATTGTAAAATAAATATTACATAGACATAATCAAGTGGTATTTAAAATTAGACACCGCATTTATGAAGATATACATACTGTCACTATGAACTGTGTACAATAACATATATAGTGGTAATAAATGCAAAGTAACAAAGCATTTAATAATAACAGCAATTTAATTTGTCAATATTTGATAATTACCATGCAATATTGACAGACTGACATATCGGTAAACACCATGATTATGAGGACAGTCGTAGAAGTTATACACGCAGTAAGCCACTGCTGTCATTGATACATCGCGTTGTGAGTCACCCAGCTGCAGTTAGGACTACTTCGAGTTGCCCCAGAAGTTCGGCTTAACTAGGTGTCACCTAGGTGTTATTACCTTACCTTCGGTGTGATTAGGACTTGGGTGTGTGTCATGCTACTGACCACAGGAGGTCACAATGCCAACACAAATGTTGACATCTTTACTGATATATGGGTATAGTAACAATATATTATTTTTGATGAACCAAAGCAAAATTGAATGGTTCTCGTTGTTATGATGTCACGATATTGATACGATATCGATAACATAGCTGTTATATGTGGGTGGGACAAACGCTCTATTAAATCTATGAAAAGATGCACTTTGGCATAACTACATCAAACTACCATTGCTGCTGTGCTGCTGTGTCACTATTGCATTGACATCCCCACTGTATACTAGGTGCCAAAATAATATGATACAGTGCACAATGGAGCTGTCCTGTATTTCAGGTCGAGCAGGCTGCCATCGATATAACAGATGCGAATTTTCTCGCAAACGAACGCAAGGCCTGGAACCAAGTACTGGCAGCTCACAACGCGCGTCTACACCAGTTGTCATCAGACTCTGCACAACACACAATTGAGATCAGCCAACACACAAATGACATCGGCCAACACACAACTGACATCAACCAACACACAACTGACATCAGCCAGGTATTAATAATATATAATAGTATGTAGATATATACTTATATGTGTGTGTATATATATATATATATTCTCAATTAGTTTGCCTTTTTCCAATACATAAAATATAGTAACTGTTTATCTGCCATATTATGTTTTTGTTTAAATTGAAATACCACAGTACGCTGTAGATGGATGGTGTTAATGTAAATCACAAATGTAGTCTTGCGGAAAACTTTCCGCAAGACTACATTTGTGAACTATATTAACACCATCCATCTACAGCGTACTGTATATATATATATATATATATATATATATATATATATATATATATATATATATATATATATATATATATATATATATGTATATATATTTATAAATTTAGAGGCTCGACCAACTCGTCGTGCCAAAAATTCGAATTGCGTCGTTTCGCTAAATGGCGTCACAACGCAATTCGATTTACGTCGTGTCAAAAATACGAGTTGGTCGAGCCTCTAAATTCTCGTCGTGATTCAAGTCAACCAATCGCGGCACTTTTTCCCCAGAGTCGAATTTTTGACACGACGTAATTCGAATGAGGTACCACAATAACTAATCCGACAGATGACGCTCTGACGCAACTAGGGTCTGTGTGCCGTCTTTTACGTATTCTCTTGACGTGTGTAAAATGCGGAACGGTTTGCGAAAAGATTTGATTTCACCAAGTGACACACCAACCTTAATTTAACGGCCGAATACGATACAATGTAACATATTTGACCCACCTAAAAATATCGCGCACTGCTATTCGTCGATATTAGTACAAAACAAATAAAAATGAGTATGTTTTGTAAGACCATGTGATCGGTTCGCGGCAAGAAAATGCGGGCTATTTCGAAATTATCTCAGGTGGATACAGTGGTTAAGGTTGTTCTTGAGATAGAGGGTGAGTGAGATATAAGCTGTTCAGTCGTAATAAACCCGGTATCGCTATCGGTATCTGCAAAAATGAAGGTTGACCGTGTAGCCGCGTAGCCTGATTCTGAGATGTGGGTATGTTCGACAAAGTCAAGACCAACAACATGTAATCAGAGCACTACAAAAATAACCGGGACCGCGCCATTTTTACTGTACATGTGCATTAATGCTTTTTTCTCCATTTCTTAATGAAGAGTGTTTACCAATTGCTTAAATATATTTGTTAATCATGAATATTCATGTCATTGAGTTTGTTTGAACCACTCTTTATGCCATACAGAGGGCAATTAACCATTTTCTGGTAATTTTGTGGTACCCTGGGTGCCCGCCTGGGTAATATCAGCTTAGCATATCGAACGTGAAGTTCAGCAATGCTAGGCTTGTCAGATGCTAGGCTTGTCAGATTAACAAAACAAACAATAGATGGCACCTCTGAGGTATCAACTTCCTGTTAAAAACACACATATTTGCCTTTCCATTGTTTTTAAGTTTCCAGTCAAGTAACATTATCTAAGAGCTTAGTTTTCGACTGCTTCAAAGGCGAAAAACGTAAGTACATGCACTGTAGCACCACCAGAATGGTGCCTTTTAAGTCTCAGATGCCACAGGGGCAGGTTTTACAGCAATTTATAATTATATAAAGCCAACATCTCCAATTAGTGTGTGCTGCCGTCTTTTTGCAGATCATCAAACTACTAATAACTGCATCATGGCAAATCCTGAGTAAATTCGGTTCAATTATGTTGGTCAGACATTCAGCCTTTTGACGTGCGACCAACAACTCTATCGGGTTGCAGTGCATGTATCTTGGGATCAGCCAGAAAGATCCAAAGACATATACTTGCGTCTTGGGGGTATGCATGCTCTGATGAGTTCTGCTGAGGCTGTAGGTTCATTGATGGCTGAAAGCGGGATATCTGATATCCTTTCCGAAGTGTTTGGAGGGGTTCCAAAGATGTTGAGTGGTAAGAAGTTCCCACAAAATGTACGTGCCCTTCGGATGATGGCAGAGGAGGTAGTTC
>OZ024865.1:29505957-29590957 GCA_964017155.1 Oasisia sp. SBJ-2009
GCTATATTACGTTACGCTAGCATTTACTATGCGAATCTAAATGTGTTCATTATAGTGTGTTTAATATTAACTTTTAACTGCGCTGACCGTCCAAAACCGCTCAGTAAACTTTCAATTCGTGTGCCATTCGTTTACCGCAATCAGATCCTTTCACATTAACTAGCCGCTCAAACAGTTGCCTCGATTAATCGTAAGGTGGCAGCACTTTTCAGCCCCTCCATTCTGCCTGATTTAATGGGTTGTCGATGTAACCGATGGTTTTACCCCAAATTAGGGTTGAGACGCTGATGGTTCTCTGGTCAACTTTGAAATAACAAAATAAATAAGGATGCTTTTTATCCGCTAATGCTGCATTATAAAAAAATATTCAAAATTAAACATATATTAACACAAACATAATAAAAAATTAAAATGTGCAGTTCTTTATAAAATAGGAATTACGGCAGGATTAACCAGTATGCTTGAGGTGACAGCATTGCATAGCCCACACGGATAACATACGAATTAAATAGGGACACCTTTTTTTTTATCAGATAATGATAATGATTACAAAAAACTATTCAAAATTAAACTTATATTAACACAAAATAATATGAATACAAATTAGTCTCTCAGACATGCCACATGATACGGATTACCCGTATCCGATACGGATTTTGGCGGTTTTTTAAGTGATAAGGCCGTACCCCGTTTTGATACGCATTTTAACCAAATTTATTGAGAAATTATTTTTAACCACATTATGCCTTGTATGCGTCACAAAACTATACTGCATAATGGAATAACTGTTTATTGTTAAGTGACTAAGTAAATCGATTCGAAACGAACTAAACCACCGATTAGTTTATTGTTTATTGTAGCGCGTAATAGATGGCGTGCTCGTAAATTTTAGTTCTGAAAACTGCGGCAGGTGGCTCCACGGGTGCATGGGAACGGGGCTCGTGGCAGGCGCGTAACGATTGTAGAAAGCAGTACAGGAAATGGATCTCGACGCCGAGTTCAATGAAATCGCCTGCATTTCTGATTTTAAAACGTTGACGCTTGCCAGTAAAACTTCGATATAGGCGCGAACTGCTGAAATAAATTGTCATTATTTAAAGTGAAAAAAGGCAACAGTTTGGTGTTATGCCACACGGTTCCTTGTAGCAACAGTGTAGTGAAAGACAGTATCAGCTTACTGATACTGTCTTTCACTGTACTGTTGCTACAAGCGTATGAGGAACCGTGTGGCATATTGCTGTCGCGATTTTGTTATAAACCGACGTAAGGCACTTTTAGCGAACCGCTTGGCTCTCTGTTATAACAGCTGAACCAGCAGACGTATTACTTTTCCAGAGTGCAGATAGAAGCTGGGTTGTGATTATTGCTATGACCAATTTGGGCCCGTTCATGGTGTCGGTGATTTAGCTAGATATTCCCACTTTAAGACCACTTTCTGAGGAAACCATTAATGTGAAAAAATTGATTGTAGATGCAAATGATTAGCTTGTGTAAACTCTTTTAGGTGCATAACACCAAACTGTTGCCTTTTTTTAACTTTAAATATTCGCGTCCACAAACGCGCCATCTAGCGGTATTTTGTGTAAAGCTAACTTATAATAGCGAGTTTACGTCCGTCAAGATTTGCGTTTCTTTTGTAAATTTTCTTCGTTAGAGGAATACAAGTGATGTTTTTGTAATGTAGTGTATGTATATGTATATAAGAAATGTGGGGAGAAGTTTGGCGGCTGTTGACGGTTGTTTTCGTGGTTAGGTCAGAAAGTAACAGATGCACATGCACAGTTCACGCCGACCAAAATGACTTAACTACGTCATTTAGTTTCTAAAATGGCGTAGACTATAGACTTTTTATGTCTATGTGTTCTACATTTTTTCCTGGTAAACCATTGACGTTAAAAATACGATTTTTGTTGGAAGTTGTTACTTTTTTGTAACTCTGTTAATCCCATATGCTCAAAACATTGAGTTTTATTTCCCTTTAAAGGAGTGTGTTATATTTTGATATTCGAGTGTTGATTTTACATAGGAAAAGAAAATTCCATTTGGCAATATGATCGGTAAACGGTAGCCATTTTGTAAATTATGGCATGATTTGGAACAGTCACGTTGGCGTTGTTTTAAAAAGCAATTATAATTTGAAATCTAACCGTCAAAATTGGATAACTATTGTACTATGATAAAAGTAACATATATGGTAGCGGCTACATTAGGTTCATAGGATCACTGACTGTCTGTGGTTGAAGTTTGCTTAAGGATCTGAAACGTAATTGATTGCGACACAGACACCTTAAAGGCAAACAAGTCAATTGTTTCGTGGCATACACCTAATAGAGTTAATATAAAGTAACAATTTCCAAATATACTCATTTTTTAACGCCTGCGGTTTGCCAGCAAAATATTTTTGAATACCCAGCCATCCAAATACTATGAGCTACTCCATGTTAGACGAAGAATGACGTCACGAAGCTTCGGCGCTCTCCACAGATTCCCTGCATATTACTTATTCATAAATCCTTCTAGAGGCGCTCTGCGCAGTTTAGGCACGCGGCCGCACCTCGAAACAAACATCAAAATGATCACCTAAGATGACCAAACTCTCCCACACCTGAACTACGCGTATGCACTTGTCACGTGATAAAAAATTATAATTAATGCCTGAAATCGATCAAAATGTGTAAGTAAATATACGGTCTGACCCCTACAGTTTAACGGCATTAAGATGGTGGCGCCACCTGACGGAGTTCACTGTTGCAGTAATGACTCAGCGAGAGGTTACTTACTTACACATTTTGATCGATTTCAGGCATTAATATTTTTTTTGCTCAAGTGACAAGTGCATAAGCGTAGTACACGTGTAGTAGATACGCCCTGCGAAATTAGGTCATCGTAGGTGATCATTTTGATGGTTGTTTCGAGGTGCGGGCCTAAACTGCAAAAGTGCTAAATTAAGGTATGCAGGTATTGCAGTACCTCAGGTATTGCAATACCTCAGGGAGTTTGACGCCCCTGTCATGCAGAGTTGTAAACCACTGCCTTGTGGTATAGGTTCTTGTCAGAACCGAAGGCTAAGGGAGCAAACCCTAACCAGAAAACCATGTCACTGTGGCAGCATCAAGGGCGGTTGGTGTATGGAACTCCCAACGTCTCTCGACCAGCCACTGCAGGGACAAATAGTTTGCGCTTGTCTTGACATGTTCTTGCCGGTGTGAGACATCTAGTTGTTCCCCGAGAGAGTGTCGCTAGTAACTTGCAAAACCCAGCGGCACTTTTTGCAAGCAGCTTCCATGAAATATACAACTGCACGAAACTCCATACCGGATCGGCCGTCGCCCGGGTTACCAAGGACCGCGCTGCTCGACCTCATCTTCCGCCGACAGTGGAAAATTAGCTAGGAAGAAGAAGACAAAGAAGACAACTGCTGACAACTGGACAATGGAACGTCAGGACTCTCCTAGACCGAGAAGGAGCTAACCGACCAGAAAGACGTACGGCACTAGTAGCAATGGAACTTGCCAAATACAACATCGACATCGCCGCCCTATATGAAACAAAGTTCTCAGAGTCTGGTAGTCTCAACGACTTGGAATACTCTTTTTTCTGGTGTGGCAAACACGAAGGAGAAAGAAGGGAGGCCGGAGTGGGCTTTGCTATTAAAAAGCATATCATCACAAAGCTGACAGAAATGCCACGGCCAGTAAGCGACAGAATCATGAAGATGAGATTACCTCTGAGCAAGGACAACTTTGCTACAATTATCAGCGTTTATGCTCCGACAATGACAAACCCAGATGAAAACAAGGAGGCCTTCTACAACCAGCTGGCAAATGTGTTCAGTGGCGGCATCCCTCATACAGATAAGCTACTGCTAATAGGAGACTTCAATGCGAGGATAGGAAGAGACAATGGCAAGTGGCCCTTGGTTATGGGCAAACATGGGATTTGGAAACGCAACTCCAATGGCGAGCTTCTACTGGCTCTGTGCTCTGAGTTTAAACTGACAGTGACGAACACCATGTTCAAGCAAAAGGATGAACGCAAGACCACCAGGATGCAACCTCGTTCGAAACACTGGCATATGATCGACCTCATCATCACGAGGTGTCGGGATAAGATGGACATCCACAGCACCCGAGCTATGCGTGGAGCAAACTGCTGGACCGATCACCAGATGCTGAGGTCAAAAGTGGCTTTCAGAATACGACAAAAGCACAACAGGCAAGGGACAAATAAGCCGACCAAGCTCCACACTGCAAAACTAAGTACCATCAGCCATAGGGGGAGTTTTGAGCAGGAGATGGACAGTGCTCTCGCCCTATGGGAGGAGAAGGAAAACTCAACACCAGACGAGGAATGTGCAGCTATGTAGCACGTCGTGTACAACACAGCCAAGATATATCTTGGCAAGCCAGACAGAAAAAAACCAGGACTGGTTCGACCCCAACGACCAGGAGCTACATATTATTATGAGCAGAAGAGACCAAGCCCAACAGAGAGTGTTGCAAACCAGGATCACTAGATCCACCACTGCAGCATACAAAGATGCCTGCAGACTGCTACAAAAACACACCCGTGCACTGAAGTCGGACTGGTGGGAAAGGAAGGCAGTGGAGCTGCAGAGAGCTGCTGACAGAAACGACATGAAGGGCTTCTACAGTGGACTGAAGGAAGTGTGCTGACAGCAAGAGAGTTGTGGCTAGATGGAGTGAACACTTCCAGAAGCTACTCAACGTCCCTGGCGACATAGATCACGAAGCTCTGGACAACATCCCGCAGCGCATTCCCAAGACAAGCCTCGATGATATTCCATCTGTGGATGAGATAGCTAGAGCAATCGCCGGCCATAAAGATGGCAAAGCACCTGGAGGAGATGGAATTCCTGCAGAAGTATGGAAGCATGGAGGAGAAAATATGTTCAGCAGACTGCACCAACTAATCACCAATGCCTGGGAGATGGGTTCTGTACCACAAACATGGAAGGATGCCAACATTATAACCATCTATAAGAAAGGTGATCGAGAAGACTGTGGGAACCATAGAGCAATCTCTCTTCTTTCCATAGCAGGCAAGATCTTCGCCAGGATCCTCCTCAACAGACTGTCTACCCACATAACACCAGAGGTAGTTCCAGAGACACAATGTGGCTTCAGAGGTAACCGGAAAACCATAGATATGATAGTTTGTCTCCGACAACTACAAGAAAAGCGCATTGAGCAGGACCGACCACTGTACATGTTATTTGTCGACTTCAGTAAGGCGATACAGTTGGGGGGACTGGACTATGGCAGCTACTGAAGAAGTATGGCTGCCCAGAGAAGTTCACAACAATGATCGAGGCACTACATACCGGAGTGATGGCGAATGTTAGTGTTGGAGGAGAAGTCTTGGAATCGTTCAGGGCCACAAATGGGGTCAGGCAAGGTTGAGTACTGACCCCCACGCTCTTTTCCATCTTCCTATCAGCAATGCTCGACGATGCTTTCCGAGACATGGGGGATGGCGTCTACATACAGTTCAGACAGAGCGCTGACCTATTCAACGTCGCACACCTCAGAGCGAAGACCAAGACTACTCGGATACCGATGAGAGAGCTGCTATTCGCAGATGACAGTGCACTGGTTGCACACTCTGCTGAAGAGATGCAGAATATAGTGGATACTTTCTCCAATGCGTCAAAGAAGTTCGGCCTGAAGATTAACATCAAGACGACCGAGGTGTTGTACCAACCCAAATCTACAAGAACCCGAGAGGAGGATACCATGGTTGATAGAAACAAGCTGAACTCTGTTCTGGAATTCCCCTACCTCGGAAGCACTATATCAAGTGACGGATGCATTGACGATGAAATAGAGAGGAGGATGGCCAAGGCTAGTGCATCTTTCGGCCGACTACGGCAGAGACTTTGGAACAACCACCATGTGTCCATGCGGGTTAAAGGCAAGATATACCGTGCAATCGTGCTGTCAACCCTCCTATACGGAGCCGAGGCCTGGACATTGTACAGACGACAGGTGAAAAAGCTGCATGCCTTCATGATGCAACATCTGCGTTCGATTATGAGGATAACCTGGATGGACAAAGTGACAAACAAGGAAATACTTGAACGGACAGGGCTGCCATCTATGGAAGATCTTTTGATCAGAAAGAATCTTCGGTGGACTGGACACCTCATGAGGATGTCACCAGACAGGCTACCAAAGCAGGTTCCCTACTCCCAACTGTCTTCTGGGCACAGAAAGAGAGGGCGCCCTCGTCTCCGGTTCAAAGATACCATCATGAGAAATCTGAAGCTGAGAGACATAAAGATCGACTCATTGACATCACTCTCACAGCAGAGAGAAAAATGGAGAGCAACAGTCAAGTGATGGAAGCAGTCTTTGTCGCTTCGCGACCGACAGCATGATGATGATGACCCGCAATTGTGAATCCAATGTTCAATACTACCGGTTGTTTCAACGGGAAAGAAAAAAAGATAGCTCAAAATGTCTCAAGGAACTATTACTGCAACAGTATGCCGAACAGTAAGGCATAATTACTATTAAAGTTTACCATAGATTTGACAACAGATTTAGATACACGTCTAAGCAGCTGCTACATGTAACGTCAACTGAACGAAGACTCGAAGTTATTGACCCTTAACGTCGCAGGAAGCTGACCGGCTTCAGCAGAGACCTAGAATGCCGCGCGCTGATTGGCCATGCCAAGTTAACCCGTCACCGATGGCGGCGTCTAGGCCATAGTGGATTTCGGTAGAATTTTAGACTTTAAGGTAACATTCTGAGTAAACCGCTGACGTTAAAAAATTGAGTATATGTGGAAATTGTTACTTTATATAAACTCTATTAGGTGTATGACCAGAAACTGTTGCCATTATTTGGTCTTTAATAACACATTTTATTCACACAGTCATTCCATGTACAGTGCAATTAATTTCTTATATTTTCATGCATCGGTTGTCGAGTTATCGAAATAACCAACAATCAACGTAATTGGAATTCGGTATGAACAAATCTAATATCGTATCCTTTATTACGTTTGTTTTTGAAACGAACATTTGGTGTTACTGAGTTTTTCACCAGTTGTTTGCTTAAAAGTGCGTTAATTGTACACATTACATAGTAGAAACACAGCTTATAAGTTAATTGTATGACGCTGATTTCTGAAGGGGTGTCAGTGTCCGCTAGGAAACAGCTGTGTGGAGTTCTACTGATCTACATATATACACTGATCATTGTATATATGCAATATGGATATGAGTAAAATATTTTAATCCTTAAATTTATTCTTTAGATCTATTTATTTTTATGTTTTAAAGTATTTATTATTTTAATAAGTTTAGTCAATATACATCTCTACATTTATATTTATGCTAATGTCTTAAATTATATATTATTTCAATCTATTTTAACCCAGTATACTTTGCATGTTTTATGAAGCCAAAATAATATATATATATATATATATATAGTATACATGCATGTAATATTATTATATTTATTTTGTACTCATTACCCTATTTTATACGTATAATTGCTGTCATTTTAAAATACTCTGTATGCTTGTTATGGTTTTATGTCGTCTCGTTGCTTTATACTCGTTTTGTCGGAAAATAGCTCAGATGAGCTAATGTTGCCTAATTATCATGTAACCGACGTTAAATAAAGCTTCTTGTATCTTGTATCTTGTATCCCAATCAATGACATAGTAAATGTTTCTGCTACAGAGGACTTGAAGACTATGTGTGACAACCTACAACTGGCGAAGGATGAAATAACGAAATTTCAAGGTAAATAGTGCAATTTCATGCAAAGAAAATATAAACATTGATGTATAGTTTGCAATACCATACAACTGATCACGTTAGAATATGTATAATAATGTAGTTTATCCATGCGACTGCTACATCTTGTACAGAATACGTTGCTGTGGAAACGTTGTATACAAACGTTTTTGCATTTCTCCACACCATTATATCTGCGTCTTAGAATAATAATAAAGCATTTTTAAAAGTACAGATACAGAAACCTATACAAAATGCAAAGTAATCTTGTATACAAACCCGTTGCAGTTGATAACCACACACTAGAACGGTACATTAAATAAATTGAAAATAAAACATATAACACAAAATGGAAAGTAAACATACAACTTCCAGTTGTAATTTTCGATTAGTCTCGTTGTTATTAAGCATACTATGAATTTAACGGTTAGCATAAGAATTTGTTTAATATTTCACATTGATGAGTTACATTCGGAATAATCTAATCTGACTGCGAATCCTTGATTACGCTTTTGTTTTGAAACTGACTATTGTTGATGCCGATTTATTCACTTGTGTGAGTAAAACAAGATCCGAGATATAATCCCTGTGAGGAGACTCTATTATATGATACATGTTTCTGCCTCACCAGAATCATTTGTAATGCCTCCATACAGGACATGGGAACGGATATGCATAGCATTAAATTGGGCTACAGTACTAAGTACTATCGTACAGTAAAATAAGTTATGGTTAGTAATGATGATATGAAGGTTTCACAGCAGGGCGCAATAGCAGATTCAAAGCAAACGAATTATTGAATTAATTAGGTTAAATACATAGTTTAGGCCAAAGGAAAAATAACAAATAACACCTACGTACAAAACAATAGTTACCTCTGATTTAGAATATTGTTTTCAGGAGTGGAGGACTTGTCGCAAGAAGGACATATATGATAGAACGAATACAAGGCAGAGCAACCAAAATGATATCAAAAGTGATGGATAATAGACAAGAAATACGTGTGTTTAACAACAATACCAACATCTATATACCTTTGCGCTGTCAAACGCAATGAGAGAATAAATGTGTTGATTATAAAGTGTTTGAAATTAACAAATGTATATGCTGTTTTTGATAAGAACTAATTTGATTTCAAATCCGCTTAAATGTTTTTTTAAATGAACAACAATGCAACGTTACACACAATGCGTAAGTAAACCACAGTGTGATTCGGTAATTCTTTTTGAAGGGTGGCTGCTGTGTGCAGTTCTAATGGCCCCACCCAAACACATTGTACCTGTTTCTGCTACAGAGGACATGCAGACGATGAAGAACATGATTGACGAACTAAAACTTGCGAAAGATGACGCGGCAAAAACAACAGGTAAATTGTGACTGTTCATAAAGGAAAACACAACATGCTACCTATTATCTGAAACCCCTGGGGCAGTTTCCATATAGCCTGATTACGATGTGGTATCGGGCGATAACTCGTCGAAGCCTAAAACGTCGTAAGGTTACGCTAGTTGCCTTTCACGAGTCTGCTCCATAGTTGCACTTAGCTACACCATGTATTTAGTAGGCGCAACTTTACGCTAGTTGAACAATTTACGTGATGCTCCCCAAGTTCGTTGATGCTCCCGACATTTTTAATGTTTACACTGGATATCCTTTACGTTCATCATAGCTTGTCTTTTGTTTCACGAAGAGTAAAGGCGGCAGCAATAGTGAAAAAGGGTGTCCACAAATACAATTCTACGTCGATTTGTTTACGCGAATGCTAAATTGGTCTCATGAAACTGGCTGTAAGCTACACTGAATAATCGCTGTTAGCTGCGACCAGAAGATCGCACAATTGCTCGTAAAGTTACGCGGCTTTATGAAACCGGCCACGGGATTTTAGTGCAGTCAGGTTTGCATTATTCATGAGAGTAAGTTTAAAAAAGTACTGATTGCACGACACACAGACGGGTGACCAAACCTGTTTTACGCGTGGTCGCTCGTGCACTCATGCTCGTGTAATTCTGATCATTCGTGTCATCACACACACTATCAATCTAAATGTGAGTATTACAATGTACTTAATATTAAATACGAAGTGGTTACGTAGCCGAGCATCGGAACCCTGTACCTCGGCGTTATAGGTCCGAGCACTCAACGCGCATGCGCCAATTGTCACGTGTTGCATCTTGCTTCCGCTCTTTTTCACGGCAGCCGAGCATGGTGTGGTTGTACTTGGGTTGGGATGAACGTAGGCGATGGTTTTGACGCAAATAAAGGAAACAGAACAGCCGTGCAACTCTACATTGACTACAGGCGGGCCTGTAAGACATCGGCTGCGTCGGTGGCTCTATATCCTGGCCGCGCTGGCAAGATTAAGCACGAGCACAAGTACTTCGAAGACAAATGCCAGTCGATTCGGCTCACAGACAACTCGGCGTCCATATGAGAAACTTGTTATTATACTCGTTATTGTTTTGCTTGATTAATTTTATATAAGTAAAATAGTTTTGTGCATTATTACGTTTTTAATACAATATTTATTTATATAAAATTATAATAAAATGTATTAAAGCTGCAATTAAAATTTCGCAAGCATAATTCCATAATGACCATAATTTTCATTTGTTTATTAAAAGATGTATGTTATGTTGACTACATTTTTATGATTGATATTCTTTGCCTACATTTCATTATTTCAGTGCATTAAATTAATAATTATCCCAGGCATAATTATGTTTTACAAATATAACCCCTACTACCTTAGATATTACGCAGTTCCTGCTGTTAAATACTAGATTATCCGCAAATCTCACGTGTCATGATCAACCTTTTGTGCAATGTTTTTAAAATTGATTTATCTATGTATTTATATTTGTATTGAGCATCGAAAATAAATTCACCGTCATGTCATGTATATGTTTTACATTTCTCCTCTTACATAAACACTGTAATCAAAATACTGCAACCATAACGAAACTCAAAACTGGCAGTGTTGATTTCATGAGCTATTTTCCCATTTCGCTTCATTACCCACTAATCTAGCAGGTGTCATGGTAACCCTTTTGTATAACTATATAACTAGTATTATGCCATTTGTGAAATGTATATATATCTTACATTTCTCCTTTCTTACTTTTATGCTTATATTAGTGCACTACATATGCATGCTTTACATTACTGTGTCAGATTTCAAGTGCATGACATGTAGTTATATACCCTGTTAATAATGTCAGTATGGAATCAGTTACCATACATTACGGTAACTGAGTATGCTTTACATTACTGGGTCAGATTGCAAGTCGATTGATCTTCGCGCATGATGTGGTACATACGTAACTTAATTATTAATGTTACCCAGGTAATCATCATTGTAGAGATGTTGTTTTGTCATCTTCCAGAAATAAACTGCTACCTACAATATTGTTACATTACACGTGTGTATTTAATAATTCTGCATAAAGTAATACAGCAGATATACAATTTCAGGAAACAGCAACTAGATTCGTATTATTTGTGCCACAGCAACTATTACATAAGCTGTAAATAAATATTATCTTCTGAAGTACACATATTACTTATAATCTTTTTCTAATAGAACTGGCTCTATTAAAATGATAATATTAAAGTTACTATATAACAACATGAAGTCCATAAATCATTCTGCTAAACTACAGCAATTACAATCTGCAGTTCTCAAAACGCAATTACTTTGGCCTGTTATGCCCTATGAAAAAAAAATTCATCAACCAGCCATATGCTGTATGATGCCCCAGTTTTTTCTTTTGGTGCTCATGTAATTATTAATAATGCTCATATTTATTAATTATAATGTCGTTATGGGTATATATTACGTACTTAGATTCCTACCATTAACAGAAAAAAAAATTCTAATCATGCAATTGAGCTTATAAATTTAAAGTATTTATTTCATTTTTTTCATAGGCTATGACTTGTTATAATGGACTTATAAATATTAATCGAATATCCTTATGAATCGCTAGTAGCAGTAGTACGATTACGCACCCGTACTGATACTGATGCGAAGGGTAACTTGAAAGTACGACCAAGAAATCGCCTGTGCGCTGAATGCTCGGACCTTTATCACAAACAAACACGGTTCCGATGCTCGGCCTGCTGCACCGCGTCCGAGCACCGGGGAAAGTCAAAGTAGGCGCATGCGCGTTGAGTGCTCGGACCTTTATCACCAGCGAACACGGTTCCGATGCTCGGCTACGCAACAACGTCCTATTAAATATTGATGAGTCGGCAATCGGAATGACCTATTCTGACTCCGAATTCTTTATTACGAGGAACAACGGTTGATACCGAGGAAACCAGGTGTTTCAATAACAGTGAATTAATTGTCCACATTTCATAGCAGAAATGAAATGTAGCCCTTTAAGTGCATTGTATAAAGCAGACTTGTAGATACAAAAAACTGATAAAGTAATTATTTTTGAGGGGTGGCCATATCCGATAGGATACCGCTGTATAGAGTTATAATCGTCCGACCCAATGACATACTATATGTTTCTGCTACAGAGGACATAAAGAAGATGAGCGAGGAACTCAGACTAACGAAGAAAGACGCGGCTGAAACACGAGGTAAATTGTGAATATTTATTAAAGTAAATGTTAGTCAAACTGTATAGTTTGCAACAAAAGGACAACTGATCAACATAGAATGCTTGCAAATTAATGTAGTTTATCCATTCGACTACGGCACTTTTGAGAGAATAGTTAATCACCGTGAACATCACACATAATTATGGTGATCGTCCAATTATTCAAACGCCTGGATTTTAGTGTAGTCAGGTTTGCGTTGTTGGTAACAATTTGTTTTAAAAAGGTACTGATTCTACGACACATAGTTGCGTGACCAATCCTGTTTTAGGCAGGATTGTTCCTGCACTCATGCTCTTGTACATTCGATCACTCATGTTATCCCACACAGTATAAATCTAAATATGTGCTTTATAACTTGTTTAGTATTCAACATTGATGAGTTGGCAATCGGAATGAACCAGTCTGTCTCCGATTTATTTATTGTTACATTTTGTAAAGAACAGTAGTTGATACGTTTGTTTGAGTAAAAGGAAATGAACTATCAACATTTTATAATAGAAAGGTAGCCCTTTAAATGTCTTTATGTAGGATATTTGTAGATGAAAAACAGACTGATAACGTAATTAATTTTGAGGGGTGGTCGCAATAGCTGTATGGAGTTATAATCGTCCGACCGATTGATATAGTATGTGTTTCTGCTACAGAGGTCATGAAGAGGATACGTGACAAACAAAGACTAGCGAAGAATGACCCGGCGAAATCAACAGGTAAATTGTTAATTTTCATAAAAGAATATGTTAATTAAACTGCATAGTTTGCAACACAAGGACACCTGGGGCCGGTTTCATAAAGCCGCGTAACCTTACGCGCAATAATGTGGTCTACTAATAGCAGTTAACAGCGACTAGTCGATGTAGCTTGCGGCCGGTTTCATGAAACCAATTTAGCATCCGCTTCACTAAACCGACTTACAATTGACCTAATTAGATTGCCGTGGGGAATCCCTGCATTTGTGGGTTGCATGGACACCCTTGTAACTGCCGCTTTTATCGTTTTTATAGTAAATACCAAGCTATGATGAATGTAGAGGATATACAGTGTAAACATTACAAATAATTCTAATGAGAGTAGGTGTGTCCGGAGCATCAACGAACTTGGGGAGCATACAGTAAATAGTTCGACAAGCGTAAACTTACGACTACTAAATACACGGCGCAGTGTGTCCACACTGCGTCGCAGACAAAAGCAACTGCGATCTACGTCCTGGGTGAGTTACGATTTTCGTGTCCACACCGCAAAGCTTTACGTTCTCATCGCGAGCAGAGCCTTAGATACATAGAGTTTGGCCAACTGAAAACCTGGACGCCATTTTCGGTCTCGGCACCTGATAACCACATGACGTATTAAAAATGTTATGCCTTGACCTTCACCTTGTTGTTCTGCTTGGATTGGAGATGGTTTATGTGTAATAAGTGCACACATGGATATGATGTGATATTGGACGGTTCGGTTTCATGTTGAGAAACATTCGTAGGAATTATAGGGAGGTTTAATTATAACGGAAAGGATGGATTAGCAATGCTTAGTTAACATCAGTGCAGCGTCCAGGCTAGGACGGTGGTACGTTCGTTCTCCGACCGTGGCGTGATTAACGTGACCATGATATAAATCGAGAATGATGTGACTAAACCTGTCTATCAGCTTATCTTCCATTGTTGTTTTAGCACTTTACCATTCCAACCATGACGAAAAGTAGTGTAGTTGTAGCGGATCTTTGATATGATGCCGTCAAATTGTTGATTATTGTACGTACTGTCATGGTAATGGAGACTGGAGTGAGGAGGCTGTGTGTTTTGCTGGATGCTGCTATGTCCATTTTCGTGCCTCATATTAGTTTGAGCGTCATTATGATTAAATATAAATATACATATATATATATATATATATATATATATATATATATATATATCGGACACTGTTAGGAAAAGGACGTCTACAAATTCGCAGGATTTTTTTAACAAACTAAAATGAACAAAGCAACCAGATATTTTCGAAACCCCAATGCAGTACACAGGATTTCAGTGCGCCATAAACCGTGATGGTGTTGTAAACAACCGTGACATTTCAATTCGGCGAACGAAATTGCAAGCAGCTTTTCACACCAATTACCATACGAATATTAGCGAATAGCCGGCGTGATTATATTTAACCATAGATATAAATAGAACACCCCAGTAGAACAAGACTGCTTGCCTGCTATCAGTTGACCCATGATACTTTGAAGTCAACATGGGCTGGTGACAGCCATGCTAATGCCAGGCAGAAAGCAACTGCAGTCCCTGTTTATACATAGGACTGCACCAAATTTTCTACATAATTATCGCGCTATTTATTTACTGACATCATTTAGCCAGTGTTGTTTAATTGGGTATAATGTGTTCAAATAGTTGCCTCACTAATATGTCTGTCTGAAACAAATCAACAGGCTTACAGTGTCTCACTGTGTGAGGGGTGAGTACAGCTTAGAACTATTAAATTTGATATTTTCTGTCAGATCCACAATTGTTGTGGTGTTTTACAAAAAATGTCATTTAAAAATCAACCAACTGAAGTCCATCCTCCAATTTCACAGATTAAAAAAACAGACCATGCAAAGTGGGTGAGAGAATAAGGAAAACAACAACAAAACAGAGCTGCCAACATTACTAACAACAACAGTAGTAGAAAAGGTAGAAAGGTAGAAAAGTAGTAATGTTAAGATAGTCAACTAACTAATGATATGGTGTCAATAGTAATAACAATAAATAAATAAAATTAGGCAAACTACAACAAAATAGCAGGGGTGTCATAGTAATTTCACAGGTTTCCTTAAAATGACCACAGTTTCCCTTTCATATCCCCCTAAACAGAATTAGTTTGGTAATTTCATGTATTAGGGTTGGTCAATTTGCATATGACTGTAATGTTTTAAAACTATTAATTTCCTAAATTAATGGCAGTGAAACATAAATATGTTCGCAAAGACTATAACCTAAGCTATATATTGTATATACAGTGGAAAGAGATTCCGGATCCTGTTTTCTGTCGGTTGGTACAGTTGTACGCTACACAGAAAATAACCATACTTGCTACTTCACAATGACTGTTGTAGCCAGCATGTCCCCACGTTGCTCACATCACCGGTGTCTGTTTTAAGGATATTTCGTGTGTAGCTTTAAAATGGTGGAGAGTCAGCATATCATTATAAGGTTTACACTGACAGTTTGTTAACGGGATGATGTCTTTTTGCTGTAATTAGCAGCTACCTCAGGAACAGGTAACAGGAGCCTCACTACAAGCCATTGTACAGAGACTTGTCCTTCTTAGCTTTGATACAGTCCACTCACTGACATTAATTTAAACATATCAGACATATGCAAAGCGTCTGTTTGACAAGAAAAATTTGCAATGTTCACCTGTTTTCTAGCATTATATTTCAAGTATTTTACATTAATGTGGTATTTTATAGGTTAACCTGGATAAAAAATAAAAATAAAATAGAAATAGCTTCTCTTTTATTTACAATTTTGAGAACCATTAACATATCAACATGAGAAAATAATAACATTCAGTTCACTTCAAATAAATACATTTATTGTAGACTCAACAGAACTTGCACGTACTGATACATACACACATATATGAAAATGGGGTTCATATATTATTGTTAAACAGCATTTTAAATAAAGATCGTACATATAATCATGTACATTTGTACACATTATGTATATACTCCCCTTTGTGATGATCTGGTGTACTAGTCAGTCAATTAATCCGTGGAACAAATCTATTTCCAAGTTTCATAAATAATGTTCTCTCTCAAACCCGTAACTCACAAGCACATGTAAAAATATGCTACAATTACTAGACATTTATAAGTATATCGTTTCTTTTAGGACACACACATTCATCAATACAAGTTGTCTTCTTATAATATAACTGACTTGGGTGAATATCTGCTGTGTATTCCAAATTTTAATATGTCTAGTATGGAATGAATGGTAGTGTTTGAATGATTGAATTACAGTGTTATCAACAAGATCATAGTAATATATATATATATATATATATATATATATATATATATATATATATATATATATACTATATATAGTATTGCTTTAGGATAATACAATTTCATGGTTTCTGAGTTGTTCTTTTGTTGAATGGACATCGCAGACGTCATGTTACTATTCAAATGGAAACACATAGGCTATCTAGTAACCGTAATAAGCTTTATAAGACTGAGTACAAAGTAACAGTAATTATTTGTTAACATTGCAAAAACGATTCACAAGTACGAAGAAAGGAACAACGGCGTGAGTCTTTTCTTAAATTGTTGCAAATTATGTATTTGTGTTATTTCATTATATTATGTCTAACATTATGATTTTGATTAATTTGCTAAACACACTACCTAAATTAACGAATGACAGTGGTTCTTGGAGGAAGTTTTTACGGTTTTGTTCTTCGTAACTGGAGCAAGTACCATTTATAGCATACCCATACCTTGCCAAACAAACTACGAACAACTGAAAACTACAGCGAGTAATAAAAATCAAATGCAATGGGATATGAGGTGAGTCTAAAGCCTAAGTCCCACTGTCCCGGTTCTGGCCACGGTGTACCTCGGCAAATATTCCAGGTGCTCCGGAGTGATCCATGAAGATTTGGCTCATTTGTATAATTATTTCAGTCTTATATATACAGTGGTATTGCCGGTGTCGCCATGGTGTCACCACGTTTTGAATCCCGGATCATCCCGATGTAGCCACGGTGTCACACGGTATCACCCCGGACTCCCGGAGTGTCAAGGATATGCCACGGTGTCGCTCCGGTTCGGTGCCGGTTTATCACGGTGCTCCCCGGTGTGGCCACAGTGATCCCACTGTACAGTGGGTGCTCCCCGGTGTGGCCACGGTTCTCCCCGGTTTAGTCTCGGTCTGTCCCGGTCGTTTGGGACTGTATTCGGTTTTAATGTTTTATGTTTCCCATCAAGGGCAAGGCGGCGTAATTCGAATTGGTTGGTTTCGAAGTGTGCCTGAAATAAAATAAATATACGCGACCATTTGAAATTATGCAGATGTCAATTTTGTCTGTACTGTTATGTGATTTGTGGCATACAGAGAAATGGTAAGCATTGCAGATTCAACTGTATTGATAGTTGATCAGCTTCATGTGTGATGATTGCAGTTTTAGTAGACTGAGAGATAATATGTGAAGTGATCTGAAAAAGGTGAAGTAATGAAATTTATAATTAGTGAGCACAAATACATGTATGATTTACACATCAGACACTGCTGTATGTTCGTACTGGGTTATATAGTGCTATCCTGGTGCAGTTTTTCATCCACGGCTGTGCTTAATTTAATGTATCTCTGAACATTTTTATTTGCTCACTCCAATATTTTCAGGGACTTTTCTGCAATAGTATAGGATGTTCTATGCAAACTATTAGCAAAATCAGAGATTGTGCCGAATGTTTGTATTGGGCTATACAATGCTATCCTAGTGCAATTTTACATCCACGAGTGTACTTAATTTGATGTATCTCTGAAACTTATTATTTGCCCACTCTAATATTTTCAGGGACTCTTCTGCAATAATATTTGATCCTGTGTACACAATATTAGCAAAATCATAGATTGTGCTATGTTTGTACTGGGTTAAATACTTCTGCAATAGTATAGGATACTGTCTACAAAATATTTGCAAAATCAGAGGAGACATTTATTGGGTACTTGAGGTTAAAGGTCAATTTTTGAAAATTACAACATTCTTATTTACACTATTGTTTTAATTGTATTACATCGCATGTTTATTGGCTTTCCAATGATATATTGTTTGTTTCTCTAGCTTTATTAATAGCAGATTTACAGGCATTACTGTAGCGGTCAGTATACAAATCGGGTCAAAGTACAGTAACCTATATCTTCCATGATACTTGACCTAGATTTTTATTTTATTTTTTATTTTGATATTCTCGCATGAGCCAACAACTGTACTAAATTTCATCAAAATTGGAGTCGGGTGATGTTTTGAGTGATTGATTTGACATGGAATGACCCCTTACATTTAGTAGACGCTTGAATAACTGCTGAATATATAAAAGAAACTGTTGATTTAGTATAGACATGTAGTTAAATTAGCCAATTCTCCTTTAACAGACTGTATGATAAAACGTTAATAAAACTCGCAACATACATACATTCCTGTACATCCTCTATGCCTTTGCCACATATTCAAAACCAAAGTCAAAGAGCGAAGTAGAAAAATTAGATTTTTCTACCAACCCCATTCATAATCACGACGCCTAGTAATTCATAGTCAACCAACAAATAAATTAATCAATATGTCTCTTTTACAGTCACAGCGAGCAACTCAATGAACGTCTATAAACATGTAACAAAGTTAAAAACGAGACAAACCGGTTTTTGAGAAGTATAAACACTTCACTGCGCCATAATCCGTGATGCCTGATGGTGATATACACAACCGTAACGGGGCTAGTCGCCTAGTGTCTTTTCTTGATAATACAATTTTGGGTATTTGGTCTTGTTAGTGTTGTAAAATTATAGGTACTTCACTCTAAGTCTAACCAGTTTCAAAGTATAACTTGTTTATATCATTACATGAACAACAGGCATTTAGGCATCGTATGGAAACATATGCCTTGTTTGTTTACACGAGAAATTTCGAATGACAGTCAGTGTAGTCGATCATAGTTCATACGGCTACGGCTACGAGTACGACGTAAAATTATGTCGACACCTACCTCGCACAATTTCGATATTCCTGGCTTCGCCTTCCACCCTTCACGATTCACATTACTTTCCCATGTTGCCAATCTTTTCTTATTAAAAGGGAATCCATATAACTGAAATGTGTTGCTGATATTGGAGCATCCCCAAGCAGAACTGCTATACGGCTTGAAAACGCGCCAAATGAGACCGATAATGGCGTCCACACATCCATCGACCAATCAAAAATTGGTACGTCATTGGCCAAACTCTATGTATCTAAGGCTCTGATCGCGAGGGAACATGCACGCCATCTGATGTGTACCAAAGGAAAACTACAACAATTGTGACGTCATACGTCAATACGTCATTCGATGCTCGCACAATGATTGGCTGAAGCGTTTTTCGGGGGGACTTACGTTTTGCGACTTGCGACGAACCTGTCCACATTACCGACTACCTGTGTACGATGCCGTCCACACTGTCGTCTAGCGATTTCAAAGATTCAACAGGAGAATTTTCAAAATATCGCAAGACTTCGACTTATAAGGTTTGCGATGCCGTCCACACCTGTGAGCAAATATCTTCCGAATTACGTCCTGGCGAGGTACGGTGTGGACAGGACATAAGTGCGGCTATGCAGTAGATTCAAAGAAACTACAATGTCTTATGCCTTCGAAGAGTTATCGCCCGCTATAAAATGAATGCTTGCACATTAACGTAGTTTATCCATTCGATTACGACACTTTTTAGGGAATAGCTTTACATTTGGACACATCACATGCTTACTTTTCTCAAAGCCATGTTTCCATCACGGTGACTACGTCTCTTTGACTTTGACATAATCAGGAAAGAGGAGCGCCTCACATTAATCACCGAGAACAGTGCAGGAGGTTATGTTGAACTTCGTACAATATAGATCCTTCTATCTGAACCCTTGGATTTTAGTGCAGCCAGGTTTGAGTTGTTTGTTTATAAAAACGTAGGGTAACCTGGGGCAAGACGGCCCCTGGGGGTAAGATGGCCCCCCGTCTTATCTGAAAAACGAGTGAACACAAACTAACATTGCATAGTGTAGCATCATGCTGCTACCTAGCAAATACTCTTAGCGACCGCAAGGCCAAACGCTACCAAAAATAAGTTCACAAACCGTTTAAAAAAGTTTTGCATACCCTGTGATCAAATAGTTACTCTTCGGTCAAATTAATGCTAACATGTCCACCGTGTAATGTTAAGCCAGTGACTGGTACTAATGCACTTACAACTATATACGTTTTCAATAACTTTCATCGAAAATGGAAGCGATATTAAAGGATTATGTGTGAAGGTGAAAAAGTCAGCACTGGTGTGTATGGGGTAAGACGGCCCCGTCAGAACGGGGCAAGATGGCCCGGGGCCGCCTAGCCTCGCCATGCAGTACGAATATGGTATGCAAACGCAATAAAGCTGTGATGTATTTATAGCATGCACAATAGTTTCAATAAAACGTGAAAGAAAGTCGACGAAAGCAGCGATGAAGAGGAATGGCCTTGTTTGGTGTCCGGAGAACCATTCAGTTGCAGTCGGCCACGAGAAGTCTGGGTTCATTGCTAAGAATGCAATGATTGGGCTCATAGTGAGTACACACCAGGGCTCCCGTATTTCATCTGTCCCAACCGCGAATCAGAGTGTGATTAGACAGTAGAGTATGTGCAAGCCATTCGTTAATACAGTTAATGTTAATAAATTTAAGGCTTGTGATGATGCAAATTCCAAAGCTAGCTAATGAGTGTTTTCAGTGACGAGTGTAATGATAATGCAGAATATTGCTTCTAATGACAACTGTAATTTTTTGACATTGTAATTAATGATGAGTTGTTTCGATTAATGATTAGGCTATTGTATCTGCCGCGAAGTATCTGCATGCCATTACTTTACTATAATAAGTTCAACATTATACTGGTTTTAATGCCTGTGATGATGCAGATGCCAAAGGTGATCGTAATGTCGAGTAATATAGACAGGAGCTGATATGTAGAAACCGGGATGTCCCAGGTGTAAGATCAATAGAGCGGGAGAACTGTAGAAGTGTAACAAATATTATCAGTATTATATAACCGTGGCGTATTGTCGAAGAGGCAATAGAAGACGGACATAACAATGATGAGTCTAATGTAATTCACGATGAGTGATGTAGGAGTGGCGATTATTTCTGTTCACGATGAGTGATAATAATAGTAGTAATTAATGACGGTTTAAATAAATAATGGCTAAAACACATTGTGTTTATATCATTACAACGGTTAAACCTAATATTAGAGTAAATAGGCGAGGGGCCGTTTTACCCCAGGCGAGGGGCAGTTTTACCCCAGGCATGGGGCAAGACGGTTTAATTGGAGCACATTTTAAACTTGCTATAACTTACGTTTTGGTTATTCAATCGTTCAGAGACTTGTGTCATACACAAAGTATATATACTTCAATACTATTAATGCACAATTATGCATCGACAAGTTTTGGATACAAAAATACTCAACTTTTCCCTTAGGGGGGCGCGCTGCCCCAGGTTACCCTACTGTTGTCCTCGCATGGCCAACCGTTTTTTAAACAAACATAGTCGCTTCTGCACTCATGTTCATGTAATCTAAATCTAAACGTGGGTAATAAAATTGGTTTAATATTAATTGCTGATGAGATGACATTCGGAATGAACTATTCTGACTGCGAATTATTTAGATCGTTTTTAATGAAATATTGTTGATACCAAGATATTGAATTGTTTGAGTAAAAGTGAATTAATTGCCACATTTGATAGCAGAAGCTCACCTCACCTCAGCTAGATCGTCGTTCAAGAAGAAAGGTAACCTTTTAAGTGCATTGTATAAAGCAGACATGTAGATGAAAAACAGAATGATCAAGTAATTATGTTTGAGCGGTTGCCGCATCCAAGAGGTAATTGCTGTATGGAGTTGTATGCATCCGCGCCAATGACATGGTACACGTTTCAGCTACAGAGGACATGAAGACGATTAGTGATGGACCAAGACCAGCAAAGGATGATGCGGCGATAACAAGAGGTAAATTGAGAATTTTCATGAAAGAAAATGTTAGTCAAAATGCATACTTTACTATACAAAGACAAATGACCAATATCGAAAGCTTGCACGTTAACGTAATTTATCCGCCCGATTACGACACATTTTTGATAATAGTTTTAAGTTTGGACACATCAGCTGTTTCATTTTTACCAAGCCATGCTTCCTTCGCCGCGGCTGCGTCTCATTGACGTAATAACAAACGAGGAGTACCTGGTTGTGAATCGATCTCACGTTAATCATCGTGAACCTTGCAACGAGTTATGGTGGGTACTTACAACGTGCATCCAATTATCCGAACGCCTGGATTTTACTGCAGTCAAGTTTGCGTTGTTGGTGACAGTATGTTTAAAAAAAGCCAGTACTGATTGCATAACACATAGTCGAGTGACCAACCCTGTCGTAGTCAGTGTCGCTCCTGCACTCATTCTTGAGTAATTTATATCACTCGTTTTATGACACACAATATCGCAGGACATTCTGGTGAACTTTGTACAACATAGATCTTATTATCCGAACCCTTGGATTTTAGTGCAGCCAGGTTTGATTTGTTGGTGACAGTTTGTTTATAAAAACTTACTTTTGAACTATCGTGGCCAAATGTTTTTTAAACATGGTCGCTCCTGCACTCATGCTCACGTAATCTTGATCACTCATATTATCACATATGATATCAATCTAAATTTGTGCATTATAGTTTGATAAATATTAAACATTGATGAGTTTGTATTCGGAATGCTCGATTCTGACTCCGCTTTCTTAAATAAGTTTTTTTTTAACTAACAGTGGTTGACAACGAGGTATTCAGTTGTTGTAGTAAACATGCATTAATTGTCCGCAATTCTTAGTAGAAACATAGCCCCTAAACTGCCATGTATAAAGCAGACTCGCAGATAAAAACAGACTGATAAATTAATAATTTTTGATGCGTGGCCATATCCGAGAAGTAAACGTTTTGGGGAGTTATAATCGTCCTACACACTGACATAGTGTGTTTCTGCTACAGCCGACATGAAGACGATGAGAGACGAATTCAGGGTAGCAAAGGATGACGTCACAAACACACGAGGTAAATTGTTACTTTTCATGAAACAAAATCTTAGGCAAACTGTGAAGTTTGCAACAGAGTGACAACTGATCAATATCGAATGTTAGCACATTGCGTAGCATATCCTTGGAACTACGACACCTTTTAGAGAATAATTCTAAGTTTGAACACATCCTATATTTAATGTTCACCAAGCCATGTTTCCATCACGGGGACTACGTCTCTTTGACGTAATCAAGAACGAGGAGCGTCTGGTTGCGAATAAATGTAACGTAAATCATCGTGGATATCGCACGAAGTGACCAACCGTCTTTTATGCAGTTTTTCGCTCCTGCACACATGCTCGTGTGCAGGAGCAATCGTCCGACACAATGATATGCTACATGTTTCTGCTACAGAAAAGATGAAGACGATGAGTAACGAACTCAGACTAGGGAAGGAAGTCGCGGCGAAAACACAAGGTAAATTGTGAATGTTCATGGAAGTAAATATTACTGTATTTGTATAGTTTGCAAAACAAGGAAAACTTATGAATATTGATTGCTTGCACATTAAGGTAGTTTAATCGTGCGACTGCGACAAATTGTACAAAATAATCCTAACTGGACACAGGCGTTGTTTCATTTTCCCCACGCTTTGTTTCCATCAATACGTCTACGTCTATAATAGTAATAGCTTTATTGTTTCATAATGTCATGTACATACAGTAAAGTAATACAGTAAAGTAATAATTTCATGTCAAAGTACATGTTACAATGTAACAATTGGATTTAAGCAACAATGCTTATTTTCCTTATTCATGTATTTTAACAATTACGCAACAATTAATAATTCGTGAACATAAACACAAAAACCTATACAGCAGCATCATAATAGTGCAACTAGTTAACTAAAATAGTGAAATAGTGAATTACAAGTGTACCACAAAATTAAATACGTCGATGCACGTGTGTGACAAGTAAAATTGCATTTAAATAATTGTTTAATATAATTATAGAAAAACAATGTATAATAACAGTACATTCAGAACAGAAACAACATATTACTGATTTGTCATAAGCAGATATTTGACTTTTTTTTAAAGATCTGTAAAGTGGCAGAATGTTGTAGAAAGTTGTCTAAGATAAAGGTGTTCCATATTTTTGGTCCGACATACGCCAAAGATAATTTGTTCTGCAGAACGGTATTTTATATGCGAATTTTTGCCTTGTGCAATATTTATGTGTCATGGGTGACAATACAAATACGTCATTAAATAAGGTAGGTAACATAGCCTTATTATGCTTGAACATTAATATGCCGCACATATATTTGTTTATCTGATAGATATTCATCATCTGCAATGTTGAAAATAAAGGCTCTGTGTGGTCAAAAAATCCTACATGACTAATTATGCGCACAATTGTTTTTTGCAATATATATGTTTTATCTAGATATACATTCGGGGCCCTTCCCCAAATAGTATTACAGTAAGTTAGATACGGGTAGATAAGCATATCATATATATTTAGCAATAATCTTTTCTAGTTTGTTCTTCACCTTTTTCATAATGCCAATATTCTTAGATATTTTACTACACATATAATTAATGTGAGCACTCCAGTTCAATGTGTTATTTATAATTAAACCCAAAAATGTTATCTTGTTTACAGTGTCAATTTTTATGTCGTCTATATAAATGTCATTTGCTCTCTCTCTTATACTTTTCGTATTACTGAAGGTCATTGTATGAGTTTTTTTAATATTTAGAGACAGTTTATTGATTTTGAGCCATATGGACAGTCTTTTTATCTCAGAATTCATAGCAATTTCCATTTCATGTATATTATTACCTTGTATAAAGATACTTGTGTCATCAGCAAACATAATTGTAAGAATTTTATCACATAAAGTAGTTAGATCATTTATATAAATAAGAAAGAGTAAAGGTCCCAAAATTGAGCCTTGTGGAACTCCACATGTTATGTTGCTTAATTTTACTCGTTGTTGTCTATTACTTAAGTAATTTTGTATCCACTGAAGTATGTTTCCTCTAATTCCATAATGAGCAAATTTTCCCAATAACATTCTATGATTAACAGTATCAAACGCTTTCGCAAAATCAAGAAATACACCAATTACATGTTCTCTGTTATCAGTTGCGTTACAAATATTATCAATTAGCACTGAAATTGCCATTTCAGTGGAATAACCTTTCCTAAATCCAAACTGGAGATTAGACAAGATTTTATGTTCAGTTATATAAGTCATTAATCTAGTATACATTAATCTTTCAAAAACTTTTGAAAACACAGGCAAAATAGAAATCGGCCTGTAGTTGCCAATTGATGTCGTATCACCTGCTTTAAAAACTGGAATTACTTCAGGAATTTTTAGTTGATCTGGAACACATCCTTGATCAAATAATAAATTTACAATGTGACATAGTAGTCTCTTTGACGTAATCAAGAACGAGGAGCGCCTGGTTGCAAATCGGTCTGACTTTAATGATCGTGAACATCGCACGACATTTTGGTGAACTTCGTACCAAATTTATCGTATTGTGTGAACTCAAGGAATTTTGTGAATTCTGGTTTGCGTTGTTGGAGACAGTTTAACAATATTGTTTTTAGGCAGGATCGCTCTTGCACTCATGCTTTTATAATTTCGATCATTCATGTTATCACACAGGCTATAAAACTAAATGTGTGCATTGCAGTTAGCTTAATATTAAAGATTTATGAGTTGTCACTCAGAATGAACACTTTGTATTCGAAATTATTTATTACGCTTTCGAATGAACAATTGTTGAAACCGATGTATGCAGCTATTTGAGTAAAAGTGAATTCATTTTCCTTAATTCATAGTAGAAAAGTAGCTCTTTAAATGCATTTTATAAATCGCTTTTTAGGTAAACAAAAATTGACTGACAAAAATAATACTTTTTTGAGGGGTGGCCGTCTCCGAGAGGCGATCGCTGAATGGAGTTATAATCGTCTGATCAAATGATATGGTATATGTTTCTGCACCAGAGGACATGACGAAGATACACGAAGAACTTAACCTAGCAAAGGATGACGCGGCAAAAACACGAGGTAAATGGTGTACTTTATGAAAGTAGATGTTAGTCAAACTGTATTGTTTAGTCAAACTGTATTGTTTAAAAAAAAAAAAAAAAATGGATCAATATCGAAAGCGTGCACATTAACGTAATTGATCAGTGCGTCTTCGACACCTTATAGAGAATAGTTCTAACTTTGCACACATCAGATATCTCTTTAGCCACAAGTCATGTGTGCATTGTAAATTGTTTAGTATTATAGATATATGAGTTTTATTTCGAATTCTTTATTACGTTTTCTAAAAAAACAATTGTTGAAACCGAGGTGTGCAGTTGTTTGAGTAAAAGTGAATTTATTTTCAACATTTCTTAGTAGAAAAGTTGCCCTTTAAGTGCATTGTACAACGCTTTATTGAGGATAAAAATGTACTGATAAAGTAATACTGTTTTGAGGGGTGCCCTTTTCCGAGAGCTACTTGCTATGTATAGGTGCAATCGTCTGATCAAATGATATGGTATATGTTTCTGCAACAGAGGACATGAAGAAGATGGACGACGAACTGAACCTCGCAAAGGATGACGCGGCAAAAACACAAGGTAAATTGTGAATTTATATGAAAGTATATGTTAGTCAAACTGCATTGTTTCCAAAACAAAGAAAACTGATCAATATCGAATGCTTGCACATTAACGTAATTGATCAGTGTGTATACGACACTTCATAGAGAATAGGTCTAACTTTGGACGCATCAGGTATTTAGCCCCAAGTCATGTGTCCATCAAGGCGACTATATGTCTCTGACGTAATTAAAAACGAGTAGCGCCTGGTTGCGAGTCGCTACAGATATTTCTTTAGCCCCAAGTCATGTTTCCAACAAGCCAATTACGTATTTGACGTAATCAAAACGAGTAGCACCTGGTTGCGAATCAGTCTCACATTAACCATCGTAAACAATACCGACATATTCAGTTGTTCGATTAAAAGTGAACTAATTATCCACATTTTTGGAAGAAAGGTAGCTCTTTAAGTGATCTGTTTCAAGCAGACTTGTAAATGAAAAATAGATTGATAAAGTAATTATTTTTGAATGTTGGCAATTTCCAAGAGGAAACCGCTGTATGGAATTCTAATCGTCCAACACAATGATATGCTACACGTTTCTGCTACAGAGAACATGAAGACGTTGTTCGACGAGTTGAACCTAGCGAAGGATGTCGCGGCGAAAACGCAAGGTAAATTGTGTATTTTTCATTGAAGTCAATGTTAGTCAAATTGTATAGTTTGCAAACCAAGGGCAACTGTTGAATTGTTTGCACATTAAGGTAGTTTATCCGTGTGACTGCGATAATTTTACATAATAATCCTAACTTTGGACACAGCGGTTGTTTTATTTTCTCCACGTTTTGTTTCCGTCATGGCGACTCTTTGACGTAATCAAGAACGAGGAGCATCTGGTTGCGATTCGATTTGACTTTAATGATCGGGAACATCGCGAGACGTTTGATGAACTTCGTACCACATGCATCTTATTGTCCGAACCCATGTATTTTGGTGTAGTCAGGTTTGCGTTGTTGGTCACAGTTTATAAATATTGATTTTACGACACATAGTTACGTAACCAAGTATGTTTTAGGCAGGATCGCTCCTGCCCTCTCGCACGTATAATAATTTCGATCATTCATGCTATCCCACAGGAAATAAATCTAAATGATTGCATTGCAGTTTGCTTAGTATTAAAGATTTATGAGTTGGCATTCGGAATGAACACTTTTTATTCCGAATTCTTTATTACGTTTTCTAATGAACAATTGTTGAAACCGAGGTATGCAAGTGCACCAGTAAAAGTGAATACATGTTCCACATTTCAGAGTATAAAAGTAGCCCTTTAAGCGCATTGTACAACGCATTCTCTAGATGAAAAATAGCCTGATAAAATAATACTTTTTTGAGGGGTAGCCGTTTCCGAGAGGTGGTAGCTGTATGCTGTTCTAATGGTCTGATATAATGATATGGTATATGTTTCTGCAACAGAGGACATGAAGAAGATAAACGAAGAACTGAACCTAGCAAAGGATGACGCGGCAAAAACACGAGGTAAATTTTATACTTTATGAAAATAGATGTTAGTCAAACTATGTTTCCACACACAAAAATTGATCAACGTCGAATGCTTGCACATTATTGTAATTGATTAGTGCGTCTACGACACCTTATGAAGAATAGTTCTAACTTTGGACACACCAGATATTTCTTTAGCCCCAAGTCATGTTTCCATCAAGCCAATTACGTATTTGACGTCATCAAAACGAGTAGCGCCTGGTTGCAAATCAATCTCACATTAATAATCGTGAACAATATCGACTTATTCAGTTGTTTGAGTAAATTGAACTAATTCTCCACATTTCTTGATATTAAGGTAGCTCTATAAGTGTTTTGTATCAAGCAGACTTGTATATGAAAAACACATTGATAAAGTAATTATTTTGAGTGGTGGCCGTTTTCGAGAGGTAACCGCTGTATTGAGTTTTATTCGTCCGACACAATGATATGCTATACGCTTTTCCTACAGAGAACATGAATACGATGAACGACGAATTGAACCTAGCGAAGGATGTCGCTGCGAAAACACAAGGTAAATTGTGAATTTTCCTGGAAGAAAACGTTAGTCAATTTGCATAGTTTGCAAAACAAAGACAACTGATGACTATTGATTGCTTGCACGTTGAAGTTGTTTATCCGTGCGACTGGACACCTTTTACAAAATAATCCTAACTTTGTACACAGCGGTTGTTTTATTTACCCCACGATTTGTTTTCTTCACGGCGACTACATCTCTATGACGTAATCAAGAACGAGGATCGACCGCCTTGTTGCGAATCGATCTTATTTTAACGATCGTGAACATCGCACGAAGTTTTGATTAACTTCGTACCACATTCATCGTAGTGTCAGACGAACCCATGAATGTTGGTGAAGTCAGGTTTGCGTTGTTGGAGACTGTTTTAAAATATTAATTGTTTTGACACATATTCGCGTGACCAAACCCGTTTTAGGCAGGATCGCTCCTGTACTCATGCTTTTATCATTTCGATCATTACTGTTATCACACAAGAAATACATCTAAATGTGTGTATTGCAATTTGGTTAGTATAAAATATGTATGAATTGACACTCGCAATGAAAACATGTTATTCCGTATTCTTTATTATGTTTACGAATGAACAATTGTTGAAACCGAAGTATGTAGTTCTTTGAGTAAAAGTGAATTCATTTTTCGCATTTCATAGTAGACAAGTATCATTTTAAGAGTATTGCATAAATCGTTCTTTTACATAAAAATAGACTGATAAAGTAATACGTTTTTGATGAGTTGCCGCTTCCGGGAAGTGATCGATGTATGGAGACGCGTGACCATCCCTTATTAAGGAAAGACGCTCATCTACTCATGCTCTTATAATTCCAATCATTCATGTTATCACACAATAAATAAATCTAAATGTGTGCATTACAGTTTGCTTAGTATTAAAAAGTTGTGAGTTGGCATTCGGAATTAACACGTTTTATTCCGAATTCTTTATTACGTTTTCTAATGAACAATTGTTGAAACCGAGGTATGCAAGTGCACCAGTAAAAGTGAATACATGTTCCACAATTCAGAGTAAAAAAGTAGCCCTTTAAGCGCATTGAACAACGCATTCTTTATATGAAAAATAGACTGGTCAAACAATGCTTTTTTGAGGGGTGGCCGTTTCCGAGAGGTGGTCGCTGTAAGGAGTTATAATGCTCTGATATAATGATATGGTATATGTTTCTGCAACAGAGGACATGAAGAAGATAAACGAAGAACTGAACCTAGCAGAGGATGACGCGGCAAAAACACGAGGTAAATGTTATTCTTTAGGAAAGTAGATGTTAGTCAAACTGTATTGTTTCCAAACAAAGAAAACTGATCAACATGGAATGCTTGCACATTATCGTAATTGATCAGTGCGTCTACGAAACCTTATGAAGAATAGTTCTAACTTTGCACACACCAGATATTTCTTTAGCCCCAAGTCATGTTTCCAACAAGCCAATTACGTATTTGACGTAATCAAAACGAGTAGCACCTGGTTGCGAATCAGTCTCACATTAATCAACGTGAACAATACCGACTTATTCAGTTGTTTGAGTAAATTGAACTAATTCTTCACATGTTTTGGTAGAAAGGTAGCTCTATAAGTGTTTTGTATCAAGCAGACAGGTATATGAAAAACACATTAATAAAGTAATTATTTTGAGTGGTGGACGTGTTCGAGAGGTAACCGCTGTATTGAGTTTTATTCGTCCGACACAATGATATGCCATACGTTTTTCCTACAGAGAACATGAATACGATGAACGACGAATTGAACCTAGCGAAGGATGTCGCTGCGAAAACACAAGGTAAATTGTGAATTTTCCTGGAAGAAAACGTTAGTCAATTTGCATAGTTTGCAAAACAAAGACAACTGATGACTATTGATTGCTTGCACGTTGAAGTTGTTTATCCGTGCGACTGGACACCTTTTACAAAATAATCCTAACTTTGTACACAGCGGTTGTTTTATTTACCCCACGATTTGTTTTCTTCACGGCGACTACATCTCTATGACGTAATCAAGAACGAGGATCGACCGCCTTGTTGCGAATCGATCTTATTTTAACGATCGTGAACATCGCACGAAGTTTTGATTAACTTCGTACCACATTCATCGTAGTGTCAGACGAACCCATGAATGTTGGTGAAGTCAGGTTTGCGTTGTTGGAGACTGTTTTAAAATATTAATTGTTTTGACACATATTCGCGTGACCAAACCCGTTTTAGGCAGGATCGCTCCTGTACTCATGCTTTTATCATTTCGATCATTACTGTTATCACACAAGAAATACATCTAAATGTGTGTATTGCAATTTGGTTAGTATAAAATATGTATGAATTGACACTCGCAATGAAAACATGTTATTCCGAATTCTTTATTATGTTTACGAATGAACAATTGTTGAAACCGAAGTATGTAGTTCTTTGAGTAAAAGTGAATTCATTTTTCGCATTTCATAGTAGACAAGTATCATTTTAAGAGTATTGCATAAATCGTTCTTTTACATAAAAATAGACTGATAAAGTAATACGTTTTTGATGAGTTGCCGCTTCCGGGAAGTGATCGATGTATGGAGACGCGTGACCATCCCTTATTAAGGAAAGACGCTCATCTACTCATGCTCTTATAATTCCAATCATTCATGTTATCACACAATAAATAAATCTAAATGTGTGCATTACAGTTTGCTTAGTATTAAAAAGTTGTGAGTTGGCATTCGGAATTAACACGTTTTATTCCGAATTCTTTATTACGTTTTCTAATGAACAATTTTTGAAACCGAGGTATGCAAGTGCACCAGTAAAAGTGAATACATGTTCCACAATTCAGAGTAAAAAAGTAGCCCTTTAAGCGCATTGAACAACGCATTCTTTATATGAAAAATAGACTGGTCAAACAATGCTTTTTTGAGGGGTGGCCGTTTCCGAGAGGTGGTCGCTGTAAGGAGTTATAATGCTCTGATATAATGATATGGTATATGTTTCTGCAACAGAGGACATGAAGAAGATAAACGAAGAACTGAACCTAGCAGAGGATGACGCGGCAAAAACACGAGGTAAATGTTATTCTTTAGGAAAGTAGATGTTAGTCAAACTGTATTGTTTCCAAACAAAGAAAACTGATCAACATGGAATGCTTGCACATTATCGTAATTGATCAGTGCGTCTACGAAACCTTATGAAGAATAGTTCTAACTTTGCACACACCAGATATTTCTTTAGCCCCAAGTCATGTTTCCAACAAGCCAATTACGTATTTGACGTAATCAAAACGAGTAGCACCTGGTTGCGAATCAGTCTCACATTAATCAACGTGAACAATACCGACTTATTCAGTTGTTTGAGTAAATTGAACTAATTCTTCACATGTTTTGGTAGAAAGGTAGCTCTATAAGTGTTTTGTATCAAGCAGACAGGTATATGAAAAACACATTAATAAAGTAATTATTTTGAGTGGTGGACGTGTTCGAGAGGTAACCGCTGTATTGAGTTTTATTCGTCCGACACAATGATATGCCATACGTTTTTCCTACAGAGAACATGAATACGATGAACGACGAATTGAACCTAGCGAAGGATGTAGCTGCGAAAACACAAGGTAAATTGTGAATTTTCCTGGAAGAAAACGTTAGTCAATTTGTATAGTTTGCAAAACAAAGACAACTGATGAATATTGATTGCTTGCGTATTAAAGTAGTTTATCCGTGCGACTGGACACCTTTTAAAACATAATCCTAACTTTGTACACAGCGGTTGTTTTATTTACCCACGATTTGTTTCCATCACGGCGATTAAGTCTCTCTGACGTAATCAAGAACGAGGAGCGCCTGGTTGCGAATCGATCATACTTTAACGATCGTGAACATCGCACGATGTTTTGATGAACTTCGTACCACATTCATCGTATTGTCCGACGAACCCATGAATGTTTGTGACGTCAGGTTTGCTTTGTTGGAGAATGTTTTAAAATATTGATTTTGTGACACATATTCGCGTGACCAAACCCGTTTTAGGGAGGATCGCTCCTGTACTCATGCTTTTATCATTTCGATCATTACTGTTATCACACAAGAAATAAATCTAAATGTGTGTATTGCAATTTGGTTAGTATAAAAGATGTATGAGTTGACACTAGGAATGAAAACATGTTATTCCGAATTCTTTATTACGTTTTCGAATGAACAATTGTTGAAACCGAAGTATGCAGTTGTTTGAGTAAAAGTGAATTCATTTTTCGCATTTCATAGTAGACAAATGTCATTTTAAGAGTATTGTACAAATCGTTCTTTTACATAAAAATAGACTGATAAAGTAATACGTTTTTGATGAGTTGCCGCTTCCGAGAAGTGATCGATGTATGGAGACGCGTGACCATCCCTTATTAAGGAAAGACGCTCATCTACTCATGCTCTTATAATTCCAATCATTCATGTTATCACACAATAAATAAATCTAAATGTGTGCATTACAGTTTGTTTCGTATTAAAAGTTGTGAGTTGGCATTCGGAATTAACACGTTTTATTCCAAATTCTTTATTACGTTTTCTACTGAACAATTGTTGAAACCGAGGTATGCAGTTGTTTGAGTAAAGTGAATTCATTTTCCACATTTCATAGTAGAAAAGCAGCCCTTTAAGTGCATTGTACAAAGCAGTCATTGAGATAAAAAGACTGATAAATAATACTTTGTGAAGGGTGGCTGTTTCCGAGAGGTGATCGCTGAATGGAGTTCTAATCATCTTATCTCATGATATGGTATATGTTTGTGCAACAGAGGACATAACGAAGATGAACGAGGAACTGATCCAAGCAAAGGATGACGCGGCAAAGACACGAGGTAAATTGTGTACTTTACAAAAGTAGATATTAGTCAAACTGTATTGTTTCCGAAACAAAGAAACAGTTCTGACGTTGGACACATCAGATATTTCTTTAGCCCCAAGTAATATTTCCATCAAGCCAATTATGTATCTGACGTTTTCAAAAACGAGTAGCGCCTGGTTGCGAATCGATCTCACATTAATCACCGTAAACACTACCGACTTATTCAGTTTTTTAGTAAAGGTGAACTAATTGTCCACATTGTTTTGGTAGAAAGGTAGGTCTATATGTGCTTTGTATCAAGCAGACTTGTATATTACAAGGTAATATAGTTTCATTCCGCCGACATCTAAAAACCTATCTCTTTAATGCTGCCTATCCTCCTTAGCCTCCTAGCTTTTCCATCCATCTGTTGACGATTCACGCATTGCTTTCGATTATGAGATTGATTAATCCCCTGGTTTTGTCGCGCCACTGAGCTTGATTTTCGAGGATATTGGCGCAAAAGAAGTTACTATTATTATTATTATTATTATATGACAAATACATTGATCAAGTAATACTTGTTGAGTGGTGGCGGTTTCCAAGAGGCAATCGCTGTGTGGAACTATAATCGTCTGACTCAATGATATGCTTCACGTTTCTGCCACAGAGAACATGCAGATGATGAGCGAAGAACTTAACCTAGCGAAGGATGTCGCGGCGAAAACGCAAGGTAAATTGTGAATTTTCATGGACGTCAATGTTAGTCAAATTGCATAGTTTGCAAAACAAGGACAAGTGATGAATTGTTTGCACATTAAGGGAGTTTATCCGTGTGACTGCGATACCTTTTTACATAATAATCCTAACTTTGGACACAGCGGTTGTTTTATTTTCCCCACGATGTGTTTCTATCATGGCGGCTCTTTGATGTAATGAAGAACGAGTAGCGCCCTGTTGCGAATCGATCTGACTTTAATGATCGGGAACATCGCACGACGGTTTGATGGACTTCGTACCACATGCAATGTATTGTCTGAACCGATGCATTTTGGTGAAGTCAGGTTTGCGTTGTTGGTAGCAATTTAAAAATATTGATTGTACGACACATAGTCGCGTGATCAACCGTGATTAGGGAAGGTCGCTTCTGTATTCATGCTCTTATAATTTCAATAATTCATGGTATCACACAGGAAATAAATATAAATGTGTGCATTGCTGTTTGTTTCGTATTAAAGATTTGTAAGTTGGCATTCGGAATGAATTTTTTTTATTCCGAATTCTTTATTGCGTTTTCTAATGAACAATTGTTGAAACCGAGGTATGCAGTTGCTTGAGTAAAAGTGAATACACTGTCTACATTTCATAGTGGAAAAGTAGCCCTATAAGTGCATTGTATAAAGCATTATATTAGATTAAAAAAAGACTGGTAAAATACTACATTTTTGAGGGGCGGCCGTTTCCAAGAGATGATCGCTGTATGGAGTTCTAATGGTCTGATCTAATATTACGGTATATGTCTCTGCCACAGAGAACATGCAGAAGATGCACGAAGAACTGAACCTAGCGAAGGATGACGCGGCAAAGACACGAGGTAAATTGTGTACTTTATGAAAGTAAATGTTAGTCAACTGTATCGTTTCCAAAACAAAACACTGATCAATATCGAATGCTTGCACATTAATGTAATTGGTCAGTGCGTCTACGACAGCGTTTTGTATCAAGCAGACTTGTAGATGAAAAACACATTGATAAAGTAATTATTTTGACTGGTGGCCGTTTTTGAGAGGTAACCGTTGTAATGAGTTTTATTCATCCGACAAAATGATATGCTACACGTTTCTCCTACGGAAAACATGAAGACTATGAACGACGAATTGAAACTAGCGAAGGATATCGCTGCGAAAACGCAAGGTAAATTGTGTATTTTCATGGAAGTCAATGTTAGTCCAATTGTATTGTTTGCAAAACAAGGAAAACTGATGAATATTAATTGATTGCACATAAAGATAGTTTATCCGTGCGACTGCGACACCTGTTACAAAATAATCTTAACTTTGTACACAGCGGTTGTTTTATTTTCCCCACGATTTGTTTCCATCACGGCGACTACGTGTCTTTGACGTAATCAAGAACGAGGAGCGCCTGGTTGCGAATCGATCTGACTTTAATTTATTAGTGCGTTTACGACACCTTATGAAGAATAGTTCTAACTTTGGACATATAATCTTTTCTATCATGGCGTCTGAGTCTCTTTGACGTATTAAAGAACCAGGAGTGCCTTGTTGCGAATAAATTTCACGATAATCACCATGAATATTGCACGAAGTTATTTAAAAATAATTAACAAGATTGCCACCTAGAGATTCAACTCTAGATGGCATGTGATCTAGGAAGCCCTTTGTCTGATCGTGATTCCAACCTATCTATCTAAGTATACCACGCTCGTCTTAGGAATATGTCGATTTTATTTTTAAATATATTCACACTACTAACACCTACACAATCAGCTGATAATGCCTTCTATTCGTTAACTGTTCTTTGTGAAAATGAAAATGTTCCAATATGTAGTCTGCACTGCTTCTTTGCTAATGTAACTCCAGGTCCTCTAGTCCTTCTCTCTTCCTTGACCGAGAGAAACATATTTATGTGTATTTTTCATACCCACTCAATGTTTCAAACATCTCAATCTGATCTCCTCTCAATCTTCTTGTTTCTAGTGTTGTTAAACCACATTCTTTTAGACGCATTTCATAACAAATATTCCTGAGATTTTGTATCATTTCGGTTGCTCTCCTCAATCTGATCTCCTCTCAATCTTCTGGTTTCTAGTGTTGTTAAACCATATTCTCATAGACGCATTTCATAGCTAATATTCCTGATTTTTTGTATCATTTCGGTTGCTGGCCTTTGTACTCTTTATAGCATATCGTTATCCTTCTTGCGATATGGCCTCCATGCTTGAATACAATATTCTATATAAGGCCTAACTATTGTTTTATACAGCGGTATTGATAGTTATTTTTGTTTGTACACTATATTTCGCGTAATTAATCCAAGAATTTGGTTTATCTTCGCTGCTGCAATTGCACACTGCTCTGATACATTCATGTCAACACTAATAGTTAACCCTAAGTCTTTTTCCTTTTCGGTAGTATTCAGTACAGTACCACCCATTGCATACTGTGCATCTTCATTCCCATGTCCTGTGTGGAGGCAATACATTTCCCAAAAGTAAACAGCATTTGTCACTTCTTAGACCATTCTGTCAACTTATTAAGATCATCTTGTAAATGCTGTATATTGCATCACTTTTAATTTTCATAAACACATTTGTATCGTCCGCAAAGGTTTATGTCATCATACAAATCATTGATATATGTTAAGACTAAAATAGGTCCCAATACTGATCCCGGCGGTACTCCACTCAAAACCGATTTCCAGTTAGAAACTTCCCCATCAACTACTACTGTTTGTCTTCTATCAATAAGTATTTTTTCTGTCCAGTTAGTCTAACCATTTCCTATGCCATGGGCATAGGAAATGGTATGACTAACAGCAGTAATCTTTGGTGTGGCACTTTATCAAAGATTTTTTTAAATCTAAGTAGATTTTATCTACTGGTGATTTTTCATCTACCCACTTTGTGACATCTTCCAAATACATAACATATTTGTTAAGCATGACTTTGTTTAAAAAAAACCATGTTGAGATGGGTTTATCAATTTATTTTTAAAAAGAAAATCAACCAAGTGATCTTTAATTAGTCTTTCTAATAGTTTGCAAATCACCGATGTTAAACTCACTGGTCTATGGTTCTCTGACTTGTTACTCGAACCTTTTTTTAAATAATGGCACAATGTTTGCTTCTTTCCATTCTAACGGAACTATTGCCTCCTCTAATGACAAATTGAACACTGTTGCTTGCGGTACGCTGATTTGTTCTACAATTTCCAATAGTAATTTGGGAGGAATCCCATCCACTCCAGGTTATTTATTAACCTTCATATCTTTTATTTTCATGGCTACTATTTTGGGGGTTACGATTAGTTGTGCTAAATAGTCAGACTCTTTCCCTTCGAACTTAGTTTCTAGTACTGGTAATATACTAATTTCTTCCCTGATAAACACCGAACTAAAGTACTCATTTATGTTTTCTGCCATTAAGAATCCCTCTGTTATTATGTTTCCATCACTACCTTCTAGATCACCGACCTTATCCTGAACTTTCTGTTTACTTCGAAGATACGCATTAAAGCACATGCTTTCATGTTTTATAATAAAAGCTATTTTTTGTTCGTAGCTTCTCTTTGAATTTCTAATTTCAGCTGTAGCTTGATTACGTGCTTCTTTATAAATGGCATAGTCTTCTTCACTTCCAGTATGTCTATATGTCTTCCACATCATATGTTTGTACTTGATTCTTTAAGATATTCCAGCATTCTGTTGCTGTCTTTTTCTTCAGTGTGTTTGTTATTCCAACCTATCTTTGCTAAATATTCCCTCATGTCCTTATATCTTCCTTTGTGAATTTGTTCCTGTACCTTATTTTTCTATTCCGTTCTCCCTTTACTTTGATGATAAAATATATCTGGTTGTGATCACTACACCCCAGTGGTTCACATATCTTGATAGTACCAACAAATTCCTTCTGTTAGCTCACAATTATGTTCAACACGTTCTTGCCCCTGGTTGGTTCTAACACATGTTGAGCAAGGAAACTATCCTGTACTAAATTTTAAAACTCTAGATCCTCTCTCCCAGTACTCTGTAGAGATATCCACTGTATAAGCCCATGGCTTGGATGGATTCTTTATATATAAAATAACTCCTGCTCCCCTTCTTCTTATTCTATCTTTCCTAAACATTACATATCCTGTCATTCCAAATTCGGCATCTGATATATCGGTGGTGGCCCATTCAGTTATATCTATTATGTGAGGGTCAATATATTCTACCATAATGTTTATTTCATTTATTTTGTTTACTATGCTCCTTGCAATTAAACAAACACATTTATAAAAAAATTCCGTAGGGATTTCCAAGCTGTTCTTTGCTGATTTATTTGTGCTGTCTTTATTTATTCCTCTAGTACTTGGCTTCTCTGTGTGTCCACCCTGCGAAACTAGTTTAAATAGTTGCAAACTGTTCCACTATCCATTGATCGAAGCAGGTTCTCTGGGAACACTGCTGCACCCTTTCCGCTTAAATGGAGACCATCTCTCACGTACATGTCTTCTTTCCCAACAAAGTATCCCCATAAATCTACAAATCCAACTCCTTCTTTTTCGCACATCTTCTCTCATCATCATCGTGCTGTCGGTCGCGAAGCGACAAAGACTGCTTCCATCACTTGACTGTTGTTCTCCATTTGTGTCTCTGCTGTGAGAGTGATGTCCATGAGTTGATCTTTAGGACTCTCATCGTCAGGTTTCTCTTGATGGTATCCTTGAATCGGAGACGAGTGCGCCCTCTCTTTCTGCGACCAGAAGACAGTTGAGAGTAGAGAACCTGCGTTGGTAGCCTATCTGGTGACATCCTCATGAGGTATCCAGTCCACCGGAGATTCTTTCTGATCAGAAGATCTTCCATAGATGGCAGCCCTCTCCGTTCAAATATTTCCTTGTTTGTCACTTTGTCCATCCAGGGTATCCTCATTATCGAACGCAGATGTCGCATCATGAAGGCATGCAGCGTTTCCACCTGTCGTCTGTATACTGTCCAGGCCTCGGCTCCATATAGGAGGGTGGACAACACGATTGCACGGTATATCTGGCCTTTAACCCGCATGGACACATGGTGGTTGTTCCAGAGTCTCTGGCGTATTCAGGTCGAAAGTGCACTAGCCTTGGCCATCCTCCTCTATATTTCATCGTCAATGTGTCCATCACTTGATACAGTGCTTCCGAGGTAGGTGAATTCCAGAACAGAGTTCAGCTTGTTTCCATCAACCATGATATCCTGCTCTCGGGTTCTTCTAGAGTAGGGTTGTTACAGCACCTCGGTCTTCTTGATGTTAATCTTCAGACCGAACTTCTTTGACGCATTGGAGAAAGCATCCACTATTTTCTGCATCTCTTCAGCAGAGTGTGCAACCAGTGCACTGTCATCTGCAAATAGCAGCTATCTCATCAGTATCCGAGTAGTCTTGGTTTTTGCTCTGAAGTGTGCGACGTTGAATAGGTCTGCGCTCTGTGTGGACTGTATGTAGACGCCATCTCCCATGTCTCGGAAAGCTTCGTCGAGAATTGCTGATAGGAAGATGGAGAAGAGCGTGGGGGCCAGTACTCAGCTTGCTTAACCCCATTTGTGACACTGAACGATTCCGAGACTTCCACTCCAACACTAACATTCGCCATCATTCCAGTATGTAGTGCGTCGATCATTGTTTTAAACTTCTATGGGCAGCCATACTTCCTCAGTAGCTGCCATAGCGCGGTCCTCCCAACTGTATCGAACGCCTTACTGAAGTCGACAAATACCATGTACAGTGGTCGGTCCTGCTCAATGCACTTTTCTTGTAGTTGTCGGAGACAATAAATATCTTATCCACAGTGCTCCGGTTACCCCTGAAGCCACGTTGTGTCTCCCGAACTACCTCTGGGGTTATGTGGTTAGATAGTCTGTTGAGGAGGATTCTGGCGAAGATCTTGCCTGCTATGGAAAGAAGAGAGATTCCTCTATAGTTCCCACAGTCTGTTCGATCACCTTTCTCGTAGATGGTTACAATGCTGGCATCCTTCCATGGTTGTGGTACAGATCCCATCTCCCAGGCATTGATGATTAGTTGGTGCAGTCTGCTGAACAGATTGTCTCCTCCATGCTTTCATATTCTGCAGGAATTCCATCTCCTACTAGTGCGGTAATTGCCATCCTCTTGCAGTTTCTATACGCTGCTCCCTTTCCCCTCATCACTGACAAGATTCCTGATAGAATAATATTTTCAACTCTTGTCTTCTTCAGTGTCTCTCCCAACTGTGTATATCTCTGTACTATCTTGGGAATTCCCTCCCTCTCTGCATTGTTCTTCCCTACATGTACTAATATAGATCCTCCCAGGGCATGTCCCAGTATGATCTCTTCCCGTTCAGTCACATGCTCTATCCTAGCCCCCGGAAGACAAACAACCACGTATTTTCCTTTATTTAATGTCCTGTCTGTTCTTCGCAAAATGGAGTCTCCCGTAGATACACGTTGTTTTCAATGCCCCTCGACCACTGCTTCAATATAGCTCCTCCGTTTTGTATCTCCCTTGTTGCTGACTTTTCCCTATGCCGCTTTCTCTGTTGTTCCTTTTTTGCTGTCTCTTTTCTTCCTGTCATCATCGTTGTTATTGACTTACGCTTAGTCACATCTACTCTCACTTCCTTTCTTCCCTCCACCTTTCCTCCTGTCGCCTCTACGTTTCTCATCTCTTGTCCCCTTATCCCTTCCTCCTTCTCTACAGTCACTTTCTCCCCTGTCACCTTCCTGTATGTCATGCTTTCTTTTGTTCTTTCTCCATTTGTTTTCCTTTCCGTCTCTTTGGTCATTTTCGTCTCCATCCCCTTCACAATAGCCGTTATCCTAGCTAACTCTGCTGTCAGACAGTCCACTTTCCAACACCCTAAATATTGGAAAGTGACCCCTTCAACTGTTGTCTCTGACCAAGACTTTCCGCACCCCGATACGGCAAAATCCACCACGCTGTGGAAGTGGTCACAAACCATGTGCCTCCTTGCCTTCACTTGCCGCTTGCAAGGTGGCATCTTTTGATTTCTCAAAATCATTTAGTATATACTAACTTAGTCTTTAGAAAGACTGTTTGTTTATTGTGTACAGCAGCTGCAGCACACTGCATGATGAAGTTATGATGAAGTTCGTACCACATGCACCGTCTTACTTGAACGCCCGGATTGGTGCAGTCAGATTTGCATTGTTGGTGACTGTTTGTTTAAACAAAAGTACTGATTGTGCGACACATGTTCGCTTCACCAACCCTGTTTTAGACAGGGTCGCTCCTGCTCTCATGCTCGAGTAATTTATATCATTTTTTTAAATATTTAATTAATATTAAAGATTGATTAGTTTGCATTCGGAATTTACAACGACTCCGAACTCTTACTAGTTCATAAAATGAAAAATGGTGATTCCGAGGTATTCAGTTGGTCGATTAAAGGTGAATTAGTTATACAGGTAGCGCTTAAGTGCCTTCTTTCAGGCAGACTTGTAGATGATAAATAGATAGATAAAATAGTTATTTTTTTCCGGGAGTTAGCTGCCTCATCAACAGCTCTGCCGCTTTCTTCTTTTCTTCTTAAGCATGAATCATTGCATCCAGTTGAGTTCCATTCTCCTCGGCCTTCTCTGTTTCTTTCGAATAAGACGACAGGCGGCAGCACTAACGTAACACCACATATATATGTTCTCTGTGAAATAGAGTAAATTATAATAGTTCAAGCTATTTCTCAGCACTGCTTTTAAGGAATCTATTCCACAAATGCACCAAGATTTGACCGGGCTACTTGTTTTTAGTAAATAAACGGACCATTTTGAGATTTTACCAACTTTATGCAACTGTGTGCACCTGTGTTATTCTACAAGCCTTGGTGGATTCAGTCATGCGAGACCTCAACAACATAGTGCTTCTCTGCACGTCATGGCTGAATGGATTCTACTACAGTCAAGTCTTTAGCCGCACGTCATGGCTAACTGGATATTGCCATGCCAATGAACATTGGGTATTCATTGCCTTGATTGTTTGACACACCCTTGTGCTCCACCAACCGATAACACTGAAGTAATCATGACGTCAAGACGAGCAGTGCTGTCCCTTTTCTTGCTACTTCTGTACTGCGTAATGAAAGTCAAGCATGCCACACAGACTTATCGCTTACAAGGACACTCTACGAAGCTATGACGCCAAGCACTACAAGCCATGCACACTCAGTCTCTCTCTCTCTCTCTCTCTCTCTCTCTCTCTCTCTCTCTCTCTCTCTCTCTTAAATTTGGTTATAAATGTGTTTGTTTAAATGCAAGGAGCATAGTAAACAAAAGAAATGAACTAAACATTATGGTAGAAGATATTGACCCTCACATAATAGGTATAACTGAATCTTGGGCCACCCCCGATATATCAGATGCCGAATTAGGAATGACAGGATATGTAATGTTTAGGAAAGATAGATTAGGAAGAAGGGGAGGCGGAGTTATTTTATATATTAAAGAATCCATCCAGGCTTACGAAATAAAATTAAAAAAAGAAGCAGAATGTGAAGCTGTCTGGTGTAACATAGTTACAGGAAACTCAACATTAACTGTTGGGTTAGTTTATCGTAGTCCAAACATAAGCATAGAAGAGAATGAAAAAATGCACAACGCTATAAAAGAAGTGAGTAAACGGGACTGTATTATTATGGGGGATTTTAACCATGGGCATATACAGTGGACATCTCTACAGAGTCCTGGGAGAGAGGATCAAGAGTTTTTAAATTTAGTACAAGATAGTTTCCTTTTTCAACATGTGTTAGAACCAACCAGGGACAAGAACGTGTTGGACATAGTTTTGAGCTCACAGAAGGAATTTGTTGATAATGTCAATATATGTGAGCCACTGGGATGTAGTGATCATAACCAGATACATTTTATCATCAAAGTAAAAGGAGAACGGAACAGAAAAATACGGTACAGGAAAAATTTTCACAAAGGAAGATATAAGGACATGAGGGAATATTTAGCGAAGATAGACTGGAATAACACACTGAAGAATAAGACAGCAACAGAATGCTGGAATATCTTAAAGAGGGAAATTGACTGCGTCGTTGACAAATTTGTCCCCTTGAAAAAACAGGGGAAAAGGTCAAAGAAGAAACACTTATCGAAGGAAGCCATTAGAAAAATCAAGTACAAGCAAATGATGTGGAAGACATATAGACATACTGGAAGTGAAGAAGACTATGCCATTTATAAAGAAGCACTTAATCAAGCTACAGCTGAAATTAGAAATTCGAAGAGAAGCTATGAACAAAAAATAGCTTTCAACATAAAACATGACAGCAAGAGTTTTTATGCGTATGTTCGAAGTAAACAGAAAGTTCAAGATAAGGTCGGGCCACTAGAAGGTAGTGATGGAAACATAATAACGGAGGGATTCTTAATGGCAGAAAACCTAAATGAATACTTTAGTTCGGTGTTTACCGGGAAGATATTAATACAGTACCAGTACTAGAGACTAAGTTCGAAGGGAGAGAGTGTGACTATTTAGGACAACTAACTGTAACCCCAAAAATGGTAGCTATGAAAATAAGAGATATGAAGGATAATAAATCACCAGGAGTGGATGGGATTCCTCCCAAATTACTACTGGAAATTGTAGAACAAATTAGCATACCACTTGCAACAGTGTTCAATTTGGCATTAGAGGAAGGAGTGGTTCCGGTAGAATGGAAAGAAGCAAACATCATACCATTATTTAAAAAAGGATCAAGAAGCAAGTCAGAGAACTATAGACCAGTGAGTTTAACATCGGTGATTTGTAAACTATTAGAAAGACTAATTAAAGATCACTTGGTTGATTTTCTTGTTAAAAATAAATTGATAAACACATCTCAACATGGGTTTTTAAAAGCGAGGTCATGCTTAACAAATATGTTATGTTTTTTGGAAGATGTCACAAAGTGGGTAGATGAGGGATCACCAGTAGATATAATCTACTTAGATTTTAAAAAAGCCTTTGACAAAGTGCCACACCAAAGATTACTACTTAAACTAAAGGCCCATGGCATAGGAAATAGTATGATTAACTGGATAGAAAAATGGCTTATTGATAGAAGACAAAGAGTAGTAGTTGATGGGGAGGTTTCAAATTGGAAATCTGTTTTGAGTGGAGTACCGCAAGGATCAGTATTGGGACCTATTTTATTCTTAACATATATCAATGATTTGGATGATGACATAACAAGCAAGGTGTTGAAGTTTGCGGACGACACAAAAGTGTTTAGGAAAATAAAAAGTGATGCAGATAGACAGCATTTACAAGATGATCTAAATAAGTTGATAGAATGGTCTGAGAAATGGCAAATGCTGTTTAACTTTGGAAAGTGTAAGTGCCTCCACACAGGACATGGGAATGAAAATGCACAATATACAATGGGTGGTACTGTACTAAGTACTACTGTAAAGGAAAAGGACTTAGGTTTAACCATTAGTGCTGACATGAAGGTATCAGAGCAGTGTGGAATTGCAGCAGCGAAAGCAAACCAAATTCTTGGATTAATTAGGCGAAATATAGTATACAAAGAAAAAGAACTAATAATACCGCTTTATAAAACAATAGTTAGGCCTCATTTAGAATATTGTATACAAGCATGGAGGCTATATCGCAAGAAGGATATTGATATGCTAGAAAGAGTACAAAGGAGAGCACAAAAATGATACCAAAACTCAGGAATATTAGTTATGAAATGCGTCTAAAAGAATGTGGTCTAACAACACTAGAAACCAGAAGATTGAGAGGAGATCAGATTGAGGTTTTTAAAATATTGAATGGGTATGAAAATATTGACAGAAATATTTTTTTCACGGTCAAGGAAGAGAGAAGGACTAGAGGACATGGAGTTGCATTAGCAAAGAAGCAGTGTAGACTAGATATTAGAAAATTTTCATTTTCCCAAATAATAGTAAACGAATGGAACAAATTATCAGCTGATTGTGTAGGTGCTAGAAGTGTTAATATGTTTAAAAATAAAATTGACATATACCTAAGACGGGCAGGGTATACTTAGATAGATAGGTTGGACTCTCGATAAGCCAAACGGCTTCCTTGTCCACCTGCCATCTAGAGTTGATTCTCTAGGTGGCAATCTTGTTAAATCTCTTGAGGCTAGCAGTGACATTGTTTTATCAGTGATCCACAAATGTGATTGTCTCAACCACAAAGCGAAGCGTTCTGTGTGTAAACTCTGCAGACTTTCCAGCAACAAAGAAAACTCATATTACAACATTTCGCCATTGACTACAATTGTTTTATTGCTCATGAAAAGCGGCGACATGAGCCCTAATCCAGGCCCTTCGGAACGAAAGAGGATATACAACCCAAAACATCCATGCAGCCATTGTGGCAAGGGTGTCACTGGTCGCAGTAGAGCCATCTCATGTGACTTCTGCGACCAGTGGACACACATCAAATGTGCTGGAGTTTTATCAAACGACGCATACGATGAACTCTGCAGCAACGGTGGCGAGTTTACACATCTGTGCAATCAGTGTACACTGCCCGCACTCCCGTGTGCTGATGACAGTGATCACCCAGCTATCATCATGCAAGGCAACGATCTTCGGTCCAAAATCGTAGAAGACGCCGCCGACCAGGCAACAACTGAAAGACCCCTTGACTTTGAATGTCTACATTCAAAGGGTCTAAACTTCATACATTTGAACACTCGCAGTCTTCTCCTGAAACTTGACGAGTTACGAATATTTGCGGGAAACACCAAAGAGGCAGTGATAGGCATCACCGAGTCTTGGTTAGACGCGTCGGTCACGGACTCAGAAATTAACATTACTGATTATTCTATTCTCCTGCGCGACAGAAATCGCGAGGGCGGTGGCGTTTGTATTTACATAAGAAATGACTTCATTTTTAAACTGAGAGACGATATATGTACAACTGTAGAAATTGTGTAGGCGGAATTGTATCTATCCAAGACCAGACCTATTTTAATTGGTGTATGCTACCGTCCGCCCAAGCATACTGACTTTTGTGTTATACTAGTACAGTGTTGCTTGGACTGTAATTGCTTCACCAACAAGGAAGTTATTATGATGGGTGACATTAATGTTGACTATTCTCAACTGCATTCTCAAACTAATCCATTGCATGTATCACTGAAGCATTATATGTCTATTTTTGGTATGACCCAGATTATTAACACATCTACAAGGATTACCAGCACAACATCCACCATCTTAGATCTTATCCTTATCTCAGATCCTGCTAAAATATCACAATGTGGTGTATTAGATATTGGCTTAAGCGTTCACCAAATAATATATTGTACACGTAAATGCAAGAATATCCCCATACATCGTAATAATGATGTAACATTAAGATCGCTAAAAATTACAATAAGGAAATATTTGAAGAAAAACCGCACGAGGTAGATTGGCAGGTTGTCCTAGATTCAAACTCTGTACACGAGGCTTTTTATCTTTTTAAATCTAAGCTGATGGTCGTTATTGATATCATCGCTCCCTTGAAATATGTCCGTATTAAACAACGTAACGCCCCTTGGATGACGGGTGAGATACTGCACCTGATCCATGAAAGGGATCGGGCTTTTTCCAAATTTAAAAAGACCAAAGATATCAGTTGGCATGGAAAATTCACTTACCTTCGTAATTAGGTTCAATATAAGAAGAAACAGGCCAAATCAGACTTCCTTGCTAATAAAATTGATGACTTCAAACAACAACCTTCAAAATACTTATCCAGAACCACTGGATAAGTATTTTGTCTAAGCCATCATTTAAGTTACTAACTTGGAAAAGGAAACAATGCAGTGGTATTTGATAGATATGAAATAAAAAAAAAAAAACTTTGACCATCTCTGTTTCTTTCCAGGCTTCTCACTTTGTGCTTACTGCTTCTCCCATGTTGTACATTTATTAAACTAAATGTATGTCATAATGGTAGAGCAATAGTTGTTACGGCCTTTCAGCCACACTTAAATTAAGTTGATACAAAGCACTGCATCAATAAGAGTATATTTAAATGAAAGTGAGTCTTAGGTGTTTGTCATTCAAAACCACTAAAATTTGGAATGATGTTTCAATGAAGTCGTTTATGGTACCGTTGAGTGTTCTGTGATTGTGTTTGATTCAGCTAAAGCAGCTAGGATACAAATACACTAGAGATATCATATTTTGTTAATGATGGTTAATTTATGTGTTTACCTAATTGATTGATATGATGCGTACTAATTATTAATAATCTAACCTTTTTTAAATAAAATATATTCAATAAAATGTGTATAAATAATACAGTGTGTGAACTTTGTGACTTCACATTCCAATAGAAAATAAGTTGAGTGGGTTTTAGTGTATACACAATACCAACCAACACTTATGCCCAATACCTTTTCAACGGCCAGTTGAGTCACAATTTGTTTGTTTGTATGTTTCAGACATGACAGATTACCGATCTTTGAATGGTAAGTGTCTTATCTGAGCCATCATTAAGTTAATAAGTTGGGTAGTGAAATAATACAGTGGCGTTTAGTAGATATGAATTTTTAAAAACCTTCGGCTTTCTCTGTTTTTTCCAGGCTTCTCACTTTGTGCTTACACATTCTCCCATATTGTACATATTGTACAAAGCACTGTATCAATAAGCGCATATTTAAAAAAGGTGAGTCTTAGGTTTCTGTCATTTAAAAGCACTAAAAGTTGCAATGATATTTAATTGAAGTCGCTTATGATACCGTTGAGTGTTCTGTGATTGTGTTTGATTCAGCTGATACAGCTAGGATACAAATAAACTAGATACATCATATTTCTTTCAAAATATGGTTGATGTATTGATTGATATGATATGTATTAATTGTTAATCATCTAACCTTTTTAATAATATATAACGAATAGTATTTGTATAAATTACACGGTTTGTGAACTTTGTGACTTCACATTCCAATAGAAAATAAGTTGAGTGGGTTTTAGTGTATACACAATACCAACCAACACTTATGCCCAATACCTTTTCAACGGCCAGTTGAGTCACAATTTGTTTGTTTGTATGTTTCAGACATGACAGATTACCGATCTTTGAATGGTAAGTGTCTTATCTGAGCCATCATTAAGTTAATAAGTTGGGTAGTGAAATAATACAGTGGCGTTTAGTAGATATGAAATTTTAAAAACCTTCGGCTTTCTCTGTTTTTTCCAGGCTTCTCACTTTGTGCTTCCACATTCTCCCATATTGTACATATTGTACAAAGCACTGTATCAATAAGCGCATATTTAAAAAAGGTGAGTCTTAGGTTTCTGTCATTTAAAAGCACTAAAAGTTGCAATGATATTTAATTGAAGTCGCTTATGATACCGTTGAGTGTTCTGTGATTGTGTTTGATTCAGCTGATACAGCTAGGATACAAATAAACTAGATACATCATATTTCTTTCAAAATATGGTTGATGTATTGATTGATATGATATGTATTAATTGTTAATCATCTAACCTTTTTAATAATATATAACGAATAGTATTTGTATAAATTACACGGTTTGTGAACTTTGTGACTTCACATTCCAATAGAAAATAAGGTGATTGGGTATTAGTGTATACACAATGCCAACCAACACTTGTGCGCAATGCTTTTCGATGACCTGTTGAGTCACAGTTTGCTTGTTTGTGTGCTTCAGACGTGAGAAGAGTTACGACCCCTGGCGAATCTGATTATTGTAAGTGTCTTCTCAGTTGAAACAAAGCACTGTATACATAAGAGTATATATAAATGAACGTGAGTCTTACGTTTCACTCATTTAAAATCACTAAAAGTTGCAATGATGTTTCAACGAAGCCGCTTGTGATACCGTTCAGTGGTCTATGATTCTGTTTGATTCAGCTCATGCAGCTGGGATAAAAATAAACTAGCCATATCATATTTTTCAAAATATAATCCATTTATGTTTTTACTTAATTGATTGATATGATATGTATTAATTATTAATAATCTAAGCTTTTTCATTAAAATATATACAATGGAATTGGTATAAATAATACAGTTTGTAACTTTGTGACTTCACATTCCAACAGAAAATAAAAATAACTTGAGTGGGTATTAATGTATACAAAATTCCAACCAACTCTTGTGCCCAAAGCTTTTCACTGGCCAGTTGAGTCACAGTTTGTTCGTTTGTACGTTTCAGACCACGTCATGCCAAGGGTACAGTCCCGTCACGCAGCTGCACAAGGTAAGTGTGTTGTCCGAGCCATCATTAAGTTAATAAATTACGTAGTACAATAATGCAGTGGCATTTGATAGATATGAAATAAAAAACATTCGGCCATCTCTGTTTCTTTCCAAGCTTCTCACTTTGTGCTTACAGATTCTCCCATATTACACATGTTGAGCAAGGAAACTATCCTATACTCTTGTATTCTTTAAAAACTCTTGATCCTCTCACCCAGTACTCTGTAGAGATATCCACTGTAAAATTCCATGGTTAAAATCCCCCATAATAATACAGTCCCGTTTACTCACTTCTTTTTTAGCGCTATGTAGTTTTCCATTATCTGTTATGCTTATGTTTGGACTCCGATAAACTAACCCAACAGTTAATGTTGAGTTTCCTGTAACTACGTTACACCAGACAACTTTTTCACATTCTGTTTCTTTTTCTAATTTTATTTCATAAGCTTGGATGGGTTCTTTATATATAAAATAACTCCTGCTCCCCTTCTCCCTATTCTATCTTTCCTAAGCATTACATATCCTGTCATTCCTAATTCGGCATCTGATATATGGTGGTGGCCCATTCAGTTATATCTATTATGTGAGGGTCAATATCTTCTACCATAATGTTTATTTCATTTCTTTTGTTTACTATGCTCCTTGCATTTAAACAAACACATTTATAACCAAATTACGTAGGGCTTTCCAAGCTGTTCTTTGCAGATTTATTTGTGCTGTCTTTATTTATTCCTCTAGTATTTGGCTTCTCTGTGTGTCCCCCTGCGAAACTAGTTTAAATAGTTGCAACCTGTTCCACTATCCATTGATCGAAGCAGGTACTCTGGGAACATTGCTGCACCTTTCCGCTTAGATGGAGGCCATCTCTCACGTACATGTCTTCTTTCCAAACAAAGTATCCCCATAAATCTACAAATCCAACTCCTTCTTTTTCATACATCTGCTCTACTAGTGCGTTAATTGCCATCCTCTTGCAGTTTCTATGCGTTGCTCCCATTCTCCTCATCACTGGCAAGATTCCTGATAGAATAATATGTTCAACTCTTGTCTTCTTCAGTGTCTCTACCAACTGTCTCTATCTCTGTACTATCTTGGGAATTCCCTCCCTCTGTGCATTGTTCTTCCCTACATGTACTAATATAGATCCTCCCAGGGCATGTCCCAGTATGTTCTCTACCCGTTCAGTCACATGCTCTATCCTAGCCCCCGGAAGACAAATAACCACGTATTCTCCTTTGCTAAATGTCCTGTCTGTTTTTCGCAAAATGGAGTTTCCCGTAAATACACGTTCTGTTTTCAATGCTGTTTTTATTTAATTGATTGATATGATGCGTACTAATTATTAATAATCTAAGCTTTTTTAAATAAAATATATTCAATAAAATTTGTATAAATAATACAGTGTGTGAACTTTGTGACTTCACATTCCAATATAAAATAAGTTGAGTGGGTTTTGTGCCCAATGCTTTTCACTGGCCAGTTGAGTCACAGTTTTTTTTTGGTATTTTTAGGCCTGCCAAGTGAACAGTCTCGTCACTCAGCTGCATCAGGTAAGTGTCTTGACTGAGCCATCGTTCATTTAATACGTTGGATAGTGAAATAATGTAGTGGCATTTGATAGATATGAAATATAAACCTTCGGCCTTCTGTGTTTGTCTCCAGTATCATAATCATGATTAATTAATCGATTGATTGATATGATATGTATTAATTATTTATAATCTGAGCTTTTTTTTAATAAAATACATTTAATAAATGTTATAGTAATAATACAGTTCGTGAACTTTGTGACTTCATATTCCAATAGAAAATAAGTTGAGTGGGTATTAGTGTATACACAATGCCAACCAACTCTTTTGCCCAATGCTTTTCAATGGCCTGTTGAGTCACAGTTTGCTTGTTTGTGTGTTTCAGACGTGAGTGGAGTTACGACCTATGGCGAACCTGATTATGGTAAGTGTCTTATCAGTTGAAACAAAGCACTGTATAAATAAGAGTATATGTAAATGAACGAATATTTTGCTTAGACGTGAAATATGAAAAATGAAATAAAAACACTTCAACCGTCGCTCTTTCTTTCCAGGGTTCTCACTTTGTGCTTCCTGCACATGTTGTACATTTACTTAAACTATATGTATGTCCTAATGGTTGAGCAATGTTTGTTAAAGCACTTCAGCCCCCCTTAAATTAAGTTGAAACAAAGCACTGTATAAATAAGAATATATTTAAATGAACGTGAGTCTTATGTTTATGTCGTTTAAAGCCACTAAATGGTGCAATGATGTTTTATTGAAGTCGCTTATGATACCGTTGAATGTCATGTGATTGTATTTGATTAAGCTGATGCAGCTGAGATACAAGTAAACTAAAGATGTCATATTTTTCCAGATAAAATTGGTACATATGTTTCTTTGCTTGATTGTGTTAGATTCAGCTGATGCAGCTGGGATACAAATAAATTAGATATGTCATATTTTTCTAGATGTAGTTGATGTATATGATTCTTTGCTTGATTCATAAAATATGTGTTAAATATTATTCAGCTAAGCATCTTTATAAAACACAAGCAATGTAATCTGTGTAAATAATTCAGCTTGTTGACTTTGTGACACCATATTCAATGAAAAATTAAGTTATTGTATACAAAATACCAACCAACGTGTGTGCCCAGTACTTTACACTGGCCAGTTGTGTCTCAGTTGGTTTGTATGTTTAGGTCAATGGAGCGATGAAGAAACACGTTACGAACCTCTAATAGGTAAGTGTCCTGTCTGAGCCATCATTAAGCTAATAAGTTGGGTAGTGAAATAGTGCAGTGGCATTGGATAGATATGAAATTTAAACAATATTTGACCTACGCTGTTTCTTTCCAGGCTTCTCACATTGTTGTACATTTACTTAAAATAAATGTATGTCCTGATGGTTGGGAAATGGTTGTTAAAGCGTTTCATCCCCCCTTAAATTAAGTTGAAACAAAGAACAGTATATATAAGAGTATATTTAATTGAACGTGAGTCTTACGTTTCTGTCATTTAAAACCACTAAATGTTGCAATGATATTTCTTTGAGGTCGCTTATGATACCGTTGAGGGTCCTGTGTTTGTGTTTGTTTCAGGTCATGCAGCTGGGATACAAATAAACTAAATAGATCATATGTTTTCATATGTAGTTGATATATATATATATATATATATGTTTCTTAGCTTTATTCATAAAATATATTATATATTATAAAATAACATATTAATAATTTAAGTATCTTTATAAATCAAAAACAATATAATTTGTGTAAATACTTCAGCATTTTGACTTTGTGACATCATATTCACTGACAAATAAATTGATGTGGTATTAGTGTATACAAAATACTAATCAACATATGTGCCCTATACCTTACTCGGACCAGGTGATTCACAGTTTGTTTGTATGTTCAGATCTATTGAGAACTAATCAAGTAAACATTTACGATACTCTAATGGGTAAGTGTTTCGTCTGAGCCATCATTAACTTAATCAGTTGGGTAGTGAAATATTGCAGTGGCATTTGATAGATATGAAATAAAAAACCTTCGGCCTTCTCTGTTTCTTTACAGGCTTCTCACGTTGTGCTTACTGCTTCTCCATTGTTGTACATTTACTTAAACTAAATGTATGTCCTAATGGTTGGGCAATGGTTGTGAAAGCATTTCAGCACCCCCTTAAATTGAGTTGAAACAAAGCACTCTATAAAAAGAGTACATTTAAATGAAACATCATATTTCTTTCAAAATATGGTTGATGTATTGATTGATATGATATGTATTAATTGTTAATCATCTAACCTTTTTAATAATATATAACGAATAGTATTTGTATAAATTACACGGTTTGTGAACTTTGTGACTTCACATTCCAATAGAAAATAAGGTGATTGGGTATTAGTGTATACACAATGCCAACCAACACTTGTGCGCAATGCTTTTCGATGACCTGTTGAGTCACAGTTTGCTTGTTTGTGTGCTTCAGACGTGAGAAGAGTTACGACCCCTGGCGAATCTGATTATTGTAAGTGTCTTCTCAGTTGAAACAAAGCACTGTATACATAAGAGAATATATAAATGAACGTGAGTCTTACGTTTCTGTCATTTAAAACCACTAAAGTTTGCAATGATGTTTCCATGAAGCTGCTTGTGATACCATTGAGCGTCCTGTGATTGTGTTTGATTCAGCTGATGCAGCTGGGATACAAATAAACTAGTTATGTCATATTTTTCCAGATATAGTTGATACATATGTTTCTTTGCTTGATTTATAAAATATGTGTTAAATAGTAATAAGCTAAGCATCTTTATAAAACAAAATCAATGTAAACTGTGTAGATAATTCAGCTTGTTGACTTTCTTACATCATATTCAATGAAAAATAAAGTGACGTGGTATTAGTGTATAAAAACAACCAACATGTGTACCCAGTACTTTACACTGGCCAGGTGAGTCACAGTTTGTTTCTGTGTTTCAGTCTTGACAAGTGCAGATGATGATTACATAGGTAAGTGTCTTGTCTGAGCCATCATTACGTTAATAATTTGTGTAGTGAAATAGTGCAGTGGCATTTGATTGATATGAAATTAAACAAACTGTTACATCCTAAGTAGTTATGATGACCAGAAATTGCACTGCTTAAAATATAAACAAATTACCTGGACATATGTTATCTGCTAACATCACCATATATATATATATATATATATATATATATATATATATATATATATATATATATATATATATATATATATATATATATATATATATATATATATATATATATATATATATATATATATATATATATATATATATATATATATATATATATATATATATATTAACATCACTACTGATGGACCAACCCCTGCCATAGATAACAATGCATTAAGTAGTACCAAATAAACCTTACAATCTGACATAAGCCATCTTTTTATCAGTGATGTTGGTTGTCCAAGTGACTGGTAATTCATTCCTCTTGTTGTTGTTTGTATCCTTAGACTAGTTTATTATCTCCTGTTGCTCAATTTCAGTCATCAGGTTATTGTCTTTACGATAGTAATACAAATTCCGTGATTACAATCCAGGGGACTACCTAAAACAACAAGCCACGTAGTCCCGTGTCATGGCATAATACCAGTGGCTTTTATTTCAATGATGCCACCAGCAGTCGCTAGGTGTCACAACAAACTGTGCAGAAAATCTACAGAACAACACGACTGAAAGGGAGTTTTAAAACGATTTAACAAGATTGCCACCTAGATATTCAACTCTAGATGGCAGGTGGACTAGGAAGCCCTTTGGCTTATCGAATCCAACCTATATATCTACGTAAAGCCCGCCTGTCTTAGGTATATGTCGATTTTATATATTTAAACATGTTAGCACTACTAGCACCTACACAATCAGCTGATAATCTGTTCCATTCGTTTGCTGTTGTAAAAATGTAAAAATGAAAATGTTCTAATATCTAGTCTACGCTGGTTCTTTGCTAATGTAACTCCATGTCCTCTAGTCCTTCTCTCTTCCTTGACCGAGAAAAAATATTTCTGTCAATATTGTCATGCCCATTCAATATTTTAAACACCTCGATCTGATTTCCTCTCAATCTTGTGGTGTTGTTAAACCACATTCTTTTAGACGCATTTCATAACTAATATTCCTGAGTTTTTGGATCATTTAGTTGCTCTCCTTTGTAGTCTTCTTGCGATATGGCCTCCATTCTTGTATACAATATTCTAAATGAGGCCTAACTATTGTTGTATACAGCGGTATTATTAGTTCTTTTTCTTTGTACACAATATTTCGCCTAATTAATCCAATAATTTGGTTTCCCTTCGCTGCTGCAATTCTACACTTCTCTGATACCTTCATGTCAGCACTAATAGTGAACCCTAAGTCCTTTTGCTTTAAGATAGTATTTAATACAGTACCACCCATTGTATATTGTGCATCTTCATTCCCATGTCCTGTGTGGAGGCACTTACACTTCCCAAAATTAAACAGCATTTGCCACTTCTCAGACCATTCTGTCAAATTATTAACATCATATTGTAAATGCTGTCTGTCCGCATCACTTTTAATTTTACTAAACACTTTTGTGTCGTCCGCAAACTTCAATACCTTGCCTGTTATGTCATCATCCAAATCATTGATATATAAAATAGGTCCCAATAGTGACTCCTGTGGTACTCCACTCAAAACCGTTTTCGAGTTTGAAACCTCCCCATCAACTACTACTCTTTGTCTTCTATCAATAAGCCATTTTTCTATCCATTTAGTCATACCATTTCCCAAGCCATGAGCCTTAAGTTTAAGTAGTAATCTTTGATGTGGTACTTTGTCAAAGGCTTGTTGACCAGGACGATGGAGAAGGTTATCATTATTTGAATAGGAGGACATTACATATTACAGAACATATTTAATTCAGACTACAAATAACATAACATTACCTAGACACGATTTTATAGAACTGTAGAAAAACCTTGATAATAATAATAATCATAATATATTTATTTTGTATAACGCCACATCCATAATCGTTCGTGGCGCTTCACAACATGTTGCTATACAAAATACATAAAACGATGTATGTATACAATAAGACAAATAATAATGTTTAAAAATAAATGTAAAAATGTATATGTATAGGTATATAAATAAATAAACTTAATAAGGTATTACGTATCGTAGCACTTTTAAATAAATATATAAATTACGTATTAGTCATAAAGTATTAGTCATAAAATATAAATAATCAGTCTAATGTATAATTACATTAAATGAAACTGATAAATGACTGTATATGTGTAATTATTATTAGTAATAAATAGCTTAGTATATGTCAAAACTGCTTTAATATTACACAAAAATAATGCTAATGAATATGTGTATAATTGTGTATTGATAATAGTACCAACTAGTTATAAAGAAATAATGTTAATGTCGAATTACTCTAATATGCAGTACGAAATAAATGTGTCTCCAGTAGACGTTTGAAGCTGTTGAGATTGCCACAAGTCTTTATAACCGTTGGTCAATTGTTCCAAAGGGACGCAGCAGCGATAGCGAATAAGCCGTGTTATTGTTCGCAGAGCGCAATATTCTTGTCGGTTGATACGGGTACACGAGTTCACACAAACACACTGGCGCTGGTTGCGCATGGCTTTTTAAGTGAGCACAGGTAGCTTGACATCAACTCTACACACAATGGGCATCCAGTGAAGTTCGATGTAAACTGCAGACGTACCGTAGTCAAGCATTGCTGTGATAATGGCATTGACAACGCGTTCCTTTGTCTGCCTGGGAAGAAAGCGGCTAATTTGATTAATGTTGCGCAGGTAGATAGAACAAACATAGATAGTTTGCGACACTTGCTTGCGACACTGAACACAACGCGAAGCCGTAATTGTAACCACACCAACGCGAATGACACTTTTTAAACGACTCCATCTGCAGACTTAGGCACAATCGAAAGATATTGTGTCTTGCCATCGTTCATGAACATAGAATTCCGTGCCATTCAGACTTTTACCTCATCTAAACAATCTTCCATTTGCTTAACTGCAGCCACTAACGCAGAATAGTTCAATTCACGATGAACATATACCTGTATTTCATCGGCGTATTGGTGGAAGAATAGTCCATGTGCTCGTATTCTGTCACCGATAGGTTATAGGGCCTACGTATAACGAAAAGAACAGTGACCCAAGGACAGAGCCTTCCGGGACAACTGTCGTTAGAGTAGTTATACTCGACGATTGGTCACCGGTTACTACTCGCTGCTTCCTCTCTTTCAGATAATACATCACCCAGTCCAGTGCTTTGCCAACAAAGCCGTAGCGCAAGCATAAACGCCTAAACAAAATGTTATGGTTGATCGTATCGAAGGCGGAACTGAAATCAACGAGAAGCAAGATGGTTCCTTGTTTTTTGTCCACTGCTGTTTTAACGGCACTTGTAACATACAGCAGCGCAGTTTCAGTCGAATGGTTTTTCCGATACGCCGACTGAAAGCACTCAACCATTTGCGATCAGAGACATGCGTCATTGTCCTAAGCTCAACCACTCTCTCAATTACTTTGGATAATTGAGTGAAGTTACTCATAGGTCGGTAACTGCTCAGGTTATCTTTGTCCAGTAATGGTTTATTTAAAAGTGGTCGGACAGTTGCATGCTTCAACGATTTCTGCATCACTTCCTCGTCCAGAGAAGCATTTGTGATCCGTGTGATGGCAATCACAATACTGCTGATGTTGTCAGTGAGTTGATTTGCGGATATGCATGTTTTCTTATTAGCACTACAAATCGCTCTGATCTCTTTGTTCGATCAAACACATCAATACAGTCAGTGAAACAACGTCTTCCGTCTGATGGCCTATCGATGTCGTTGAAAAACTGCAGACCTGATAGGAGATTGTCAGTCTTTCCACGAAAGAAACAAGAAAATAGTTCGCATCCTTGAGCGGCCAAGCGGAATTCATGTGGTTGCTGTATGTGCTAACCATCGAGCGATCTCAGTTCACAAAACATGTTTTTGTATATGTCGGTATACACAGACGTGTTGTCATTTCGTAGTGCTTCAGCATCAATGTTTCTAAAGTCCCGCTTTTTAATCGTGTTGGTTTGTGCTGCAGGCTTCAGTGCTCTAAGTTTGAGTTCAATGCGATGGTGACCTGACATAGAGTTAGGATGCACAGTGATGAACTTGTCGTCAGTCTGACTCACAATGACATCAAGGATATGTCCAGTTTGATGTGTTGGCGAATGTACGTCTTGGGTTAGGTTGTACGATTCAAACTGAGTGCGACGTGGTTCGGACTTGAGCGTTTCGTGGAAATGAATGTTAAAATCGCCAACGATTACAGTAGGAATAACGGAGATACATGCTTCGATGAATAGCTGCTCTAATTATGAATACAATTCCGATAATCTTCCAGATGTCTTGCTTGTTGCAGGGGTTGATAAACGACCCATAAATTGTAGTTCAACAAAAACGGATTAGTGAATTGCAGACGGATAAGTTCAATGGTTGTGAAGTGCAGCTCTGGGAGGATCTTAGTGTTGTACGTGTTCCGATACACTACGACAACTCCGCCGCCATGACCACAGGGACGTGCCACATGATGGAATGTATAGCCGGAAGGCAAAATTTCAGTCGCGATCGCTTCGTCTCCGGTTTGTTTTAGCTACGTCTCAGAGGTTGTCAAAATATTCCAATCGTGCTGGATAATCTCCTCGTTTATAGCGAGTGTCTTATTTTTAACCGATCTAACGTTTATCAACTCCATGTTCGTGTAGCAATCAGTTGCCAAAAATTTAACACTGACAGTTTCACGCGGATAATGTCATTGTTGTTAAAAGATGGAAAGTGGGTCTAAAGACGGGTCAACGTCCGATCACTGGACGTATTGTTCGTTGGCGATTGCAATTACGACCGGCTCTGCATCCTCGCGTGACCGCACAAATTCCATAATTCTTTATTGCGTCGAACAAAGGCTGCGGTAGCTTTCCGCCACTGACAGCAGCATTGTTATAGGCGAATAGTTCCTGCAGTGTGTAGGTCACCATATGTACAGGTATACCTTCGGAATAAAAGTCACAGAAACACACACATAATACACCAATAAAACAGTAGAACAGTTCCGTGTATCCAGGGTAATGTTATCAAAACGATGTTCCAGTCTCACCAATGTCGCAGTCGTAGAACTAAGTAAAATATCTGATGTTAAACACAGAGCAAATACATAGCTGCTACTGTGGCGCTTGATCACATGACCTTCAAAATCTCAAACCCAGACATAAGTTAAAATCTATACTATCTAAACAATCCTGTTCTAACTATCTTAACCAAGTACATTGCCTAAATCCCTGATGTGTAGAGTGCAACTAATTGTTTTCTTTTAAAAAGACACACTGTTAGAATTGTCACACTTCTTAAATTCCGCCAGTCCGTTGTCATGCAAATGAGTGTACGTAGATAAGTATATATACGTGTATATATATATATATATATATATATATATATATATATATATATATATATATATATATATATATATATATATATATATATATATATATCATTTCGAAGTTTTGTTTTGGGGTCACAGGAAGACGGCAAAAAAAATGTCACGTGACCACTACGTACAATACGTTTCTTTTTGTTTGCTTATGTAGAATGTAATTTTGTTGTTACGAAACTAAATTTGAATTGATATGAATAAAAATACTGTCAGTTTCATTTATTCTTCCTTTATTTCAAGAACTCACATGCTTAACTAGTGCAATAAAATATAGTTCAATATATAATGCTTCAATACTACTATAATGCATATGTTACACGTTCTTTTTGATATAGTCGTGGTTATAGAATTATGAACTGCCAACATACGCATCATTTATATCCAAGTGCAAGCTTGTTGTCTTACATGTATAATTATTAAAGGTGACCATATATGGAAACATGTCCTCAGTTGCTCGTATGAGCGGTAGACATGTTTGCATGAAGGTCCGACAACCTTGGCAACATATGCCATTATCAACTAAGGTGATGCATTTTTGTTTCAGCCGATGCGGTTCCCCCTAAAGGTATGTGTCTTGTGAGTCATTGTAGTGATTTCTATATGCATACATTGTGTCGCGCCGCAGCGTTATATTTGCAGTGTTTTCCCTGGACAAAATGATGTATCAGGTGGTAGGGTGTGTCGAGCCAGTGCCCTCAGAACTATTTATAATTGTGCATTATGAAGTAGTTTTAACCTATTCCCTGGTATATATCGTGGACAGAAATGACAAGTTTAGTTACCATGTAAATATTTGTAACATTATTTGTAATTAACAAGCAGGGCAATGAGGTGGAAATTTTGAGTGAGGTGGTTTAGAAAAGGTAGCCCACCTCGCCAATCAAATGGCAGAGAAACCCTGTATTTGCCTGATTAGTTATAGAAGCGCCATCATTCTGGGTTCGTGTATTGTGATGTAGGATTTTTTATGGGAATGCACATAATTGGTTGGTTCCAATAAAGTATCTTATACACGATGACAGCATCACGACATGCATTATATCTAGGTAGTTAAGATGTATACGTTCGTATGAAAGTAAAACTTGTGTCGAAATTTCACATGTCTCAATATAATTGCAACATCTTAATTAATTTACTATATAATTCCCTACAGGACTGCCTGATATGTATCCTTTTTACATAGGTGAAACCAAGCACAGATACATTTTCACATTTGAGCGTAGGACTTAAATTATGGTAATATATGATAGTGCTCCGTAGCGAATACTTCGAAGATAACAATTTGAGCATTAACTGCGAGATGGCACCACGTTCAATTGATCTACATGACGCTGTCCTGTGTTACTCAAACATGTATATTAGCAATGCCCCTGACAGCTGTCTGTCTGCAGTCGTGTGTTCCTGTCATGTACCGTGTTGTGTCGATCGAGAACCAGTCATTTGGTAGAAGTGCTGCATTGGTCTATCTCAGACATGTACGTGTATGACACGTGACATTTATACGTTCATAGAAAAACACTTTCAACTGTGTACATCTTTATTCCTCCATTGTCTAAAATCATTACTGTGTGATTGCACATTTGCATGGGCATTACATAAAGTACTTTCTATCAAAAGAAGTGCAATAATTATATTATTGAAATGTGTTGCCATGTAAGTGGCTACTATGTTGATATTTATCAGCTTTCTTTCTCTCCAAGAAATCATCATTATCTTCTTCATCTACACTATGAGCATTCTCTATATCTTCGTTATCTATGTAACTAGTCGTCGTATCTTCTTCATCTACATTGTAAACATCCTGTATATCGTCATCAACTGTTTGTCTTTATATCATCGTCATCATCACCATCGTCATCAACATTACTACACTACCGGTAGATGTGTTACATTACCAATCGGTTAATTATTACAGTACACATGTTGATTTGCTGCATTACCAGTGGAGTATTATGTTACATGTTGATGTGTTATAATCCTCGTCTGTTCCAGAACAAAAGAAGCGTGTCAAAGCTGCAGCAGAAAAAGGTAGATTTATGTTTTCTAGATGCGCAAAGTTGTGATCTGATCTCAGTGCGTATGCAACCAGCAGTTGGTTAATTTGGGAACAAACAATCCCTGGTCTTTCAGAAATGTGAAAAATTGTCATAGCTACAACAGTTTGGGAGCAGATGATAATTTCAACTTGTGTCACCGTAGAGTGGAGTGTGAGGGCTCAATATATAATTAATTGTGTAATACTTTTTATCAGTGTCAAGGGCCTGCACATTCACCAACTCATCCTGCCACCCTACATGGTTGATCCCTCAAAGTGTCTAACACGTCTCTCCTCCCGACAGTGCACGAATCTCCAAAACTAACTCATTGACATGTGAAACATCTCCCACATAACCCCAATTAATACGGCAAACAATATGCAACACTGTCTACATAGCAGGAGAAATCTCCAAGTCTTACTCATTGCACCTTACAAATCAATGCTGACAACAACAAATGATCAGCCACCATCTCACCCCTCAATATTCACCGCTTTCTGACACTAATGAATGTCATGTTTATATTTTCATTAAAATGAATCTAGTAAGTACTTCATAATACATTACATACATACTTTATTGTTGCAATAATTCAATTATTCATTGAAGCAGTCATTCAGTGTTTCACTTTAAGACAAATATGAAGTCCTTTTGCAAACAATACCTTTTTTGAATTTTAATAATAGCACATTGAATTGATCTTAATGGTGGCATCAGCACCTGAAAGCAAGCTGAATCTGATAGAACAATGAGAACGTATGGTGCACTTTAGTCGTCATATATAAACTAGTCATTGTTTAGTAGATCGGTGCTAGTATATGGAGTTTAATGTATATTTTGTGTTTCCACGTGTGTTCACGTACAGTGAAAGAGAAGAGTGGCGATGACGCCAGACGCCAGAGGTTGCAGGTGCTCCACCTGATCCGTATGTACCAGCGCCCGCAGCTGTGGAGGAAAGTCAGTCGTCTGATCTTAGACGACGGACAACTTGATGTCTCCACAGTCCTCACACCTGACAACATTAATGATCTCGTGTATGTTCTTTCTATCGATGAGGCGGCAGAGGAAATTACGAAACTTAAGTGAGTAACTTTCTTGATCTAGTTGCACGCCAACCCCGACCACTGGTCACACTATTTACGCACCTCTAATTTTCACATAAATATCATCTGTTTAGATGTGTATTACGTTTCCTATGTAGAGCCTAGTATATGTTTTATTTTCTGAAATCCAAATTGTTTTTAATATATAAAAACTAAAGAACATCTGTCTCTCGTTCTGCTAGTTATACGCAATGAAAACGTGCCTGGGAGAAAGTGTACACGTTGTGTAAAGTGAACACAATTCCTATTACTTCTAGCCATGTGCAAAAGGGTACATAGTAGCATTAATTCACAATGAATGCATTGTCCATCTAATTAATTTACTTATTTGTGCTGTGCTAGTGCAATGGACAGAGTGTAGCTAAAACATTTTAATATAGAAGCAGGCACTCATCAGTATGTTATATTGAAATTGTTCATGTGTCTGTTCTCCTGAGTCATGCTGTGCTTTGATTTTTGAGGCAGTAGTCACCAAGATTTGGTTTCTTCCAGAAGAAACCTACTTCTGCTGCGATGTCCGGAAGAAACTGTTAGATAGGTTTATACAATATAAACCATATTATATTTATATTATTTAATATATAAATTATAATTAACAAATACTATTAGCATAGAATATCTACTATGTTATGCATTTGTGTGTGTAGATGTTCTTGCACAATACTTGGATTATTACTTAACTAAAATTAACCCAGCTAAGTACCGTGTTATCACCCACCACAGGCCATATGGGGTTCAATCTTCAGTAGTGAAGATGACTAACTTCATCATCATCCATGTTTTTGCTGTGCCTATGTGTGTATGGAGATGGCTGGTGAGTCATGTCCATGCCCGAGAGTCTGTAGCCATGGGGGGGGGGGCAGGTAAAGGTTGCTGGTACAGCTGAGGCAGGGAACACGTTGCTAGTTGCTAGGCTGAGTTATGCCCACAATCGGCTTGGTTTTGGCTGTCACAATGTCTTGCTGCTTATAGCAAGTAGCCCCCTTTGTGATTGCCGAGCGCCATCTTGGTCTATCCTGTGTGAGAGTCTCTCATGAAGCAGGGTGATGTCAACATCCTGCATCTTTCCATACAGTGTTTCTTAAGTCCTCCGTGGGTTCTTGGTAGGGCTTCCCTGGTCTTTGTACTGATGGTGAGTTCGTAGTTGTCACACGAGGTGGAGAGGAAATACATATTGCGCTGTATGTCTGCTGCGTTTCCAGCACTCAGTGCCTGAAGGCGTCGTAGATTGAAGGGCGTTTAATCTGTTTGGTACCTGATGTCTATACCTGGGCCATCTTTTATTCCACCAGTGACAAAGAATTGAGCACAGTTGGATCCCTAATGCATTTGAAAATTGCATTACATTGTTTCAACGTCCTAAAAATACGTGTATGTCTCGTGCTTTTATGCAAAACCTAACAAAGTGCTATGTATTGGTGCCAAGGTGGTACCTGTGTTAACCGGTAAACAATTTCAAAATCCAAATGTTTAAAACGTCGTGTAATTTTTTCAACATCTATTGGCATAGTTGTAAATGGCATAATTATGTTTGCGATGATGTAGAAAAAACATGAAACATGCAGATGGAAAACCACATGTAGCCTTTACATGTTGAAATGTTGAACCCCCAAGTTCTCCAGACACCAGACAAATTTAGAAAACTCTAAATCCAAGAATCAGCCGACTGGATTACATGCAAAATGTCAGCCCAAAACATGCAACAACTGATGGTCGGAGATTTGCGGTTACAAACAAATACAGAAACACTAACATAGAATATATATTATTAAAAAAGTAAAATGAATTATATCATAATTGGGGCAAACCATAATCTGACAAATGAAGTTAGAATAATTAAATGTGTGAAATATACCTAAAATTCAGTCTCTGAAACATTTTAAGACAACATTTTAAATTAAGAAAACAAATTTAAATAAAGTAAAAGTACTCTACATACATACACGATGTCAGGCCTGGTATTGTGCTAATTAGCCATATAATTTAGATGTTTAATAATCGGATATAATAAAATAATAGTAATAATAATAATAAAACTTTATTTTCATAATAATAATGACTTCTTTAGCGCCAATATATTCGAAGATCAAGCTCAGTGGCGCGACAAAACCAAGGGATTAAACAAACTCGTAATCGAAACCAATGCATGAGTCGTCAATGGATGGATGAAGAAGCTATGAGGATAAGGAGGATAGACAGCATTAAAGAGATCAGATTTAACACTGGCAGGAAGCGAATTCCACGCCGTTGGTGCGGCAACCGAGAAAGCTCGGGTCCCGGCTTTCGTTTTCACCCGAGGGATGTAAAGAGGGTTACTGCAGGTTGAGCGTAGCTGTCTGGAATTTCTTGTTAGAGTTAGCATTGAATTTAGATATGCTGGTTGTGTAGATGAGAGTGCTTTATAGGCTACTGCACACATTTTGAAAATGATGCGATAGTGCACAGGTAGCCAATGCAATGATTTTAGAAGCGGCACCGATCGAGAAAAACGAGGAGTACGCGTTCTCTCGACTACCCTTGCTAAACAATTTTGGACTCGCTGAAGTTTTGCTATATCCTTGTTTGCAGTATTGTAAAGGACGGAATTGCAGTAGTCAAGTATGCTGCTTACCAAAGCTGTTGCGGTGGTTTTAGCAACGGAAAGTGATACAAAGTGGCGAATACGGCGAAGATCATGGATTTGATTTTTTTTTTAAACAGCAACGGCATGTTTTCGATATATGTTGTTTGAAATTGAAGTTTTCATCAAATGTTACTCTGAGATTTAAAACTGAGGCGGCTGGTGTAATACTCTGACTCAGGATATGTTTCGGGAAAAAGCCATTGAGGTTTGCTCTCTGCGTTGAGGTACCAATTATGAGAAATTTGGTCTTATCTGCATTTAGGTTGAATTTACTGTTTTACATAAGGGAGACATTTTGTAGACAATCCCTGAGCTAGTTTAGGGAGCGACAAATATCTGGTGTGGTCAAAGAAACATAGATTTGTGTGTCATCTGCATAAAGATGCTGATCCAGGTGACTCTGGATAAGAGAGCTTAGTGGTGTTGTACACAGAGTGAAAAGCAAGTGCCCCAAAACAGAACCCTGGGGGACACCACAATAAAGCTGATAAGCGTGAAATGAGAATGTCGTGGTCAGTGGTATCGAAAGCGGCGGATAGGTCAAACCTGGTCAGTGCAGTAACTTTGCCATTATAAATGTTAAGGTTTATGTCATTGTCTACTTTTAAAAGAGCATTTTCTGCTGAGTGAAATTGTTTATTCGCAGACTGTGTATCTGACAAGTATAAATGCACACAATCATAACACATGTATACCTTTGCCCCAAACAGGTTGTACTGCGCGAAAAATGGCATTCTTCATTATTAGTCAAGATCGTCAAACACAAGTACTTGCCGCTAATGCCATGACAACCACCATAATAATCGATAAAATTCATGATTTCCATGATCATTGTCACCGGAAAAGTGTTCCATTGCTTCGGCTTGTAATAATCATTCGGACAACATACCTGAAATACGCTATTTGGGAACAGTTGGATTATTGCAACAACAAAAAACAAAACACAGTCCTATATGTTAACATGCAGAATATGGAACAAGTAAACAAACAAACAAGTCGTCACACGCCAATGTTTCTCCTTACAGTGTTGGCGGCGACGTGGGCGTTGAAGTTGATACATTCCAGAATGAGGCGATTGTCCAGCGGCTCTGTGCTGGCATTCGTAAACTGAAACATTTGACAGAGTTATGGTGAGTAAATACACAACTGGGAACAACATGAGTAGACCACAAGTTTATATTTGTGACGTCAACGATATGTCATCTTCATACGACATTGGCAAAGATGTAACGTTGATGGCTTCTGGCGTGTCTTTACAGGATCTTCTGCTGTCATCTCACAGATGACGGTTTCAAAGTCTTGGCTGAGACAGTCGCCTCCCACTGCCCGGAGCTACGAGATCTTACGTAAGTAAAACACGTGCAGTGATAAAGACTCGCCGTCTACTAATTCACCCGATATTATCTTCACCCCAACATGTTCACTTCGGACGCCACTGATCGAATCAATGTTCTGTAAACAAAAGTTGTCTATTTTTAAGTTTCTACGAAGCTCGTCGATCAGCATCTAATGAAAACCTAAAAAATGTGTCGAACCAGTTCCATGTTTTAATGACATTTTACTTTTACGACGCGTTTTAATTGAATTGGTTTAATCGATTTCACAGAGTTAATTTGTTAAGTCGTTGACATAAACAATGGTTGGAGATTAAAGAAAACTCGTGGTTTGATTACAGATGTTGGTTCAACGACATCGGCGACGACAGTGAGACGACTGTAAAGCTGCTGATGGAGACGATGACAAGGTTGAAATTAGAGTGAGTAAATAAATGCGTGTTGACATCGACTCAACCAGTCCAGCTTTTGTTGACGTCTGGTGTAACACCCGTAATTAATTAAACGACCAGTTGTAATGTCGATATAAGTAAAGACGTGGAAATAATTGTGGTTTGTAATCCGTGTAATCGACCGAAGTAACTAATTATTTACGACGTCTCATATTTCACTTCTATTTATCAGCCTCGATGAATGTCGCCTGTCAGAGGACGTCGCTAATCTACTAGAGTCACGATTTGGACAGAGAATCTTCGTGGTAAGTAGATTAACTATGACAGCATCTGGGGGATAAAATGACAACCTTCTACCCCAGTTCACATGACATGTTAATAAGCATCCATCGTTGTAACCCAAAACGTCACAAACTGATGTCATAAAAGGGGCTACAAATCCTCCTTGACTAAACACCGACTTTATTCAACTTGATGGCCCAAAAAGGATACAACAGCCCGAATCCCAGATATCGCAGTTCTGGTGTTTACCTCCGTTTAATCTTAGATTGTTTTATTTATGTTTCAGGGGCATATCTCGCGTACATCGGGTTTTAGACCCTATTTAGTCAGTAAAAACAAAGTTTAATTTTCTGTTTATAGGATGAACAACATTAGAGAGTTAGAGGCAACGTCGACCGTGAGTGGCCAACGTGAACAGTTAGAGGCCAACGTGGACAATGAGGGGCCAACGTCGTAATGAGGGGCCAACGTTGACAGTGAGGGGCCAACGTGGACAATGAGGGGCCAACGTCGTAATGAGGGGCCAACGTTGACAGTGAGGGGCCAACGTGGACAATGAGGGGCCAACGTCGTAATGGGGGGCCAACGTTGACAGTGAGGGGCCAACTTCGACAGTGAGGGGCCAACGTTGACAGTGAGGGGCCAACGTTGACAGTGAGGGGCCAACGTTGACAGTGAGGGGCCAACGTTGACAGTGAGGGGCCAACTTCGACAGTGAGGGGCCAACGTTGAGAGTAAGGGGCCAACGTGGATAATGTGAGAGGCCAACGTTGACAGTTCCAAGATTCAGCTAGCGACTAAGTCTCAGACAGCCGGTGACAACTCGGGATGTCGGCGGCATCGATATACATGTATAATATGTCAAATTTCTTATTTTTGTTTGTCAAGTTGTATGTATTTAATATATATTTACTTATGTGTTATCTGATGTTAATCCAAATGAAGCTTATAATAATTTAATGCAAATATATAAGTTATTATTTGAAATATCAAACTACTACGAAAAAAGTTTCATAAACCAAATATGGAGAGAGACAATACTAATAGAGCATATTGTAGAATATACAATACGACAAAAAGAGCTGCAAAGACTAAATATTATGCTGATATATTGGAAGAACGCAAATACAGCATCAAATACACATCGATCACACTGAGACAGGTTATCTATAACAAACATTTTCCTGAAACTGTCAGTGTAAATGAAGAAAAAGTGTCAAACTATAGGATTATTACTGAAGAATGTAATACTTTCTTAGCCAAAATAGGTAAAACAGTAAGCGAATCAGTACCTTCAGCTACAACCTCATTTCATTTGCACTTAAAGGATGGATCTTCTGTAAATATCTTCATACATCCAACTGATATAAACGAGATTAAAAATGTAGTAACAAATCTAAAAAACGCACTCTACGTTTTCACAGTGTATCTACAAAACTTATCCAGCAGACTATAGAAGATATAATCATACCACTTAGGCATATTATAAATCAATCCTTTGTTACTGGTGTTGTCCCAGGAAATCTAAAGGTTGCTAAAATAATTCCAATATATAAATCAGGAAATAAGAATGTTTTTAATAACTATAGACCAATAAATATTCAACCTGCACTTTCCAAAATAATGGGAATCATCGTGTGTAATAGAATAGTAAATTATTTGGAGAAATATAATATTCTATATAAACATCAATATGGATTTCGGTCTAAACATTCCACTATACATCCAATATTGCATTTACTCAAAAACAGCAGATGCAAATGACAACATTTCTAAACATATTACAATGGCTGTATTTCTTGATTTATCCATAGTATTCGACATTATTAATCTTAATGTTATGCTATATAAATATATATATATATATATATATATATATATATATATATATATATATATATATATATATATATATACACACACACACAAATCGCCTTTGACAAACCCGGTGTTTGTGATGTTGCGTGAATTATATATCAGCACTTGTCGATAAAATGTAGAACAGAACAGAACTGATTTATTACAAGAACATTGCAAAAGTAACAACTCTATGTTACTGTAGTCCAGCAGGTGGCAGCACCACAGTACATAAGTCCTTGTGTCACATACCCCGTATTTCAAGAATTAAAGATGCGGGTACAGAGGAGTGTTACTTAACCTAGTTCATCGGTATCTGGCTGGAGTCTTTACGATCCGACCACTCCTAGTACCACGGTCGTGTGTCACCAGCGTCTCTTGTGTATCAGCCGGTTCTGGTGGAGCTGCTGGCACTTCTCTCAGTTGTGGAGCATCAACACAGGGTGTAGTGAGCGGATGATCCACTGAGGACGTTTCTACAGCTGGCAAGAATAACGGAGGTAACTCGGTTGTTTTGCTGAGGTGCCTTCTGTTTCGTCGGATTTGTCCGTGCTGATTCTTGACCAGATCCGAGTGAGGGTTAACGTCAGCGCTTTTGACGGCTACCGGCTCCCACACCTTTCCTCTCTGAACGTGGACAATATCGCCAGGACTAAGCTTGTGCAAAGGCGATGCACGTTTGTCGTAATATAGCTTCTGTCGCTGCTGTCGACGTGTGAGATCGTCATGCGCTTGTCTCTGTAGTCTTGGTGGTTGCTTGCATAGTGGGACACCGTGGCTGGCGGTTTGAACTCCATGCTTTGGATTCGTAGCGACTTGCTGACACCATGTGATGTTATTGTAATCCAGGAGGTGGCAGCACCACAGCACACAAGTCCATCTGTCACAGTGTTTGAGGCCCCGATGTGTCTGGGCTGCGCTACTTCCTCGCGCCTTGTGACATCAGCTTATTTGCGTCGACTCGACCGCATTAAATTGATCTAAAACACAATTTACAGAAATATATATGTGACTTCTTTTTAGCGGGAGTGGTGCAGAATGACATTCCTAACACACAAACATACCTTTTGAAAAGGCCTTAATAACTTAGGCCAGTTAACTGGAAGATATGATTAGTGATACGGATTGATACGGATTCTTACAGAATTGTTGGTCAAAAATACGGATTGCCATCCAAAAAATGTGGCATGTCTGCTACGTAGACATAAATTTACAAACATATGGAATAAAATTGATAAACAAATAAGGCATGTTAATCATCGGTCGAAGTTTAAACAAATATTCCGTATTTTCTACTTAGACACTAACAAAAGTCAAGTAATATGCTTAAACCCTAGATGTCAAGAATGCAATTAAGTTTATTCTTACCATAATGTTTTATTTCACAGTTATATCTTGCCCAAGTCATTGTAAATCTTGTTTGGATTCATCTATGCTTATCCATGCTTTTTACATAAAAAAAACATATTTATACTAATTTATATTGTAATTGGTTCAAGCATCTCAGATATCACCAGAAACAGTGACAAACTGCATACTTTATATATTCATTTTATTAGTACAGTCTTGGTGATGTCTAACAATATGTGTAATTTTACTTTGATAATTTTTCTGTTGTATTGTGTTGTAATACTACACATGTGTATTGTATATCTATAGTAATTATGATTATTTTTCAATGATGATGGTGTCACTGGAAGACGGCTTTTACCCAAGTGACAGCCATGCAGTGCAACACACTGACAATTTATTATTATGCTTATGTTTGTTCTTCTGGTACATGTTGCGTTGCGAATAAAGTTACTCTTTACTTTACTCTTATATAGTGCGTTGGTTTCTGTAGTTAGATAGTGTATATAATGTGTTGTAAATTTGACTGATATTGTCAGTTTTGTATAGATATTTCTCGGTTTATGTGTCTCTGAATTATGTAAACAAACCCAGATTATCGCCCACGTGTTCTAGTTGCGGCAGTTTCTGTTCCACGGAAAATATTTCCAGTTCACAAAGTGAACAAACCTTTGCAAATGATCTACATACCTTGAGAATTAATATGAATCATTTTATAGTTTGGTTTCAATAGTACAGTTTACGAAATTATTCTTTGTTCACTATTTACGTTAATTCTTAACTTAAGAATGTCAAAGACCGGTTGCGTTGAAATTTTCAAAAGTTGCCGCTGACAGGATTTTTACACGCAGAAACAAAAAAGTACTAGGACGAAAACCACTCTTCTGAAATCTCGCCTTCTTAAAAGAATAACTCACTTTTAATATCTATCTTAATGAACTTTCTGTCCTTGCACTGTTGGGCCATAATATATCGATCTACATTGCACAGCAAATAGGAAGCTTAGTTTTGTTATCAAAAGTATATTTACTAAAGTATGTAAATGCAATCATTAATACATTAGGCCTACGTTTAAACTTGTAAATTAATGGAAAACAGTGATACCACCTGACGGCTTCGAGCAGTGACACCACATAAAGGTTACATAAGCAATGATGTGTTTCGCCAGACTATCTTTCTTCTCGACGAGGTAACGCAGCCAAACGAGAGTCGGTTAAGCGAGACTAAGTTATATATATATATATATATATATATATATATATATATATATATATATAAGGTTAATTTTAAATAGTTTTTATGGTATATCATTTTGTATGCAAGTGTATCCTTATTTAGTGTGTTAATTTAAAGGCGGCCTGGGAGGAAATCATCGTATATGCCCTACAGGGCGTGTAAGTCTCGCGCGCGAAAACGAGGCTGGGGGCAGTTGGGGGCAGAAGGTCCATATTCTCCATGTTAAAGTATAGGACTTCGTTTTGTTTTTGGTTGTAATAATCGAATTGTTCCAGTCTAACAATTTCAGTTATACAGTCCGAAAGATTATTACAAGCAAAAGCAGTGGAACACTTAGCCGGTGACAATGATCACGGAAATCATGAATTTTAATCGATTATAATGGTGGTTGCCATGGCAACATCGGCAAGTACTTGCATTTGGCGATCTTGACTAATGTTGAAAAGTGCCATTTTTCGCACAGTACAACCTATTTGGACCAAACGTATACATGTGTTATGATTATGTGCATTTAGACAATTTGTCAGATATAAGTGCTTATCGAAACCACAACGTACAGCTATATAAAATGCAAAATCCGTTAAAAACACATACGGCTAACATTTGTGGGGAGTGTCTATTATCTGCACTACATAAATCGCTATGTCTATGATACTGTGGTAAACTCAATATTAAATCGGACATTTAAGATAAGAAAGGTATAACACAAGATATTTATGTTCTGATTTTCCTAATATTCATCAGTCGGAAGTTACAACTGTCATCCATCGAATATTATTCTAATGACCAGTCCCCAAATCAGCTCCAATCGCGCGGAGTCTCGCCGTGTATCGTGACACACTTACGCGCCCTATTCAATGGTAAGGCCGCCCTGGCGGTCACAAATTTCCCGATAGTCAGGTCAAAATACAGTTTAACCCCCAAAAATTGCTACAAAAGGTTTCTCAACTGATTCTGGTAGCTCTTAGTGTACTTTTTAACATACTAACAGTTTGCCAAAGTAGGACCCCGGGAAAAGTGTTTTTTCAAGATGGCGTCCAAGATGGCCGCCGAAACCTCTTAATGATCATAACTATGTAACTATCAACTCAAATTTGATGATCTTGGTGTCTATTCCTAGTTTTTTTGGGGCAAAGAACACATTAAGATCATAAAAAATGATGTAGGCCTATATACATAACACAAAAATCCAATATGGCGTAAAAAATGGCCGCCAACATCTCCAAATAACCGCAAGTCCATAACTATTGTCTCAAATTTGATGATCTTGATGTCTATCCCCAGGTTTTTGGGGGCAAGGAACACATTAAGACAACTTTGGATATCACTGAGCTGTTGAATCATTATGAAATTGAACTCATGACCTTCAGCTGTCCACTATCACCTAATGCACAAACACCTTTGTCCATAAAATAAGTTTCAGAGCGTTCAGTTTTGAGTGTCATCCTCCTCCTCAGTATCGATCTCTTGAGTGTTGTTTGGATTGTCACAGTTTTCAGTTTGGCAAGGGTCAATATGCAGCAGTGCAGCGGAGTCCATAGCGTCAGCAGCTGCATCGACAGGATTTGCATCCCCCCCGAACAGTTGCAATGGGTAATTTTCAAGAGTTCGTCAGGCGAAGCATTGTTTTGGATCATAATTGGAATTAACTGCTCATTTTCCTGCTTCCATACCCATTCAGTTGGGTTCATTTCATTTGCCATTCCCATCCATACCATAATTTCAAAGTACACACTTTGGCTATGGAATCTTGTTGCAGTGATGTTGGGCGAAGCCGTTCAGGAGTGACAAATGCCTGAGCAGTTTAACAAGATTTAACAAGATTGCCACCTACAGAATCAACTCTAGATGGCAGGTGGACAAGGAAGCCCTTTAGGTTATCGAGAGTCTAACCTATCTATCTAAATGTACCCAGCCCTTCTTAGGTACATGTCAATTTTATTTTTAAACATATTAACACTACTAGCACCTACACAACCAGCCGATGATCTGTTCCATTCATTTACTGTTCTTTGGGAAAATGAAATTTTTCTAATATCTAGTCTACACTGCTTCTTTGCTAAAGTAACTCCATGTCCTCTAGTCTTTCTCTTTTCCTTAACCGAGTAAATAATATTTCTGTCAATATTTTCATACCCATCCAATATTTTAAAAACTTCTATCTGATCTCTTCTCAATCTCCTGGTTTCTAGTGTTGTTAATCCACATTCTTTTAGACGCATTTCATAACTAATATTCCTGAGTTTTTGTGTATCATTTTGGTTCTCTGCTTTGTACTCTTTCTAGTATATCAATATCCTTCCTGCGATATGGCCTCCATGCCTGTATGCAATATTCTAAATGAGGCCTAACTATTGTTTTGTACAGCGGTATTATTAGTTCTTTTTCCTTGTACACTATATTGCGCCTCATTAGTCCAAGAATGTGGTTTCCCTTTGCTGCTGCAATTGCACACTGTTCTGATACCTTCATATCAGCACAAATAGTTAACCCTAAGTTTTTTTCCTTTACGGTAGTATTTAGTACAGTCTCACCCATTGTATATTGTGCATCTTCATTTCCATGTTCTGTGTGGTGGCACTTAAACTTCCCATAATTAAACAGCATTTGCCACTTCTCAGACCATTCGTTCAACTTATTTAGATCATCTTGTAATTGCTGTCTATCTGCATCACTTTCATTTTTTTCTAAACACTTTTGTATCGTCCGAAAACTTCAACACCTTGCTTGTTATATCATCATCCAAATCATTGATATATATTAAGAACAAAATAGGTCCCAATACTGATCACTGCGGTACTCCACTCAAAACCGATTTCCAGTTTGAAACCTCCCCATCAACTACCACTCTTTGTCTTCTATCAATGAGCCATTTTTCTATCCAGTTAATCATACCATTGCCTATGCCATGGGCCTTTAGTTTAAGTAGTAATCTTTGATGTGGCACTTTGTCAAAGGCTTTTTTTAAATCTAAGTATATTATATCTACTGGTGATCCCTCGTCTACCCACTTCGTGACATCTTCCAAAAAATATAAGATATTTGTTAAGCATGACCTCGCTTTTAGAAACCCATGTTGAAATGGGTTAATCAAGTTATTTTTAACAAGAAAATCAACCAAGTGATCTTTAATTAGTCTTTCTAATAGTTTGCAAATCACCGATGTTAAACTAACTGGTCTATTGTTCTCTGACTTGCTTCTTGATCCTTTTTTAAATAATGGTATGATGTTTGCTTCTTTCCATTATAATGGAACTACTCCTTCCTCTATTGACAAATTGAACACTGTTGCAATTGGTATGCTGATTTGTTCTACAATTTCTAGTAGTAATTTGGGAGGAATCCCATCCACTCCAGGTGACTTATTATCCTTCATATCCCTTATTTTCTTACTTACCATTTTTGGTGTTACAATTAGTTGTCCTAAATAGTCTGACTCTCTCCCTTCGAATTTAGTCTCTGGTACTGGTAATGCACTAGTATCTTCCCTGGAGAACACCGAACTAAAATATTCATTTAGGTTTTCTGTCATTAAGAATTCCTCTGTTATTATGTTTCCATCACTACCTTCTAGAGGTCCTACCTTATCCTGAACTTTATGTTTACTTCGAACATACGCATAAAAACTCTTGCTGTCATGTTTTATATTAAAAGCAAATTTTTGTTCATAGCTTCTCTTTGAATTTCAAATTTTAGCTGTAGCTTGGTTAAGTGCTTCTTTATAAATGGCCTAGTCTTCTTCACTTCCATTATGACTATATGTCTTCCACATCATTTGATTGTATTTGATTTTTCTAATGGCTTCTTTCGATAAGTGTTTCTTTTTTGACCGTTTCCCCTGTTTTTTTCAAGGGGACAAATTGTTCGACAATGCAGTCAATTTCACTCTTTAAGATATTCCAACATTCTGTTGCTGTCTTATTCTCCAGTGTGTTATTCCAGTCTATATTTGCTAAATGTGTCCTCATGTCCTTATATCTTCCTTTGTTTAAAAATTTCCTATACCGTATTTTACGATTCATTTCTCCTTTTACTTTGATGATAAAATATATCTGGTTGCATTTAAACACACACATTTATAACCAAATGTTGTAGAGTTTTCCAGACTGTTCTTTGCCGTTTTATCTGTGCTGTCCTTATCTGTGCCTCCAGTATTTGGCTTCTCTGTGAATCCCCCCTGCGAATCTAGTTTAAATAATTGCAACCTGTTCCACTGTCCGTAGATTGAAGCAGGTTCTCAGAGAAAACTGCTGCGCCCTTTCCGCTTAGATGGAGGTCATCTCTCACGTACATGTCTTCTTTCCCAACAAAGTGTCCCCACAAATCTAGGAATCTAACTCCTTCTTCTTCACACATCTGCTGTACTAGAGCATTGATTGCCATCCTCTTGCAGTTTCTATACGTTGCTCCCCTTCCTCCGATTACTGGCAAGATTCCTGAGAGAATAATTTGTTCAACTCTTGTCTTCTTCAGTTTCCCCACCAACTGTCTGTATCTTTGCATTATTCTAGTTGTCCCCTCCCTGTCTGCATTGTTCGTCCCTAGATGTACTAATATAGATCCTCCCTGGCCATGTCCCAACACGTTCTCTACCCTAACTGTCACATGCTCTGTCCGAGCGCCCGGAAGACAAACAACAACATCTTCTCCTTTGCTTAACGTCTTGTCCGTCTTTCGCAAAATTGAGTCGCCCTAAACACCCTTTCTGTTCTCAATGCCCCCTCAATCACTGCTTCAGAGTAACTCCTCCGTTTTGCATCTCCCTGGTTGCTGACTTTTCCCCCTGCCGCTTTCTCTGTTCCTTTCTTTCCTGCCTCTTTTCTTCCTGACACCATCCTTGTTATTGACTTCCGTTTGGTCACATCTACTCTCAGTTCCTTTCTTCCCTTCGTCTTTCCTCCTGTCGCATCTGCTTCTATCATCTCCTGTCCCATTGTCACCCCCTCATCTACTGTCACTTTCTCCCCTGTCACCTTCCTGCATGTCATGTTTTCACTTGTTCTTTCTCCATTTGCTTTCCTTGCACTCGCCCTCCCTCCTCTCAGTATACTGTCCTCACCCTTCTTGTCACTGCATTGCTCCTTCCGACCTCTTCCATCTGTCTCTTTGGTTATTCTCATCTCCATCCCCTTCACAATATCGGTTAGCCTAGCTAACTCTGCTGTAAGACATTCCACTTTCAAACACCCTGTGCACTGGAAAGTAAAGTCTTCCTCCATTGTCTCAGCCCATGACTTTGTGCATCCGGATAGAGCAAAATTTACAAAGCTGTGACAATGGTCACACACTAGGTACCTCCTTGCCTTCACTTGCCGCTTGCAAGGTACATATTATGACTACCCAGGTACTCAAAATTTACTCAGTCGGTATACCAATTTATGATGCGTATCATTAGACTTGCCACCAAAGAGATCAACCATCAGGTCTTTGCCAAGATCTGATATGTCCTCTTGAGATTTGTGTTGAAGGATGCATGCTCTAGCACAGGACTTCATGACAGGATCAGATTTAACTAATTTCCAGAAGGCTGACTTTTTTCCGATGCCGTAAATCCTTGAAGTTGAATCATAGCCTGACTAGGCATGTACAAAGAGCAACTTATTGCACACATCGTCTCCCAAAGTTTCTTTCAACAGGTTAATGTTATACACTCTGTGTTCTTTTGACTGCTTGTTTGCGTCAGAACGGAAGTAGATGATCTCATTGTCTGTTCTGGGGTAATGAAGGAGCAAGATCAGCAAATATGTAGCCTCACCGACCAACGTTGTGGTGCAATGACGGGATCGTTCAACAGTTGCCTTAACGATATCAACGTCTGTGTCCCCGGTGACTGAATGTCATGACATCCCCTTTTAGTTAGTGCTGTGCAGATGAGAGTAATCATGTCTGCTTTGTTTTTGTCAAGAGACAAAAAGACCTCCTTTTTGCCTGAAAACTCTGTTTCTGCAGTGAAACTAACAATAGGGTGCAGGTTTTTTCGGCGTCTTTGATGTGTGTTGTCTTTCATGAAGGGACCTTCACCATAGCCATCGAACACCACTGTCGCTTGTCCGTAATATCTCACAGTCAAATCTGCATAAGACCCAGCTATTGCATTATATGAGTCGCCTTTCTTCCACGGTAAGCTATGGAGCAAAGAGCCACCATCAAGCACGTAACAATCTGTTTTGGGAATAGAGTTCATCACAGCCTCACTTGATAAGTCCACAGCATGGTATCGAATTGCCTGAGCAAGCTGAGGTTTGTCTGCTTTTCGAAGAATGTTCCTGGTCTCAAAGAGGGCTGGAGGGTAGGGGCTTAGTTCATAAGTCAAAACCTCTTCAAGGGAAAGATCTCCTGACCTTGACACCACAAGGAAACACTGGAACAGAAGGGCAGGATCAATGGTGCGATCAGGAGCAATCTTCACAGCAGAGATATTCCCAAGGGTTTTGGCTCTGTCTTTCCGCTTGAATTTGTAAGTAAATGCCGATTTTCTGATTATATCTTCAATGATCTTGTTCCCAACCGATTCAAAGTCATGTACATTAACATCTGGCCCAGCCACTATCCCGTTGACAAAGTTTCTCAGAGTACGATCAGATGTGAAGGGTGAGCAGGCTGCAAGCTTTATCCGAATTTTCTCGAGATCAGATGGATCTCTTTTGATGCGCGCCTCAGTTGAGTCTTTGTGCTGCGGACTTGTAGTATAGATTAGGTTTGTGAAATCCTGCATCGCAATGTTGTACTCGGATGATACAGGTGCAGATAAGGTCCAAAGGTTTCCATGTCCTCGGTCATCCCACTGCCGCGAGTTAGACCACCAGTGCTCTTGAGAGACCTCATCAACGTTTGTTCAATGACAAGATCACTACTAAGCCCTGCCCAGCACTGATTGGTCCTACGAACAACATGAAAACCATCAAGGAACTTTCGACAAACGTCTGGGTGCTTTTCCTCCAGGTTGCTCATTTGCTGCAGGTAGTAATGAGCAGATGGCAGGTAATTGAAGTGCCCAGCTGCAGCAAAGACAGTTAGGCAATTGGACACTGCCTGCAAATGCATCAACCAAGACCCAGTACAAACCGCCTTGATCAACATTCTTGCCATGCCAACCATACGCTGATAATTCAGCCACAACTGCTCAAACATTTGTCACTCCTGAACGGCTTCCCCCAACATCACCTGCAACACGATTCTGTAGCCAACGTGTGTACTTCCAAATTATGGTATGGATGGGGATGGCAAATTAAATGAACCCAACTGAATGGGGATGGAAACAGGAACATGAGCAGTTAATTCCAATTATGATCCAAAACAATGCTTCGCCTGACGAACTCTTGAAAATTACCCATTGCAACTGTTCGGGGGGATGCAAATCCTGTCGATGCAGCTGCTGACGCTATGGACTCCCCTGCACTGCTGCATATTGACCCTTGCCAAACTGAAAACTGTGACAATCCAAACAACACTCAAGAGATCGATACTGAGGAGGAGGATGACACTCAAAACTGAACGCTCTGAAACTTATTTTATGGACACAGGTGTTTGTGCATTAGGTGATAGTGGACAGCTGAAGGTCATGAGTTCAATTTCATAATGATTCAACAGCTCAGTGATACCCAAAGTTGTCTTAATGTGTTCCTTGCCCCCAAAAACCTGGGGATAGACATCAAGATCATCAAATTAGAGTCAATAGTTATGGACTTGCGGTCATATGGAGGTGTTGGCGCCCATTTTTGACGCCATATTGGATTTGTGTATTACATATACAGGCCAACATCATTTTCTATTATCTTAATGTGTTCTTTGCCCCCAAAAACCTAGGGATAGACACCAAGATCATCAAATTTTAGTTGATAGTTACATAGTTATGACCATTAAGAGGTTTCGGCAGCCATCTTGGACGCCATTATGAAAACAAAAATTCCGGGGGTCCTACTTTGGTAAACTTTTAGTATGTTATAAAGTACACTAAACCCTACCAGAATCAGTTGAGAAACCTTTTGTAGCAATGCCTGGGGGGTTGAGTAGGTATTTTCCATATATCGACCTGACTACGAGGCGGTAACGGGCCTAGGTAACCCAGGCTATGTAAGAACAACATTATCTACGTATATAGTTTTCTCAGTGATATATATATATACACACAAACAAACACACAAAACACAACACACACACGCACGCACGCACGCACGCACACACACACACACACACACACACAATTCCGATAGCGTATTGTGAAGAAGCTCCGGCTCAATCTACATAATAACAAGTGTGTGTCTCTTCCACACAGAATACACTGTGGTGTATTCTTCACTAAGACGGTGCAATTACACGATTGTGCCTCCCCAAGACAACACGCAATGCCTATCCCTGTAACCTATGACATACATGCAAGAGCCATGGTGTATTGTGGGCCCTATATACGAATGTATATTGTGATGCCTATTATCATTAAACTACCATTATCTTCGGCTGATGTCCGATCCTTGGCTTCTAGATAGCTGCCGAGCGGGCAGCCGATGTCTCTTGGCGCGCGAATAACCCGAGTGCCAATCGAACAATCAAGATCACTTGCTCACGTGACCCTTCTTGACATAGATAATCAACGTGAATCTTCAAGGCCGCTACCCGAGGCAATCGCGGTTGGGAGAGGATTCACTCGAGTAACTGACGTCATTAGTAGTGACAGCCAAATGGGAACGTAAACCCCTATTGCACAAGAAATTAATGAAACATTACACGATACCATAATTTAAATATGCATTTATTATTATTATTTTAAATTCACCATTAAGCAATTAAGAATTTATGTATTCTTATTTAAAACCAAGAAGATGAACATCATAATTTACACACTGAACAACTGATTACTTTAATTTATCGCCGTGATAACAATCATCGCTGTTCAGTTGGCTTACTCTCTTAGCACTGCGTGCGCAGTGTAAATGACCATAACCGGATACCATATTAGGGCTACGCGAGTAACCCGTGTAGGCCTTTGCGGCGGTGCCCTGTAACAATGAAAATGTGACAGTGAAAAATAAGTAAAACATTCAATTGAAATATCGTAACGCGCGTGCGCGTGCGCGTGCGCGTGCGCGTGCGCGTGCGCGTGCGCGTGCGCGTGCGCGTGCGCGTGCGCGTGCGCGTGCGCGTGCGCGTGCGCGTGCGCGTGCGCGTGCGCGTGCGCGTGCGCGTGCGCGTGCGCGTGCGCGTGCGCGTGCGCGTGCGCGTGCGCGTGCGCGTGGGCCTGCGCGTGCGCGTGCGCGTGCGCGTCCGCGTCCGCGTCCGCGTCCGCGTCCGCGTGCGCGTGCACGTGCACGTGCATGTGCATATGCGAGTTCTTGCGAGTGAATGAATGCGAATATTCGCATGCATGTACAACTAAACGTATAGGCAAGCGCTTTTTCGTGTGTTTATGTTCATGTATTTATGTTCGTGTGTTTAAATTCGTGTCTGTGTGTGTGTGTGTGTGTGTGTGTGTGTGTGTGTGTGTGTGTGGGGGGGGGGGGGGGGGGGTGTGCGTGTGCGTGTGCGTGTGCGTCTGAGTGTGCGTGTGCGTGTGTGTGTGAGTGCGTGTGCGTGTGCGTGTGCGTGTGCGTGTGCGTGTGCGTGTGCGTGCGCGTGCGCGTGCGCGTGCGCGTGCGCGTGCGCGTGCGCGTGCGCGTGTATGTGCATGTGCATGTGCATGTGGTGTGCGTATATATGTCTCTGCAATTCGGCCAGCCAACCTCCAACCCCTGTCGGGGAGGAAGCGGTGTGATTTCTCAGTGCTTCAACAGCGAATTCAGTTTACTCTCCTCCCGACCACATAGAAAAGTAATCAGAAGTCAGATGTTCAGAATAACATAACAACAGTCTCTAAAGCTTAGTGCGCAGCCGCTTCACAACTTGAACAGTGTCACGCGATCTCGTTTTTTGTCGAAGATCAAGATCAATGCTTCTTTCCGTTCCTGTCATCGTAACGCACGCAATTTAGAGCTTGTGGTCCACATCTCGTTGTTTTATCTTGGATGTTTAGTGCAAAAGCAATAAGGTGGTGTATTGGTAACGACATAGTTAATAGGACAATAAGTGAACGAGATTATTTGTGTGTGCTTGTGCGTGCTTGCGTGCGTGTGTGTGTGTGTGTGTGTGTGTGTGTGTGTGTGTGTTGGCGCGCGCGTGTGTGTTTGTATGTGTAATGTATGTTATAAAAAAACAGTATTTACACACTTGCAGCAAAGGTCAGATTTGGAACTTCCAGTTGTTCGGAGAAGAATCTTGCAACAGTACAAAAACGAACAAGAAGTACCCGCAAAGAGGACTATGTTACACATAAAGCACAACCCAAATGAAAGTGATGAAGATCAAGCCGAAGATGAGTAACCAAATGTAATGGGCAATGACAACGCAGAAATTGTTGATAGTTTCACCTGCATAGGCTCAGTTATGGAAGTAGACATAGGTTCAATAACATATGTAAGGACCGGCCTTACGAAAATCGAGAGAATTATATTACAAGCTGAGACAAATCGAGGGCATCAAACCAAACAGTAGACAAACGTAGTGATGTCGGATAGGGCAGAATGCCATGAAATAAACCAGAATGACGGAAGAAAGGTAAATACCTTCCACAATATATTGGCCAAGAACAACTTCAAATGAACACTGTTTGAAGAGCTAAACGTTACAAGATAACAGACACAACCAAGGCTACGCGCATGGAGGGTCACTGGCTATATATTTCGGAAATATAAACGACAGCCTTATATTGATGGGTTGGAAACATGTGAGGAACGATCGACCCGAAGACGCATGTTTTCGTGCACCAAGTTCATAGATGACACGCATTGTTCAGTGTCAGTTATGCTTTACCATTTGCGGATGCAAGTACAACTCTGAGTGGATGAATGCATTCATAGTAATGTTTGCTGCAGCTAAAGAAGCCTCAATCCTCCGATAGGCAAGTTACGCTTGCATTAAAGCAAAACATATTGTGCACTTCCACAATTCACAACTCTTCAATGTTATTGACGGTTTGCATTGATGCTACGACAAATCAACGTATTTGTTTTATCTTTATCTTTTTTTGAAAACAGTTAGATATGCATAATGTAGCTGGACAAGTGGGTTTAATAACGGATTTCCACAAACCATTTGTCCTGGATATAATAATATGTTATTTATAAGTTAAAATGGACTTGGGGTTTTGATCTAGGAATGTATATGCAATATACACGACATTGCCCAGGTAATGTGATTGTTCATTCATCGTGAGTTTTATACAATGTAGACGACATTGCCCAGGTAATGTGATTGTTCATTCATCGTGAGTTGTATACAATATAGACGACATTTGCCCAAGTAATGCGATTGTTCATTCACCGTGAGTTTTATACAATATAGACGACATTTGCCCAAGTAATGTGATTGTTCATTCACCGTGAGTTTTATACAATAAAATGTCAGGTTCCTCTGTGCATGGTCGCAGTGTAGACGACATTGAATAGGTGAAGTGATTGTTCATTCACGGTGAGTTGTATACAATACAATTTCAATCTTTTCTGTGCATGGGCGCAGGAATATGTGATGGCATCGTGAGACAAAAAAAATCCCGTGACGCAAACAAGCAACGTGTTGATGGTTTCGTCGATTATTCAACTGCAGTTTATCTGACAACTCCTGGTGTACCGTTTTCTGAGACCGCGCAATCCTAAAGTGAGGTGCGTGTTTCTTAAGACAGCGAATGCGCGCATTGTGTGTCACAACAGGTTCGCGATGGAGACAAACTCTTGAACGACCCAAGATTGCGTGGGTGCTTGTCATTAACACCCAAAATAGCCAATTGTAGCGACATAGGTTACGAACGTCGTTTGCAAATTCCGTGTCTGCCTTTACATAGTAAACGCAATTGTTTATGCGTCGATAAAGGTAAACTACACAACTGCAGGTGGCGACGTGACTGACAAGGTCAAATAACACACTTAGTTCACAATCACACCACAATGCGAAATATAGTAGTAAGCAACACCATACACGACACTGGACTGCATCGTAAACAACATCTACGCTTAAACGCTAAACAGGAAAACCTGCGTCGTTCAAAATGAATCAATTGAGTTATATTGCAGAACTGTAACGTTGTGTGCGTTGCGACGGCAACGATGACTTTACGACAGCCAATAATGGAGAAGTTAATTGCCTGTATTAAGTGACTAGAATCTGCGTGCGTACATTTAGGGGTAGTTAAGGGCAATGGGCGAGATAAAGGCAGGGGTTTGGCGGGTGCTTTGTGGGTGGCAACACACGAATATAAAGTACAGTTTGACGTCATTCCCTTGTGATCGGGCGCAGTGGAAGGTGTACTTGTACATAAAACAGAAGTGACCGGTGTCGGTGCATTTCATTGACCGTGGCCGCCTGCTTCTTAAAACGGCACCCGCTGGTCACTCCACGGGTGGAACATACAATACATAATTGTATCGCCGGTACTACCTTCATAAACATCCGCCGATGTCAGACGTGCACAGAGCCCCCGCATCTTGGACGTACTGAAGACTTCGAGACGTCGGTAGAAGCCAAACACGATGTCTGTCTACCAAAGATTGGTTTTCCTCTCGTGGCTTGCCACCGTAGTTGTAGCAGGTAAGACACAATATATATATATATATATATATATATATATATATATATATATATATATATATATATATATATATATATATATATATATATATATATATGTGTGTGTGTGTGTGTGTGTGTTTTGCCAAATTAAAACGCGTGGTATTGCCATCAGTCAAGATGACCGATTAAATTGTTATGACGGAGTGACTAGGCCAAAATGAGGTATATAACTAGGCTGCTAGCTGAGTTAATAATTTATGACTAAAATAAAATAAATGTAATTCACATGGAACTGGTTCATCCATTAATTCGTATCAATCAGTCCCAATATTTGACACATTTGATGGCAACTCAATTGGCCATCGTACGGTTTTTGCCGACCATGCGCTCTCCATCAACTCACATATCTGGAGGATTGATAAGAGCGATTTAATATAATTTACTTTTGATATTACTATTATATTATAGATAAACAATTGTCGGAATCACAATAAGTTAGAGGCT